>SMMW01000001.1:14807500-15302500 GCA_004794655.1 Marisa cornuarietis
AGGCTCACTATTGTCTGTTTTGGTAACGTTCGTAAGCCAGTTCTTCCTCTGGCCACCGCGGCGTCGACTACCCTCCAAGGTGCCTTGAAAGATAGTCTTCGACAAGGTGTCGTGCAGGGTCACATGGCCAAAGAAGACCAGCTTACGTCGCCTGCTTTCTGAAATTATATGTTTCTGGTGTTCTACGAGTGTGGAAATCTTGTTTCGTACAAAGTTAATGGTTCTGTGTTCTCTTTTTTGCGATCCGGAGCTGCCTTCTCAGTCACTTTTCCTCGAATGCCTGGATTCTTCTTTCCGTTTCAGCGAGCAGAATCCACGTGTGACATCCGTAGAGCAGGATCGGCACTACCAGTGATTTGTACACATTGTAATTGTTAGTGAGCTTTGTCTTATGGCTATGCCAGATCCTCTCTAGCTTAACCGTTGGCGCTGTTGCTGTTGCGGATGTCTGCCGTTCTTTGAGATAGTGGCTCCCAAGTACTTGAACCTACTTACTTCTTCAAGTTGTACCTTGTTCATATAGATCTCTGTTTTGCCACTGCCGTTGATCATAACTTTGCTTTTTTAGGTGCTGGTCTCCATTCCATATGCATCTGAACTGTCGGTCTGTGGGTGAGGTCTTGCAGCCATTCGCCAGTTACAGTTTCGTGTATCTGAAGGCTATCAGGGGTACATGGCGTCGTCTATAGTCTACTTTTTCTTTCCTTTAGTGTTTCATTGGTCCTTATCTTTGTTGGTCTTTTAACCTGGTATTATTCGTATAGGTTTTCTTGGCTCTTTAATTTGCAGAGCACATTATTATTATTATTATTATTATTATTATTATTATTAACTATAGATCTACTTCATCATTTGAATGAATGTTATTGAATTTAGTAATTAACAAGTTTGCGACGGCGAGGTGTCGGAATGTGCTGCATATTTGGTTGGTTGGCAGTAAATGCTTCTACCTATAGGTGATTTCGTATTATAAGGAGAGAGGGATAATAAAAAAGAAGGGAGCCTGAGTACACGGGGGAAAAAAACCGACAGCCGATCTTGCAAACAAGCGAGATCTGAACACTGGACTTTTTGTTCTTACTGCAGTGGGGACAAGTGAGTGTTTGATCACCATGCTTCAGTCATGCGAAAAACATAAAATGGCATGAATGTCAGTGATGTAAGCATCTTTGACAACATTTTATCTGCGCTTAATTTCATTCGGAGCCGCAGGTAACACATCTTTTTTACTGGTAACATCAAAACTGAAATAAAAAGTGTTTCTTCTTCACACTCTCATTCCCTTCTCGTTGCTCTCAAATCCCTGCGAGTACACAACCTACACAGGTCAAGAGCTAAAAAAACGAATGCTCCAAATAAATTCAAAATATAGCAAACCATATTATTCCAAACATCCTTTGAGAATAAATTTATGTAATTGTTTGCTCCTGCAACTCACACGTTTTCTGTTGCAATTATCCTCCTTTAGAAATCTTGTTGTCTGCAATGCTGCAGCACTCTTTGAAGAGTACCATGTCAAGAACTAGCCACTTACAACATCTTGTTCACTTAATTTTAAACAAAATTCACTCCCCTAGATCTTTAATGCGCTCATGTGCAAGGGTGAGGGACGTTGGTTCACTGCACACCCAGCAGCAATAAATACTTAGGGGGAATATAAGCGAGCGACGGATGGAGGGAGTTGTTCTCTGCTTTCAACATGCTGTGGCATAAACACAGTGAACCACCTACTGCTTACTGCGCCCACACAAGGGTCTGCACCTTGCCTCAAACCATCAGACACTGTGTTTAGCAACATTACACGGTTTACATTAGAGAAAGACAGCACTGGCCTTCATGATTCCCTCGTACAACAATGTTGTCACGTGGTTTTTAAATAGCAAAGTCACCCTGCTGATTGCATGGAATATCACAGGGAGGCATCTCTATACCATCTATACGACAGCATCTTTTAATGCTGATGTCAGATCCTTGAGGTCGCAGAAACTTTGCAGATCGGCTAGCTTTCTGTTGAAGTAGTCTTGATTCTGAGAGTAACTTTTGTTTGGCTCCAAAACATATAGCATCTGTTGTTATTAATTTAAAATGAAACGCGATGATACTCTCTATAATGTCCCAGATTAATTTCTGAGTAATTTTTGTTTGGCTTTAAAGCATTTAGTATCTGTTGTTATTAATTTTAAATGAAATGCGATGATACTCTATAGATTTCCTAGATTTAGGACCTTAATGTATATTGGACAGGATTTTGTTTAAGCGTAAGTGATATGATGAAAGCATCTCTTCTGACAAGACTGTTTTATCCGATTCTGTCGCCAGCATTGGACATTAACGGATATTCTCCCAGCCTTTCGTCTCTGACAGCTCGTGTCAACTCCACTCGCGGCCCTCGACCAACAGCAAGCCATCCTGCTGGTCCACGGCCTACAGTAAGCCAGCCTGCTGGTCCACGGCCTACAGTAAGCCAGCCTGCTGGTCCACGGCCTACAGTAAGCCAGCCTGCTGGTCCACGGCCTACAATAAGCCAGCCTGCTGGTCCTCGGCCCATAATAAGTCAACCTGCAGAGCAGCGGCCCACCACAAACCGTGGCAATCAATCTTCTGGTACCCTCGGGTCCACGCCGGGCGTCGAGCAGGTGTCGATCAAACCGGCTTCCAAGAGCCGAGTCGATGGCTGGGTCATCGGAGGTATCATTATGTGCGGCGTCATCCTGCTCATGTCGCTCGTCATGTACTGCCTCATCCGCAACAAATGTCGGCCACGCAGCAGCTGCTGCGATACGATCGAGCTGCAGTCGGCCGGACAGCGCGGTCAAGGGAGTGACGACATCCCTGGGCGCTGCACCAGCAACGGCGTTCTCAACGGCTCGGTGGCAACGTCCAACACATCGAACCGAGACCCCACGACCGCTGCTGCGACAATAGCAGAGGATCCTCCTGCGTACGTCTCGCTGAATTACCGTCCGCATGAGGTCAGCAGGGAGCATCGCTCACCGCCAGCTGAAGACCTCCATCAAAGTTCCGATGACGCGCCGGGCGAGATTGTTGTCAGGGACGCAGGATGGCACTCACCGATTTTAAGGTCAATAAGTGAAACCTCTTTACCCGCCTACTCAGAAGACATGGTCATCTCGCATCCCCCGGCATGACCTTTGACCCTGGCTAAATCAGATCGATTCGTGAGGGCGTTGGGGGGGGGATAAATTAACCTATGAAAGAAAAAGACATTTTTCAGCCGCGATTACAGACTAAAAGCATCGATGTCCTAGATGAGGCACAGAAAGTCGTCGGAATAAATTACCTGTCGCCCCGAATACCTGTCAAGGACAGGTGAGATTAAACAATTGTCCAAATATGACGTGATTCCTAAAAGGTGATTTCTGCAAAACTCAAACTCAGAAGTGATAGGACAACAGTAGTTTTGAGACAGCTGAGCTTACTGAAAGTGTTCTCAAGTCGGAAGCGATGAACACCTGCCTAGAAGAAGATTCCACTGAAAGCAATTTTTTTCTCTTTCTGTGCACTCGCTTGTTGACCGAGTAGAATATTCGCATCATGAATAAATTAAATGTACCAGCCAATGACTACACAGTTTCTGTCAGAAGGTAAAGCTCCTTTCTTCAGAAGAAAATGAATTGTGTACAGAGGCTTCACCTAAAACTTGGCTAACTCATTTTGAAATTTTCTTAAAGCCATGTAACACAATAAATGATTCAGCCTTCACCTAAAATTTCGAAGACACTGTTAACAAGCATTTGCACATCATAGGTCATGAATGTTTGTTTACATGTCAAATTAGATGAGGATATTTCACATGGGACACCTGAAACATAGTCACATGGGGTGAATTTAAAAGGTGTTTTCTTGAGCTCTTTGGGCACTGTGTGTAGTGCAAGTGAGCGAGCGACCATGCATGCGTGTTTGCGTGCCCACGTGTGTGTTTGGGTATGTCTATACATGCATTCAGTGGTGGAACTGACATGTGTGGGTAGTATATATATATATATATTGTGTGTGTGTGTGTGTGTGTGTGTGTGTGTGTGTGTGTGTGTGTGTGTGTGTGTAAGAGAGAGAGTGCGCGTGTGTATGTGTATGTGTGTGTATTTGTGTGTGAGTAAGAGAGAGAGAAAGGGGTGTGTTCAAGGAGAGGAAATTTTGTGTTTTCTTATGCATTTCATTTTTTTCAGGTTTACATGTAGTAGTACGTTTAGTGGCATCTGCCTCTGTGTGTGTGTGTGTGTGTGTGTGTGTGTGTGTGTGTGTGTGTGTGTGTGTGTGTGAGAGAGAGAGAGAGAGAGAGATTGGTATTTGTTGAGTAAGTTTCGGCCATCGGACATGTTCTTCGTGCAAACAAAATTACGAATGTGAATTATTAAATTCTTCAGAACTAGACTGTCTTTGCTATAATGTCTTCATCATTGTGCTTCTGATCATCTTTCTTTCTACCTCACCATCCAGACTCTATCCCGCACACTTCGTTCATTAGCTGATACATACTCCGGCTCTACATTTCCCGCACCATACTCTGCTGGTCAGCGAGCTTTTACCTACGCCAGCCCCTTAGCTTGGAACACTCTTCCCTCTCCGCTCCACCAGGTTTCCAGTGGCAACTTAACATCCACTCTTTCAAATAAGTTGTGAATAACACCTCAGCACCAAACGAAGTACAATTGGTGGGAAACAGAAATGTGACCTTAATTTTAATGAGAATTTTTCTTTGCCTAAAAGTGAGGGACTTTCAGTAGCAAAGAAAAATTTGACAAGTTTATGTGTTGGTCATTTAAATGTACAATCAGTCTGCAACAAGGCTGTGGACATTCATGATTTAGTGCTGGAAAATGACTTCGATGTCTTTTTCTTGTCAGAGACATGGTTAAAGGAGAGTGGTGATGAATCAGTAATCAAAGACCTTACACCACAGGGCTATACGTTTGCACACAATCCCAGGAATGGTAGGAGTGGGGGTGGAGTTGGTGTCTTATTTAAACTACACCTGAAATTTACAGTGCTGAAGAGACAAACACAGTACAGGTCCTTTGAGTACATAACAGCAAGACTGACATTAGCCAAGCAGACATTAGAGATCATTTGTTTATATAGACCTCCTCCATCTAAAAGGAATCAGCTTTCAGATACTCTGTTTCATGAGGAGTTTGCCATGCTGCTGGACAGTTTACTTACAAAGGAGAAGTTTCTTATTTTGGGGGATGTAAATTTTCATTTTGATAGACCTCAAGATAGTGATGTGAAGCGGTTGATTGAGGCTTTAGCTAGCCGTGGTCTTTGTCAGCTGATTGAAAAACCAACTCATAGACTTGGACACATTCTTGACTGGGTTATCACTCGTGCGCCATCAGAGTCACTGGTCAAGTCAGCTGTTGTAGAGGATTTTTTGATTTCGGACCATTTTGTGCAGTCCTTGGTGACTGATCTCTCTCGACCAAGGCGTAAAAAGATATCTGTTTTGTGTAGAAATTTGAAAAAGATTGACCTGAACGCTTTCAGAGAAGACCTGCTTCAGTCAAAGTTGTTATTAGATCCTCCCACAGATGTTGATGAGTTAGCAGAGTTATATAATCAGACTTTATTACAGCTGCTTGATAAGCATGCGCCTGCAGTTAGCAAAATTGTTGTCGACAGACCAGATTGTGCGTGGTTTTGTGAGGGGGTGAGTGAAGCCAAGAAACAAAGACAGTTGGCAGAGAAAAAGTGGAGGAAGACCAAACTTGAGATTGACAGACAGCTGTATAAGTTAGCCAGAAATAAATATGTGTGTGCTGTAAAAAAGGCTAAATCGTTATATGTACAGGAGCAGCTAAAGGCTGCGAGTGGAAATCCCAGAAAGACTTTTGACATTGTGAACAGCTTGTTGGGTAAGAACGGAACTAGTCCGGTTCTTCCTGAGGTGGATGTCAAGTCAGCTGCTGATCAGCTGTCTTCCTTCTTTGTTAATAAGATAAAGGAAATTAGTGCTGGACTTGAGAGTGCAGCTTGTGAGTTGCCAGAGTGTGAGGAAGACTATTCTGTGCCATTTGCTGGTGTACTGCTGACTTCTTTCACGTCTGTTGATGAGAGCTACTTGAGGAAACTTGTAGCAAGATCAACAAAAACTTCATGTGCTGTGGATCCTGTACCAACTAAATTTATTATTCAACTTCTAGACATTCTATTTCCTGTCATTTTGGACATTATTAATGCCAGTTTGAGAGCAGGTTGTGTTCCACGGTGTTTTAAACAGGCCGTTGTGAAGCCTTTGTTGAAAAAGGCAAACCTGGATCCCTCTGACTGTAAAAACTATCGTCCAGTGTCAAATTTATCATATATTTCCAAGCTACTTGAGAGGGTGGTCGCAGAGCAGCTTATGACCCATTTTATTACTCATGGCTGCCTAGATAAATTTCAGTCAGCGTATCGTCCTGGCTTCAGCACAGAAACTGCTCTTCTTCGTGTGACCAATGACATTCTTTGTAGTGTCAACTCTGGCAACTTAGTGCTGTTGGTATTACTCGACCTGAGTAGTGCGTTTGACACTATCAACCACCGCCTGCTGCTCCAGAGACTGTCGTCAGAGGCTGGTATCCAGGGCGCTGCGCTGCAGTGGATTGACTCCTATCTTGCCGAGAGATCTCAGAGAGTGATTGTCGGCTCTGCAAGCTCTGAGGCAGTTCCTCTGGTGTGTGGCGTACCACAGGGATCCGTTCTGGGTCCATTATTATTTTCTGTATATACTTCACAGCTTGGACAGGTAATTGAACGCTTTCAAATGGGACGTCAGTTCTTTGCGGACGATACACAGATTCTGCACAGTTTTCCCCCCCGACCCAGCAATGGCTAGGAATGCGCTTCAGCGACTTGAATCTTGTTGTGTTGCTGTGAAGGCCTGGATGACCAGGAATCGTCTTAAACTCAATGACGACAAGACAGAAGCGTTACTGTGCGGCCCCAGGGCCAGAAGGGAGCAGATTGACATTAGTGCCGTGCAGGTCGGTGACGCCTCCATAGCCTTTGCTGACTGTGTGCGGGACCTCGGGCTGTTTATTGATGCAGAACTCTCCATGTGCAACCATGTTAGTTCTGTTGTGGCAAAATCCTACTACTTTTTGAGGACTTTAGGTAGACTACGGCCCATGCTGACTCAAGCTGCTGCCAACTCACTTGCTGTGACTACCATCAAATCAAGATTAGACTACTGTAATAGTGCATTGTGGGGTGTACCTGCTGCGCAGCTGGATCGACTCCAAAGAGTTCAAAACACAGCCGCAAGGATTGTCACCCGTGCAAAGTGGTCCACTGAGCACATCACGCCTATCCTACAGAGCCTTCACTGGCTCCCAGTGAAAAAGCGCATTGACCACAAAGTGCTTTCGATTGCACAGTCCTGCATGTACAAAACTGCTCCTGACTATTTACAAGAGGTAGTTCCTCCCTACCAGCCGTCACGTGGTCTGCGCTCTGGCTCCCAGTCACGCTTCTGTCTCCCTGCAGTGGAAGACACAAACAAGAAGCGCACTGGAGCCAGGGCCTTCAAAAACGCGGCACCTAAACTGTGGAATGCCCTGCCGTCGTCACTCTCCACCATCTCCTCACCAACCACGTTTCGAAAAAGACTGAAGACCCATCTGTTTACTTAAGACGGACTTAAACGTAAACAACCAAGCAACACTTCTGTTACTTCTGTTACTTTCCTGGTGTTTTATCTATTTATTTCCTTTATTTTTTTTCTTCTTATTTTTTTATTTATTTTGTTTTTGCTGCGCAATGAGCATTCTTCTGAATGGATACCTGCGCATTACAAATGGACATCATCATCATCATCATCATCATCATCCCTAGCACTACAAGTCGCTTAACCCTTGAACTTCAAGAGGAGGGCGGAGGGGGGTAGAAGAAATGACGTTTACTGCTTCGTACATTGACTTGTGACGCACGAGTGACGCCATACCCAGTGCTATCGAGATTCCGTCGTTGTGCTTTCTACTCAGTGTTTCTGCACACACTTTGCATTTCTTGTATATTTGGCCGTCGACCGAAAACAACTGACGAAGCTTTCACCCTAGTCCTTCTCGCACAACGCAGACACTTTTCAACAATGGGGGCTCTTATTTCTCGCCGCAAGCGTGCTAAAGTCGATGCGAAAGCCGTGTCAACGCAGCCTAGTCAGCCACCTAAGAACGTCGAATATCTGGAGACAAAGCAGGAGACGGGAAGCGCAGGCGACAGTCTGATGACAGTTTTGCATGCAATCGACAAGCGATTGAACTCAGAGCAACGTCATGCCCTTCAGGACGAGAAAGGTAGTCTCACAGTCTCGACGACAACCATTCGGCAGGAGGAGGAGGAGGACACCAGCGGTTCCGGTGGCTTTGCCAGTCAGATCGGCATCTTTGCCGTTCCTGGAACAAACAGGGGCGTGGAAGCTGCCGGGGAGGCGGGCGACGGTAGTGCGGACACAGGGACCAAGCGTTCTCATTCTGCCAAAGACCGGCAGCCTTCTTTTCACTTCCGGGCGCCCAAAATTACTCCAAGCGGCGAAGACGTTCGCTCGCTAGGAGCCAAACCCGAGGGGATCCCACGATTTCCGACGGCAGACGCCGGAGAACAATGCAACGTCAGTGAGAGTCCCACTCCCGGTGATCTCAAGGAAAATGCGCTGGTTCAAGAAGTCGATTCATTCCCCAAGGACGCGGAGGTTGTGCCTGAGGTCAGGAACGTGGTTCAGCCTAGACGCAAGGAACGCATAATAGTGGACGAGATCGGCTTGCCTGCTTCCTTGGGCTACGTGTGGCAGCCGATGGAGCTCACTTCGCACCACAGGAAGTCGACTTGTCGTCATTCCTCGAGAAGGAAACGCAAAACGCGCATGGCCTCTAATGTCGAACTCAGGGTCTGGCGTCCTCAGACCCTGGAGGAAGAGCTGGAGATGCTAAGCGTGGAAGAGATCCTTCAGGCAGGATCCAGTTCCCGTTTTCAAGGGGACGTGCTAGAGGTGGAAGCTATGACTGCAACCGGTGGCTTCGTGTCCTGCACTCTTGCTAAGCTCGGGGAAAGCTCTGGCGAACAGCAAAGGCCGGGCTTTGCCGAGGCGAGTAGGATGCAGGTGAGTACCTACCGTGTGTACAACGACTCGCAAATTTAGACTGATGTCCTTTTACCTTGCTGGCTGACGGGAGCTAGTTCTCTGCGTATTTTTGTTTTGTTTTGAATACAGTTTAGATACCTGGATTAGACTGAGAAAATTCTTTGCTTCAGGTCTTGCTAGTGCCGCTGATTGTTGATCAGTTTCAGAAAAAGAGCTTTGGCCAGCGCATGATGAGGCCACTGGAGCAGAGCGAGGACAACTTCGTCCAAGAAGACCAGGACACGGGAGACGAAGCAGACAGCGATATTGCAGAAGATACACTGGACTGCAATGTGGACGACCGGACTAGCTCTCCTTCTGTCTGCTGGTTAGTGAGTGCAAGTTTTGCTTTTGTTAATTTATTTGTTTATTTACGTCAACCCCATGTATTGTTGGTATTGTACACATCTCCGTGTCTGTACATTATTCCCTGGAATGCGGGTCACCTGTTTGTTTGTAAGTAAATCAGATGCATAATAATAATAATATCAGCATACACTTTTCTTTAGACTGTTAAGCTATCCTTTTTTTATTATTGACATTATTTGTTTATCATACAATACATACACAAAACAAAATACTACCCCTTAAAGCAATTTATATAAAGCAACATATACGCAGAAAAAACACATCTCTTGCAATGTACACAAAATCTGTCACAGACTCTCATTGTGAAGGTTTTACTGCAGCTAGAGGTAGCGGCCTATAGCCGGAGAAGGAGGGGACACTTCTATAGAGCTCGTTCACTCGCCACCCTCCTTATCCCAACTACGTCTTAGCAGTAATCCTGCACCTCTACACGTGTATCCTAGCATCCGCCTTCCATACACGTGCGCAAAACATCTATTATTATTAAGATAAAAACAACGATTAAGAGATTCACAACAAACACATAATCTCTACACTGCTAAAATTAGGTACTCATACCTCACACTCTCTCAGCATTAGTTCTGTACACGCCACTTAACTGAACCACCTGTCCTTCTGTGATGGAAGGTAAATCTATTGTCCTCGAAGAGATGGTCCCCAGCTCTAACTGGTCAATGGGTTGTATCTTGAATTTAGATGTTTAACATATGATTTATAAGTTGTTAAGCTATCCTCGTATACCGTACACAACTCAGTAAAAAAAAACATGCAATGACAGGGACACTCCGTTGCTCAATTAACAAATCAGAACCATTTTCTCCTACTGCAATGCTATTGCAAGCTTTGCGCAAGTCGGTACCATAGCCAATTAGCTTTATACGTGGCGTGGTTATTGCTCGTTGAAAAGCATGTCTTACACATTCAAACAGGTTGTTTCTCCTGTACCATGTTTTTTGGTTTCGTTTGTCTGTCTCAGTCCCCACATGCAAAAAACAACAACAAAACTGGAGGTTCGAGCTGATCAATGGGTTGAATGTGTTGCAGTGGGTGCGAGGACGTGGACTGGGACACTCAGCAAAGAAACGCCACGTTTACTCTGGAATGCGAGGCGGGCCGTTCAATGGCTCCTCCGATCGACGACTGTCAGCTCGGCAGGAACTCTGAGAGGAAAGCTACAGGGACCATGGATAGCACGGAGGGAGGTGAAGAGGAGGCCAGAGGACCCGAAGCAACGACGAGGGAGGCAAAGAGTCAGGCAAGCAAGCTGTTGACACGTCCGATTACCTCCGATTCAAACAAGCCACACCTGCCACCTCTTCCTGTCAGGGAAAGCAAATACATTCCTCATTGGAACAGAAACAGTCCATGTGGCGAGATGAGAGATGAGGAGGTGGTGGAGACGCTACGTCCAGCTAGCAAGATGGCTGACGACGAGGTTAATCCCCGGCAGCATGGGGGTGGAGATTCCCCGATAGTATGCAAGGAAGGTGACGTTCCGGAAGGCGTGGTTTTAGGGAGCTCACCGCGTCATTCTAAACCTGAACTGTCCAAGCGCCTCTTCAGTGCTTCGGGGCCCCGGCTGGAGAAGAGTTGCGCTCAACGAAAGATCTCCTCCGACAGCACCAGCGACACCTACCTTCTGCAGCTCGACATGTCCAGCAATAGGCCCACCTCCCGCGAATGCGAAGAGGATGCATCACTCGTGCTGCAGGACCAGTTTTTGCTGCAGTACTTTCAGAGCCTGCAGATCACAGAGGCAGCGCCACTACAAGACGGCCGTAAATCTTGGGAAGCGACGCGTATAGATATTGACGCCAAATTCTTGGTTCCTCCCCTAGATCTGGACGCAGCCATCAGTGCAAAGTCATCAAAGGAACCGGACATAACTGTACCGACACCAGACGGTTTGGACTCAAACAGCATGTCACATCTGCGAAAAGCAGGTGGTGATTCCGGCGCGCATGCGCACGAGGAGACAACTCATGAGCAGGAGAATCCTTTGCACAACTGGAGTGTTGAACACCATACGCAAGTAAGTGTCCCGCACTCTGCCAGAGACCTGGAGTCTGACAGTTGCACAAGATTGTCGTTGCTGACAGCAGTCAATTATGCTACATCCCCGACGAGTGTCATCTCCGAGGAACAAACACAAACCCACGCTTGCGTCTCCAGCATTACATCACTGGTGAGCATTGGCATCATCTCGGAAGAAGCTCGCACTTACATCTCTAGCACCACATCACTGGTGAACAGCGACTTCATCTCTGAAGGACAGCCACAAGACCGCATCTCCAGCCCTGCCTGCACGTCTCTTTCCAAGACCTCGATCATGTCCGCGACAGAACCGCAGGCTCTGTGCCACACTGCATCACTGCAAGACCTCTACAGCCCTGATGTTTTGACTGACTGTGTAAATCGGGTCATGGCCGAGAACGGGTCGGCAAGCAGAAAATCTTTCCTGGATGAGTCCCTGGATGATGTGCACTTCCGAGATGGACCCAAGGATGAGTGCATCCCCGCTGGAAATGGAAATGTTAATGAAAGCAATGTTTCAGGGCTTCCAGGTCTACTAGAACATCCTCAGATAGATGAAATGCAAACCGACAAAAAGAACTGGCTACCAGAAATACCAGAAGAAGCAAACCCAGATGGGGAGCAAAATCTGGGGAAGGCTGGACTCATTCTGGTGCAGGAGAAAGGACCGACATATCTAGCGTCACTTACGGAATGCGAAAATACTGGCTCAGGAGAGCAGATGGAATACGATGACCACGGCGAAGCATTGTTTAGCAGACGTGGTCGTTTGCAACGCCCTGCCCGTACATACGAAGGTTTCGCCTTCTCATCCCTTCGGCACTCATTCTCACCGCCGCATTCTCTCAAGACTACAGATTATTGGTCCCAGATGTTACAGCACAACTGACACAACTTTTATTTGGATGCACAGTTTGTAAAATTTCTTCAGCATCAATCTGTAGAAGTATTTAAATGAGGAAATATTAATTCCTCCTTAAATTTAAACAGAGTTCCTCTGTGTATTTTTCCAGACTCCAAGAAAACGCAGTTTCTGATGACACAGCCTGTTTGTGGATGTGGGATGTGGGTGGAGGGGTAATCTTTGGTATCTGTTTAAACATGTGACAGGTCAGCGTGTGGTGACCATTCAGACCTTGTATTTAAGAAGATGCATCAGTTGTGACATTTCACTTAGTCTCCAGCATTAGGACCCAACAAGAGCTAGCGTGTAAGCACACAGGATGTTTTGTACCCAGAGTGACAGTAAGTCACTTGATGGCCTCGTAAGTAATAAAATGAAAACTTTGTGCTCATTGCAATTACCTCACAGCCCTCATATATATATAGACATAGGTAGACATACCAAATGCACCACTCACACACACAAACACACACACATGTTTAAGCTTCACATCCATGACCCACACAAAACATATATCTCATAGGGTACAAGCTCTTGGCCGTTGTCCTAATGTTAGTTTGGTACTTTCGAATTACATGTACATCAGCTTCATCTGGTATCCTAACAGATAAATTTGGTGTCTGGGACAAGGGCAAGAACTACAAGGGGTATGAAGGTACAAACATGGTACAACAGCAAACGCTTATAATATAAGCAATCCAGTGAAGGAGTAACGTTTACAGCCTATGTTAGGTCCGGGAGAATAATTTCTTGACATAATAAAGCTGACACATTTTCTGGTACCCCTTACCCTTTGTTTTCCCAGGCCACTATCAGAGAGGAATGAAAAATCTTGCTAGAGCCTGAAAAAAATAAATATTGTGCATTATACTCCTTTTAATGTAGCAAGCTGTGTGCAGAGGGCTCAGATGTGCGGTCTGTTTGAATGGGTTTCCGTATTCAGCAATACTATTTATTTAATAATATTTATTTATTTTGTTTTTGCTGCGCAATGAGCATTCTTCTGAATTGATACCTGCGCATTACAAATGGACATCATCATCATCATCATCATCCTAAGGGTTTTGCAAGCTATTAATGCTATTGTTGTTGTTCGCATTTTAGCTGCTCATGGAAAAGTGGTGGCAGAGTTTTCCCATTTATCACAAGTGTCAAATCGCTGTCATCCAACTTATCTCTTCAGCTAAGAGATATGGCTGCATAATGTGATTTTTAGTGTAAGCACACTTGCTGATAATATCAGTTGCAGTTCTCATTCTCTTCCCCTATGGTTTGCCAATACATGCCAGGTGCTTTTCCAGCTACACGTGTTCTTCTTTCCCACTCGCTAGAGCACGAAACTCCCAACCTTTGTTTCTCCAGTTCCAGACATTCTGGAATGGAAGGTCGACGCATTGCCCATTGTGGCTGAGCCCAAGATCATCTCATCCAAGGTCCTTCTAGTGGCTCAGGTCCCATGGGACAGATCATGAATGGCCGACTTGATGGTACGGTCACAGGACCTCCCACACAAGCCTCCATTGTCTCTGTGCTTTTTTTGACATAATGACCCACTGAGGTCTATGAGCATTGACCTGCAGAGGTCCCTGAAATGTTGCTTCTTCTTCAGCTGAACCTTAGGCACATATATTTACAGAACTTTTCCTTCGGGATAAAGCCTGTCGGGTGGCTCATCCACTCTTTCTTTCGGTTGCTCTACTTCTGTAATCATTCTGCCCATTCTGCTGTTGTACATCACATCAGCCTCATGTCAGCAATATGGCATGCCACAGCCTAAACTTCCTTAAAGTATATTGCTTGGTCAGTGAATGTGTGTCTCCTGATAGTCATTCTCCAGGTCTGGTAAATGTTAATAAGTTGATGAAGAAATGAAATCTTCCCTGCAATTTTTTTTTAGAGACATTTTTGTAAATTCTCTTTGAGACATTTACTAAATGACCCGCCGTGAATGCCCTCCCAGCCTTCCCCATGGCTGCATGAGGGCTTGGCAAAAAAACTTCTTCCAATTAGAAATTATTTCACAAAGGGGACAGAGAAGAAAACAGAGTACCTGGAGAAAAAAAACCAACAGCCAACCCTAGAAGAACAGGTGTCACATACTGCTTGTGTCGAGACGAGATGCCCTGGGTTCAAATCTCATCTTGAGACAATTTGTATGCATTACCTGTTTCACAAGATTTGAACTTCGGGCATATCACTACAGTGGTGATGAATGTTTTAACCACTGCGCTATGCAGGCAGTAATTTGGAAACCCCTTAAGATCGTGACGGTCAGTTCATCTGGTGAGTATCAAGCAAGAAAATATACAAGGAAAATTTTACATTTACCCAAACTATATAGTTTTAAAAAATCTGGTTTTAAGAAATTTAGTTTATTTTTCAAGCACACAGACTGTTGCCCAACAGTGTTGAAATATAAAGTGTACTCATTTATCTTTCTAAAATATTTATCCTACAGACACAATACAAATATCCATAACTTTGCATGAGATATTTATCTTTATTGAAAAGCAACATAAAGGTGACACCTGAAATATTCTTCTTCCCTAAAACTATCTAGTTGTTAATGCAGACTACTCCAACATGCTATGGAGGAAAAGCACTGTACATTAATAAAAACCAGAATGTAAGAAACCTTTTGCAATTAACAATACGATTACAGCTATTAATTGTAGTTGGTAGGCAAGTCTGCTCTTTGCCTGTTGTCACAGAATTAAGCAATGAATATCGCAGGGGTAGTATATTAAATGACTTAAAAAAAAAAAAAAAACAATAATCAAAGGAACATTTGCAGCATTCAGTGTCAGGAAGGCTTATTTCAGTCTGAAACACAGCACAAAAAAGCAGTGTTCTAAGAACACACTATGTGCCTTGACAATTAGCATTACTAAACAAATATACTTTAGACAGTAATATTGCACAGCATCTTATTCTATTTTGTTGAGAAAGGTTAAGAGATCATCTTCGAGGTTGTGAATGCTCATCAATCCAGCTGTCCTGATCTAAGCAGCACCAGTCTGGCAGACGTCCACGCTGAATGTATGCATCTCTTGATAAAGACCTGCTAGGCAGAGTTTCAAGAGCTCCTACAAGTGCTCCTGTTAAAAAGCAAAATTACACTTTACTGGATCTTTCAAAACAAATATATTCAAAATATATGCAAGAAATTCGCACATAAAATGTTATAAAACATCTGAATCTGATACAATGTTTCAAACTTATGCAGTTCTCATCTGTTCTTAAGGTAAATACCTTAAATACCTCTTTAAAGACATGTGACTTAAGAAAATTACTGACATGAATGGAATGTTTGCTTACCTCCAAGCCATGCAGTGTAGTTTTCACAAGATGGTGGGCAGAGAAACTTGAATGTTTTACAGCCCAAAGCATCTTTGTACTGAGGTGTTGTAGCTAAAGCATCTAGCTCCCTTTTCAGCCGATGGTAGAAGCCAGGAATCTGAGCTGTGCCTCCCATGATCAAAATACTCTGTGCAAGTTCTTTCCTCGTGTCAACTGGGCACTACACATATGTCCACAGCATATTATCATCTTCAGTGGTAATCACTGTACAAGTACTGAGTACCATATGCTAACCATATTCGAAGATTTAAAAAAAACATTATTTATAAATATTCAAGAGTTAATAGCACCATGAAAGTGGCCAGAGAAAGAGCTGGCTTACAAATGTCAAAGACTGGACTGGTTGTCCTGTGCAGGATCTGCTCACTTTTGCCCAGAATAGGTGTGAGTGGTGCGCCCTGTAAGTGGCCACCTCTATCCATGTGCTCCCCCAACGACAGGTACCAGTCAAGGGACTTGACTGACTGAGAACTATGAATGTGGACTGCTACAGAGCACATTTGACGCACTTCAACCCTGTTCAAGGATCTTTGTGCATGGGTATAAAATAATCTTTGTGAAAGTTTCAGCCGCCTCATTGATTTGGCTGTGCAATATGTTAGTTTTATTTGCATTATCACCCATTTTTCTTTCTATATCTTGCTGTCTTTGGCATTACACAGCACCTATTGCAGGCACTATGACTGAAAGGCATTTATTAAGCCACTCTTTCAGGAATTGAATTTAAAAATGTGTGCTATGCTGTAAATACTAGCCTCCTTTTCTACCTTAATGCAAGTTTAAAAGCAGCTGAGGGAGACATGGAACTTCACAGAATGATCACTTTAAGCATCATAAGCATTTTCCACATTTTTAGTGATATATGCATAGATGCATTCTTATCTAGTATGATGTTTCAACTTATCTAGTTTAAAGTCTCAGCATTACTTTTTGCATTGTATCCTGCAATTTCTTTCTTTGACAGAATTCATCCAGTGAAGAAAACTGCAGTAACTACTAGATTTTTTTGAAACATCAAATTGACAAAACAGGAGAGATAAATCTATAAACTGTGTATAAACCACATGATAAAGATAAACAACATAATTGAGGCCACTCAACTAGGGACCCAGCACACTATTTATGCTTAGGGATCAATACATGCAAAAAGAGAACCATAAGAAGTAAGAGTATATAGTTTGCACATAAAATGTTATACATCTAAATCTGATACAATGTTTCAAACTTAAATTCTGAAATATGTATAGCATGAAGTTAACCTGTAACAGGCTGTTAAGGAGAAGGGCAGGCAGTGACTGTCCATCAATGTCTTGTTCAAACAAAACTTCACAGCTGTACTCCCTTTTTGAACAATGAGAAAGTTTATTTGTTATTGAACACAAGTCTTGATGCTGGGCACAGAGGAATTATTTTTTTTTAAATTATTGGCAAAATCCTGCTAAACCACTAGCACTTCATTCTGACAGGCCTCTAATGCTTGTGTCGCTTATACACTGTGCTTTTCCATAAAAATAAGTGCTCATAAATGTGACACACATGCAAGCAAATATGCATGGACACTCTTTTCTTTTTTGATCACTCACTCCGTCAGACTGGACAGATGCATATATATATATATATATGCTCTATTTCAGCATATGAGCATTGCTGAATGTAGATATGCAAAGTCTGTCCAGAAAGCGATAAGAATATTTTGTCTAAATTTATTGAAAAAAAATTTAAATTTCACCTTCAAAATAAGATTATAGCAAACATACATACTGCTCCCATGCCCCTGCCATTGTTCTCAGCAGCGCCTAAAATCGTCAACTACGAGGGTGTTTAAGAGTTTCGGTCACGGCTTTATGTATGTTGTTTACTGTGCCAAAGTGGCAGCCTTTCAAACATGTTTTAATTTGGGGGAACAAGAAGTGATAGGGTAGCTTGTCCATAACCATTCAAGATTTCAAGAGTTTCTGATGAAGCTTTACCAACTTTCAAGCAGAATTTGATTTGCTAGCGTTGCTCCTGTTAAGTCACTTTGGTAGGGTTTTACAAAAAAAAAAATTCTGGGCACTGTGAAGGCTAGAATATAACTGAAATAGGTCCAAATGGTTATCTGAGATCCCATTCTAACTGACCTTGAGCCACTATCCCAATGCATAAGCCCTACGGAAAAAAGAAATTTCATTCTCATTACTTTCCAGACCGACCATGTCCATCACATGACAGAGTGAAGCCATCACAAAAATTAAAGCTAAATATGATCACCTTCCTGCAATATATGTGGATCCTTTCCTTACTAAAAAATTTAAGAGTCCTTGAGACAGGTAAAAACTACCTTATCTTGCCATCCACAGTGAGAATGTTGCTTCCATCAAGAGGGTAATCCACAGAAGGAACAGGTCTTGGCAACTGAAGAAAAGACGCTTAAATGCATCATCTACTGATCCAGTAGTTTAATAATTTACCATTAATTTTGATGTTTCAAAACAATAATACTATGATAAGAGATCTACCTATTTCTAGCTATAATAACTCTGTAAAAATGCAAAGGCTCTCAAAAATTATTTTATGATTGTTTATGATTGTCAATTTTTCCCAGGTCTTTTAATCTGTGCATTTGTAGGTCAATGGCAATAACTAGTACAAGATTTACTGAGCTGTACTGCAATAAAGTCAAGAACTGAACATCTATATTCCATTCACATGCATTTTAAGAATGTGCTGCACAAAGAAGTTTACAAGATCCCTAGGTTATGTAGGTTAACATTGTGTGGATACAGCAGTTAGTCACTGTAAAATGGTTTAGAAAAGTTACAACAAATAACAGTAAAAATTATGCAAGTTTATATAATACAACCATACTTACTACAGTCACTAGCACTGAGAGAAAACAAACATTTCATAAACTGACGCACTAAAACAAGTAAAAGTAATGACTTTGAGATAGATAAAAGCACCAACTTTCACAGAATTATTTAATAATAATAATAATATAGTGAATTTGTACAGCGCCATATCCCGGTCCTATGAACAGGCTCATGGCGCTTTACACCCCCACCCCCCCTCCAAAAAAAAGACATGGATGCATGTAACATAACATGCAATATTGTTGTCTAAAGAATGCCAGATGAGACAGTATGAATGATATCGAGCAAGAAGGTGCTCCACTGTGCACATATCATTTGAAAAACTTATCCAGGCTGCAAATGTTCCTGTTCACACCAAAAGTCCAGTCATAGAATGATAAGTGTTTTTTTTTTTGGTTTTGGCTGCTCATTAGGTTGCATATAATTAAACTAGGCACATAAATGCTCTCACCCTGCTAGCATCAGCATTTCTGAAAGTGACATCCTGAATAGCCTGGCCTCTGCTGAACTCAGTCACAAAGCAGCAACGTACTGTAAGACAAATGCAAAATAATCCAGAATAATTGTGTCTTAATCTGGTACACACATGGAAAACTAGAATAGTTCTAATTAGGGACTGCAAGTAGAGATTTTCTGAATGGGTAGAGCTGTTAACACTTACATACATACCTTTTATGTCTTCCAAAATTTCCTCTGTTACGCATTCTGAAACAACAAAATTACGCTTTGTATTATTTAAAACTGAGCTAGCAGCTTAAACATATACATACAAAATGAAACAGGTAATTTTTCATCAGTTTCCCGTAAGAGGCTAGTGTAAAACTGATATGCAAACAATTTTAGAACAAAATGTCAAAGTCATGTTTCAAATACAGAAACCATTTAGAGGTATTTTTCTTGTTCTTTCCATATCCGCCACCTTCCTACAATTGAATCTTTCAAATCTGCACTGAAAAGGCACCTCTTCCTTGAGCATTACTCCTAACATAGTCCACAATGCTAGTCCTTCTTACCCCCCCCCCTTCCCTCTTGCTACTTTACCCATCTTTCTCGGCAGAATCACTATATTTCTCTGTTTCTGTTACTTGATGCCTTTTGTTTTCTGTTTCGTCGTCAGTACTGTTGTTTTCTTTCGTCCCCTTTGTTCTGTGTCTACTTAGTCCACGTCTCTTCCTCGTTTTAAGCGCTAAGAGCATGCTCTCTATGAGTGTGAATATGTGCTATAAAAATCTTCACTATTATTATTATTATTATTGTTCTGAGCAATTCACCTGGTACAGTGGAGACCGGTCTATCTTGCTGCTCAGCTGTCTTGACAACTCCTTTTTCCAACAGCATTGATTTAATACGACTGAAACAAGACATCATCTTGATACTTATTAAATTAAGCAACACAAAGCATTACCTCCTAAAATTTTTGTATTATACAATACAAAGTAAGAGATGAAGTATGTCAACTACAAATGGCTCTGACTGCATAAAAAAACAGCCAAGAACAGAAATGAAATACTTTAATTGCTACCATACGTGCTAAACAGCATACCAGAACTTGATGTGTACCAACTATCCATTTGCTAATCAATTCTCTCTTGTGTACACTTTGGTACTATAAACTATTACCTGTAAATTTTAACAATGAAGACAAGATATACTCTTGAGAATACTGCCAATCAATAAGACAAGTAAAATCAAATACCAAAGACTAGGCACCTATGAATTGCTTTTCCTCCTACTGGAACTGCTTGCCAGGCTTTTAAAATTGGAATGCCTTCACAGATCTGAACAAGTCAAGGAACTGCAGAAGATTGTGGTGTTCAAAATGCTACTCCACATTCCCAAGTCAGTGACTGATATGATGGCAAACTTCAAGGACACAAAATCACTTTAGTCACTAATGTGTTCTGGAACAACTGTCAATGTTTTCTACAAAATAATCAGAGATATCATGGATTCCACAACATGGAATAAAATTCTCAGCTCAGAACAAAATTGTATCATATGTGTTTCTAAAACAAGTGCCTCTTTTTTTTACATATTAGTAGGCACAAACTTTATACAGAAAATACATTCATTTCTGCCATCTTGAAGAAAGGTTTAAATCCCTTGGGTTTGGTTGACATCTAAAAACAAAAATGCATTCTAAAATCTATTTTATTCTTTCAGCAAAGAAATGTAAGAATGCAAAAAATTTTGTTCCTTGCCTTTTGATATGTTAGCCAACGCTGTGACTACCAGTAAACTCTACCCAGCTGGTGGCATGAGGTAAAGCAATAAACTTTTTTTATGAGCATTAATACACTTTTGATGTATAAATACTATGTGAGACAACATGTGGCTGTATGAAATAACATAAGGATACAGGAATGACCAATGTTTCTTTGTAGCCCACATCCATCACAAGACCACAGGTATGGCCAATGGTTAGCAATGCTAGTACATGGCTGGGGGCAAAGAGGACTGAACCAACCTGGAGCATGGACGAACCATATAATTAAACTAGGCACTAGAAAATTAAAAACATTTGGCTATATAACAGTTTATTACGAATTTGCCAGTCAATAAATAAAGCAGTGAAAACAAAAGAATAAAACATGCATAAAGAGAAGAGGAAAGAGAAATGACAGAAATGGAAAAAAAATAGTGGAGGTATACCCTTTTATTACAGTGGCACAACAATTACAGTATAAACCAATACCCTCCAAAAACATCTACTTAAAAAAAGTTTCAAGCGTTCACACAATCACCACACCAGCCTTGCCGGCCTGTCAACACCTTGGTGATGCTGTGACTTGGGCAGTGAAAAAAAAAAAAAAGGATGTACCCCCCCCCCGAACAAAAAATTCCCATATCACCTAAAAAAAAATCAAAATGCATTTTAAACTTGAATTTATGATAAACAAACTGTTTTACTGTTTTCTCTTTACACAGATTTTTTAAATTTTCCTCTGCCTTATGAATGATTAAAAAAAACCTGGCAGAAATCAAGGGGTGTGTACATTTCCCAGGGTGGTAGAATCTTGGCAGTCCTGATGTAGGGATGAAAGATCTGTTTGAAATTTGTACAACCTTTCTGTAGTCTTTAAGCTTTATTTTCTACATTGTCTTATGTTTAAAGCACAGTGTTAGAAATACTTTCTTCATTGTCAGTGTAGCTTTCATTCACTTAAAGAACTGCACAGTAAGAGAAAGAAGGAAGTGTCTTAATTTTACTTTATTACATCATTTTAAAATTTTGTTGTTAGTGCATAGGCACTTCTCTCTCTATATATATATGAGTCTTGAACCTACATAGTTTTGGACCTGCGTGGGTAGGTAATTTGGGGAACCAACTGACCACACATGGGACTACTGTACTTGTAGAAGTTTTAACTTCAAAACCAATAAATAAATCTTTAAACCTAATAATGGACTAAACAAACAAAACTGATTTAGTATGCCTTATGAAATAAATTACAAGAAATGCATAACAAATGTAACTAAAACTGCACAAGCTGCTAACATGGGAAAAATAATACTAAGTACATCATAATACCATGAAAGAAAATGCAGTACCTCAAAGTGTTTGAACAAGACTCTGGCTAAACTTTCTCGGAAGTAAGATGGACAAAGCAAAGATTCCACAACCACAACCTTTTTGTCTTTGGGTGTCATCAGCAGGTGTCTGACAGAAGATGCATCAATTAGTCTTATCCTTAAAAACAACTTTAAAGTTAAACTTCAACTTTTTCAAATATACTGTGCATGCTGGGAGCAGCTACATATCTTTATTCTCATATGGCATTCTATATTATGTTGCATATATGTCTGTCTTTTTTTTGTCAAGTGCCATGGGCCTGTCTATAGGACTGCAATATGGCATTGCGTAAGTTCACTGTATTATTTTTATCCTTGACTACACTGTCTATGAGAAATGCCCATGTGCATACATATACACACATGGGGGCAGAAAGGAAATACACAGAAACAGGGAAGGAAAAAAATTTTAAGTTCTGTAATTAATCTGTGAGCATCTGCACCCTTTCTGTACCATGTCTAATGCAGAATTATCTTACAATTTATCTGGCAACAAGTAATACAACACAGCATTTATCACTCATGATTAGAGAAACATACTGTTCTTTAAACAAGTTAGATATACTACTTAAAAGTAATAAACCTAAAAATTAGGACAGATAGAAGTTCTTTCAAGTTCTCCTGCAGCTCTGCTGGGCTGCTGTGGTCCCATATTTTGGAAACCTAAAAAAGACAGTTTTACAATGTGAAAACATTTGTGCCCCTACACATAATATACAAACACATGAAAAGATCCTAAGATGTAAATATCTTTGCTATTTAAAAGAAGCTGATGACTGTTCATGCTTAGGTTAGTATCTAATGCTTTCAGTTAACATGGTTATCAGAGAACAACACAAAAATGACCCACTGTGTATTATACTTACAATTCCAGTTCTGGGGTTTTTTACAGTACTGGGGATAATGCAGTGCGGTCCTGTCTCGCCAGCTAGTCCACATCTGACCATGCAGATATTAAAGAAACACTCGTGACTTTTTAACTAACATTTCATAGGTCTTTAAAAGAAGATTTGTTTTCTCGAAGGTTGTGTGTGTGTGTGTGTGTGTGAAACTTTAGAAAATAATGCTTACATCCTGAAAAATAAAATATGTTCTTCACATACATAATTTTAATTTCAAGATAGTATACTATAAAATGTCAAAGTATAAAAATACATTTATAATTGAAAAAAAACCAGCCTGGCTTCACGCCTAGAATACTGCAGTGTTGACATATTATTATGGGCGCAGTAGTTTACTCTAGCAAAAACAATATTCCATAAGAATTTTAAAATTACTTTGTGTATGCTGCTCCAATATCTAAAATATAAACATTTTTGTCATCACTATAACTCAGCCCTTCGAAAAGTGGCATTTTGTTGCCCACAGACGTCTATGATCTCTGCATGAAGACTATGTTGTCGCCTGCTTCTCTTCTGCAGACGCAACCGGAAGAGTAAACTAATTGTGAAAGTAACTCGGATCGGGCCAGAGGCGCTGATCGGGTCTTTTCCAGTAATAGTTTGACCGTGTTTATAACATTATCTGACCCTTTTATTTTATTATCCTAAAATGAAATAAAAACTTATCATTTTAAAATAAAAATATTTCAGATTGCTAAATCATTACAGTTCCGTTTGTATTTAAATAATGAACAGCAGCGAAATTGCAAACTCACGACGTTAATAAAAGGACACAATATCTTTAAAAGTTTATGTATTCAAGATATACGATATACAAGATGTATGATATGTGTGATAATTATTTTTTGTACTCCAAATTTTTTCAGAGAAATGTAAGTGGAACAAGTAAATCGTGACGTCATAAGGTGTGTCAACTCGTTGATCAACACCGCAAGCCAGCAGGTGAAGAAGCGGTAAATTCCGAGCATAATCTTATTTAAATATGGTAAGCGTTTTCCCTCCAACAAATTAATATTTCCTCCTTTTTAAAGCAGTGTTTGTTTCACATGTCAGCTCTACAAGAGTGAAAATAGAGATGTTGTTCTTTGATCTTGCAAATTGCTTTGCACCTGACTATCGTTTTGCGAGACCGGAGCAAAGCCGAAGGTGTGTCGCAGTGCGTCATGGCCGACTCCCTTCCGTTGGTCATTAAACATGAAACTAATGGAGTGTAGAGGATAGTTCAAACATATGATGCAGAATAACGATTATGATTACACTGTAATAGTGACTGATTCACTTAAGTGATGACCAAAAAATGTTTTTTTGTTGTCTGCACAGACCTTCGTTCTATCGAAAGATGTGTTTATGTATGTCTTCGTGTGTGTTAGAGATGAATTAAAAATAAAATTGATGAAAATTCTCAAAATTTAGAGGGTTGTGCTTTGTAAACCTACATTTCTCGATTTTGCATTTACTGAAAATCATGCTATGACCCTTGGTAAGAAATTAAGGGCTTTGAGAAAGAATAACACCTAACACGAAAGAATGGAGCACAGTGGCCACTGTGGCCTGCAGTTTTGTCACAATTTCTTCAAGATCTTAATTGGTGGCTAGAACAGATTACAGTTGTCTTAATGCCAACACTTTCAAAAAACAAATGCAGCTTTTCACCAGTATATTCACAAAGCAGAAGATCCTTCCATGTGTAATAGAATAATCAACTCAGTATTAATTGTCTATAATAATAAATAAATAATAATCCTATTACCCTCTTAAAAATATAAGTAAGTGTAAATTTAGTGTCGACTGTCTTGTGTTGAAATGTAAGGTTGAAATATCATCTTAGGCACTTATAATGGGTGGTGGAATTTCCTTGCCACCAAGATAATGAAGATTATGAGTTGTGGGTTACAGATCCTGTCTCTAGTGCATGTAATTCCTCTCTAAATACATGGACTAACCATGACAAAATCTTTGTTGCTGATGAAAACACTAAGAACTAATCACTGAGGACAGATTCAATAACAAAACCCGATCAGGTTTAACCCGCTTAGACCAGAATAAAAATATTTCTATGTTCAGAAACATGGGCTTAAAATTCACGATTTTGAAGACGATAGTGAAACTGCAGAGCCAGGCTCGTGGAGCACGAGCCACAATAGTAAGCGTATCGTTGCTCATTGTGTTCTGCCAGTAGGGCCACAATCGTGCAAAGAGAAAATCACGATCGTGGAGCAGAGCTCATCGCGCTCTACCAGGTAAGCCAGTAAACTGGCGCTACGGAGTCAGCGGGTTAACCAACTATACTATAACGATTTTTAATAGAGTTCTTGGGATATAGATTTTATTGTGAACATTTATTTTCACCTATACAAAGATTGTTTAAACTTGGTATAAAATACTGTTTTAAAACGTTTGGGGTTTTTCAGGCTAAACAGGCACAATTTAAAAAGGAAGGTTAGTTGTTTTCTTTTCTCTTTATTTATTCTTGGCTCACTAATGTTTGCATATAATGTGCATGTACCCATTTTTTTTACTATTTATGGAGTAGAAATTATAACATTATTTTTCTTTTAAATTGTGGGCTTGGTCCCGCAACGGTTAGTGCCTGTCACCAATACAGTGAAGGTTGGCTGTCCTGGGTTCAGCTCTTGTCTCGGGCATGCTGTTCTTTCTCTGCATTTGACAACTGTTTACAGGGCTAGCTGCCTTGCCGTGATATAGCCTTAGTTGCTGGCTTGGTGTAAAACACCAATTCCCCCCCCCCCCACACCTTTCTTTTTAGCTTATTTTTGCTTGTGTATGCTTTGGATGATGCATTTGATGCATAGTTTCTCAACAGATATTTTAGAACGAGTCTACATGAGTCTCTGTTATGTTGAACTGGTTAGTTTATTTTATATGATGTTTATTTTATCATTTTGTTCTTTAGAGCTGCAGGAAGCCTTCACAATGTATTGCTCTGCAGACAATACCATTCCCTGTTCAAGGCTTGCTGCGGTCATTCGGTCAGTTGGAGGAGCTCCAACAGAAGAAAAAATTCGGCATTTGTGTATGGAGTTTGAGAGTAAAGGTACTGAACACCCTTGTCCAGTTCAAGGATAGATGTTTTTTTACTTGGCTAGTCTTACAAAATATGCTGCTTAAAGGGGAAGCAATCTTTTCATGGGCTGTCAAGCAGATGGCAATGTGTTTAAGCAAATTGTAAAGTGTTAAAAATACAGATTAATGAGAGTGTATGACAGTAGTAAAATAGTTTGCTACTTCTGCGTGCAGGAAAGAAGACCCTTACTTTGCAAGAGGTAGATGCCATCTGGACAAAATATACATTTGCCCCAGTGGCAGCAGATGAGCTAAGAGATGCATTCCGTATATTTGACAAGGATGGAAATGGCATGATTAATGCGGGAGAGCTGCGGCACGTCCTCACAAATCTTGGTGAAAAATTGACAGATGAAGAGGTAGATGAGATGATTCGAGAGGCTGATCTAAATGGCGATAATCAGATAAACTATGCAGGTGAGTTCAGACTGTCATGTTTTTTTTTAATCGGTTATGTAAGTGCCTTAACGGAATTTAATAGTCCACTGGTTTTGATAGCCAATAAAGCATGCAGATCTTGATACAAATTACTAATGTTTGAATTATGATTAAAATTATATGAAATGAGCCTTCAACTAAAAATTTGGGAATTTCCCCACATAATTGATATAATTTCTGTGATGCAGAGTTTGTGAAGGTAATGCAGGATGGATGTTAATCATGGAGAAGCAGGACAAGTCACATTGGTTTTATAAAATATCCATTCCACTGATCACCACATGCAAGGGATCTTGACATCTGTGTTCACGCCTGCCATCTTCTTTTGAGCAGTTGCCTCAGTGATTCTCAGAGAAAAAGAATTACACAAAATGTGCAGTGCTTTAATTGAATATTTCACTTTCTTGCTAGAAATTTGAGAACTTAAAAGAGTAGAAATTAAGCAGAGAATGATCATATTTAGATGTCTGTTTTTGTCATGTGAAACAAATCAGCACATAAGGTGAAGCCATGACATACTCCAGTCTATTATTATTTGTCTTTTTGTCAGCTATATTATTAAGGCTTACATGCAGAATTGGAAACCTTTTTTTCAGCACATGAAAACTCATAAATGTTGAGAAATTTGCAGTGTTGAGTGGAGTCGATAAAGAACAGAACACGTCATTTGTAAAGTTATCCTTTATGATGATCTTGTGCATTATGAAGTAGGAACGCTATCCAGAAACTTGTGAAAGAGGTAATCCAAACATCTGCTGTAATCCCATATTTTTTAACTTCTAGAAACATTACCTAAAACTAGTAAAAATTGTATTTGCCCTTTTATGGCCTTGTTTCATTTAGGTACATTTGGGATTACCAGTTTCAGCATATCCAAAATATGATCAAGCTTAATAATAATAATAATGAAGATTTTTATAGCGCATATTTACACTCACAGAGAGCATGCTCTTCGCGCTTAAAACAGGGAAGAGACATGGACTAAATGGATAGAACACAAGGGACGGAAGAATAAACGACCGTACTGACGACAAACAGAAAACAAAGATAGAAAACACAAAAAGGCACCAAGTAACAGGAACAGGGAAAATAGTGATTCTGCAGAGAAAGACGGTAGAAAAGTAGCAAGAGTGGAAGGGGGGAGGGTAAAAAGGACAAGCATTGTGTGGACTGTGTTAGAAGTAATGCTCAAGGAAGAGGTGCATTTTCAGAGCAGATTTGAAGGATTCAGTTGTAGGAATGTGGCGGATATGGAAAGGGAGAGAGTTCCATTGTTTTACTGCACAGTAGGCAAAAATCCTGTGACCATATTTTGTTGTTCTTACCATAACAAGGGTTAGCATTTTTAGAATTGAGTTTTTACTTACATTTCATTGGTATTTCACACTTGTGCACTTGGAGAATTTTAATCCTTTTCTACAGCGGGTGGTGGTTGGTAGAATTTCTTGTCTTTTACTTTGAATAAACTATGTTTACAGTGCTGTGCTTTATAAATAATCTTAGCTAATTGATTAATAGATTTTCTACTTCACCTAATTATACACTAAGACTGGTTCTTACGTGGCAGTTATTATTTACAGCAGATAAAAAGGACAGGCATGCATTTTTTTCAGTTTGTACATTAATTGCCAATTTGTATTATTTTAGTTGTTGTTTTATTCAGTGATGTGTATATTTGAAAAAAAAAAATCCAACTATTATAAAAGCATACTATTCGCTATAGAATATTTTTATTTGAAATCAAGAATATTTCCTCAGGCATGGTGGAGCATAATGCTAAGATGCATGAAACCTTTAGCTTTAACATATTTTTATTTTATTTTATTTGCAGGCTCTTGCCATGATTAATATCACTGAATAAATTTTGCATTATATTGTATTGACAGATTTTTGCTGCTGATTTTTACTAAGGAAAAATTCACACTTCATTTTGCCTCGCCTTTAAAAACAAAACAAACTGCATAGGATGTAAAATAATGTAGATGACTTTTGTACATGAATCATCAAATTTATTAAAGAGACTTAAATTGAAAGATGCTTAACTTTACAATGCTGATTCCAATTGTCAGATGATCTGATTATTGACGTTTAAACACCACATTTTCAAACTGGTCAAACAGTGTTGGTCTGTCAATGCTTATGATCTTCAAATGCTGGAAGCATTGATATTTGTTGTTTTCCATATTTGTATATGGCACTCCTGTTTCAGTACTAATAATACTGAGGGTGGATGTTTAAAATGTCAATGTTTCAGTGTGCCACAGAATTTACTTTATGCCATCATACGTTTCTTTCATCTAGTATTCACAAACGTAAGGGTATGTTTTGTGGGAGAGTTTCTAGATACTTAGCACAAGAGTTGTTTCCTTGCGTTTGTCTGCAAGCTCAGTGTTGAGTCACAGGGCATCCAAAAAAGATCCTACACACAGAACAACCACACAAAAGTTGTACCTTTCTGGGGTTTGATCTTTCTTTGTGTCATCCATCCATTCAGCATGCCTGCAGCTATTTTGCAGAAGATGATGCATGGTTGTGACTTTTTTTGCATGCGAAGGACAGCACTCCATTTTACCAGTGTAAAAGAGCCCAGAAGATGTCACAAATAAAATAATTATTTCATTCGCATTGTAAAACAGACATTTGGAAGATATGAATGTATCTTTAACGTGTTGAAAGATTTTCTTTCATGTGCTGCTGCCTTTTATCACAGTTGAAAAGAAACTGGTGTGTGATCAAATTTCTTGGAAATAAATTGAAATGTGATCAATGAAGCCTGGTATTTTGCTACATAAACCTATGATTTTTATATTTGTGTGCATACTGTTACCAATATCACATCTAGAGTCGGAATTTCAGCAAAGGCCTTAAATCTGATGCTTAGTAAAACACTGCTAATATTCACAATACCATGTGGCATTACCTTAGATAAAATATTAATGATTAGAATTACCATTGGGTTCAGCATTGATAAAGAAGGTAAAAAGGATGATAGTAGAAATATATTGGTGGTATTTTCAATGGCACTTTTTAAATGGCGCAGAAACTATTGTTCCATTCCTTTAACATAAAGTGTCTGATTTTATTTTGAATCAAATGCATTTTTGGTATTTTATTTAACACGATGCTTACATTCATTTTCTTGACTGTTGATGCTGAAAATATTTATAATTTGTTGTTACCACTAGTAAAATTTACCTACAGCAAATTTTGTGTGTGTTTGAGGTAGACAAAAAATGATAATGTCTGATTATATTTGTTATTAGATCATTATAATTTGTGTTTTTATGTCTTAAAAAGTTATAAATCACCATAATTGGTAAAGGTGCTGCAGACACATTCTAAAGAAGGAAAAGCTTTTCAGCTTGTTAACAGATAATTAAGAGGACATTGAAACGAATGCAGACAGTAACATCATGTTAGATGTAACACAATAGTGACTTGCAGTAAGAAAGAGGGTGCTTTGCTAAGACAGGTTGGACCAACGTGGATCGGCGTGACTGAACAGCCCGACTATGGGAATAAAAATGGACCAATTACATTGCCAACTCTGCAATCCGGGGAGGTCGAGAGAGTTGTCAGCGCCTAAAATGACTCAAGAAAACCGATGCAGGGAGGACATGCCAGATGAACGCACGATTTATCGTGTTCATCCGATGAGCCATAATCAGTACAAGTTTTAGGGGAGTGATTGCGAGACGAGTATAGGAAGCGAGGACAGCGGCACGTTTTGTGTGTGTGTGGTTTGGGAGTGGGGTAGTGTGTGGCAGAAAATCTTGTTTAAGCTGACAAGACGGCTGGTTTCTACTTGAACCTCAACACTCAATGCGCATCTTGATTAGTACAGGGGTCAGCAATGCCGCTTGTATTGTCCTCTGTAGGTCAAAAGCAGACCATACTTCTCTGCGAGCTTCACTGGCTGCCAGTCCAAGCCTGCATTCGTTACAAGATGCCACACTGGGCTGCCGCTGTCTTCAAGACCTTGCTGCCCTTGACGCCTTACCGACCGAATCGGTTTCTCCGGTCTACTTGTGTTGCCCTTCTCAGAAATGCGCCTTTTCTTTCTCCCTTTCTCTTCGAACTGAGTCTACGCTCAAGCTCTTCAAATCTGTCTTCACAACTAATTTTTTTTTCCCTTTACAAAAATCCAACATCATCATGAGCACTGCGAGCTCTGATCGAGGCAGTTCCTCTGGTGTGTGGCGTACCTTGGGGATCCGTTCTGGGTCCGTTATTATTTTCAGTATATACTTCACAGCTTGGACAGGTAATTGAACGCTTTCAAATAGGACGTCAGTTCTTTGCTGACGACACACAGATTCTGAACAGTTTTCCCCCCGACCCAGCAGTGGCTAGGATTGCGCTTCAACGACTTGAATCCTGTTGTGTCGCGGTGAAGGCCTGGATGACCAGGAATCGTCTTAAACTCAACGACGACAAGACAGAAGCGTTACTGTGCGGCCCCAGGGCCAGACGGGAGCAGATCGGCATTAGTGCCGTGCAGGTCTGTGATGCATCCTTAGCCTTTGCTGACTGTGTACGGGACCTCGGGCTGTTTATTGATGCAGAGCTCTCCATGTGTAACCATATTAGTTCTGTTGTGGAAAAATCCTACTACTTTTTGAGGACTTTAGGTAGACTACGGCCCATGCTGACTGAAGCTGCTGCCAACTCACTTGCTGTGGCTACCATCAAATCAAGATTAGACTACTGCAATAGTGCATTGGGGGGTATACCTGCTACGCAGTTGGATCGACTCCAAAGAGTTCAAAACACAGCCGCCAGGATTGTCATCCGTGCAAAGTGGTCCACTGAGCACATCACCCCTATCCTACAGAGCCTTCACTGGCTCCCAATGAACAACCGCATTGACCACAAAGTGCTTTCGATTGTACAGTCCTGCATGTTTAAAACTGCTCCTGAATATTTACAAGAGGTAGTTCCTCCTTACCGGCCGTCACGTGGTCTGCGCTCTGGCTCCCAGTCACGCTTCTGTCTCCCTGCAGTGGAAGACACAAACAAGAGGCGCACTGGAGCCAGGGCCTTCAAAAACGCGGCACCTAAACTGTGGAATGCTCTGCCATCGTCACTGTCCACCATCACCTCACCAACCACGTTTCGAAAAAGACTGAAGACCCATCTGTTTACTTAAGACGGACTTAAACTTAAACAACCAAGTAACACTTCTGTCTTTATTTTTTACTTTCCTGGTGTTTATCTATTTATTTACTATATTTTTTCTTATTTTTTATTTATTTTGTGTTTGCTGCGCAATGAGCATTCTTCAGAATGGATACCTGCGCATTACAAATGGTCATCATCATCATCATCATCATCAGCAGCAGCAGCAGCACTGCTCCACTGTCTTCTCAATTCTTCATCCATGCACTTAGTTTATGTTCTTGTTATGGTGTCTCACCTGTCTGCTGACTTGTTTCTTGTTCAGACTGTCGGTTCGTCTGTAGTCATTCGTGTACAGCGCATTTAGCTCGCTTTCGCACGAAAAAGTTTGCTTCACACCTTCAATGATAATAATAATAATAAACATAAAAACATCATCTCACGATTCAGACACAAGCACATTAATTGGCTCCATTCATCGATGCATCCGGTGCCTAAGATTGAAAAATTATCTTTCAATGTCACCGCCCCACCGCGCGATTCTTCCCTTGATATTTCTTTATTACAAACAGCGTCAATCTTGCTTAATGGAGTCAGATTAATGGAGTCCAAGAGTGGAAACGCAAGTAAATTCATTTCTGAATCCCCTGAGAAATAACATCTGAACTGTAGAATGACATCAGGCGATAAAAAAGGAACGTCAATGTGAGGTTTAAAAAATAAATCACCTTTCGGGTAGAGCCTAAAGAAAAAAAAACTTGGTTGAGAATAAAAGGCAGGATGAGCAAAAAGCGGGAAGTGAAGACTTCTAACTCAGTTCCTTGTCTTCTAAAGCGACGAGGAGAATCCACTCTTGAAGCCTGGAAGTGAATGCTTCTCCGATCCTTAGAAGATGGGTGGCAGCCGAGTTTTTTGCGACTTTCCCGCTTTAAGTATTATCAAAACACACACACACACACACACGCGCGAGAGCCGGGGTAGAATTGAGTTACCGTTAAAATATATACAGGGAAGCTACATAAAAATGTTTCTAAGTTTTTTTTTTGTTTTGTTTGTTTGTTTGTTTTTTTGTTTGTTTTTTGCAGGTGAAAGGGTGTTACGGGATATTTTACGCGAGGAAAGATGGGTGAATGCCCGTGTAACTCAAACACGTCCAACAGTTACTTGTTTTTGACGACAGTAAGAATTAGCTGGCAGGAGATTCAGCGACAAAGCAAAGAAGAATAAAGGCGGGTAGGGGGGAAACATCCCCGTTGGCTGGCGAAAAATTTTTCAAGCGTTGGAACTTTGGCAGCACCAGTGCCGGTGACGCATCTGAGTTTTAGAACGGACTGCCTCTTAGACTATGAGGATATCATTGTGACTAGAGTCTCGAGACTGCCGTGATCGACTGCAATGCAGTGGGAGGAGAAGGGAGGGGATGCGAATAGACAGAGCACTGCATGGGTTTCGTTAGAACAAAGGTCATACATTATCAGGCAGGTTAGGGTATTACAAACCCACCAAGACGTTAGAAGTACGATGTTTGAGGAGTGAGGCGGCAGTCTGATCGAATTTTAATTAATTTGGTTAATAATCTCCACCTCCAGCGGCTTCATACTATCTTTGGCCTCTCCGGCACATTTCTCGGTTAGTGCCACCCCTATCTGTCTGCTCGCACCAAGTCTGATAGTGTCCACGGCTTCGCATTAAAGCCTGTTCCTGTGCAGAAGACCGTGCCTCAGGGTTAGGTCCTTGGGCCTGGACTTAAACCTGTATCTACTTCGGAAGTACCTAAATCGGTCTCCTAACTGTTCCTTTCACCGCTAAACTCATATCTCTGCGTTCATTCGTATTCCTCGAATTGTTAACTGTGCATGTGAGTGAATGTACGAGTATGTTCTGCCTGATTGTGAGGTCCATCTTTATCACACAGCTTCACTTCCTACTGCTCCTTGTCCCTTGTACATCATCATCATCATCATCATCATCATCATCATCATCATCATCATCATCATCATCATCATCATCATCATCATCATCATCAATCAGTTAGACAAATATTTACTAACTGGGGGAAGGACAAAATAACCGACTGTCCGATCTAAGCATGTGCGTATATGGATGCCTACATTTGCACTTGTTTCCTTTTAATATTTTAAAACTGCTACTAGTTGTTTACTCTTTTATCTGTCGGGATCAGTATATTTCATTGGTTTAATTTGACCTACGACGTTGTTCTATGTCATATTGATGGTACACTTACAGATTCCGAGGTCACTTATAAGCAACCGAAGAATCGCAGTCATGTGTCACCTTCAATCAGCTTACTACTTAAAGGACAAATAAGGTGCAAAATTAATGATTAGGATGAGGTCGGTGCAAAACACCACATACCCGACATCTGAGAGATTCATTCCTCTCTGTTCCTATGCACAGAAAATAGTGACATCACAAATCTCTATGGATATAAGTAATAATTATATAGTATCACTGGTTGCAGCCTTGACAACATAAACGCATCCATGAATGTTTCTGATCTCTCTGTGTGCTTTTGACCTCTTTCCGTGCATGTTGATGTTTGTAGGAGTGTTATCCCGAGAACGGAGGGATGTTGTTGATTCAGATTTTGGAAAACAGTATTTTGTGGCCCTTGGTCACTAAAAACTAAAAACAACAACAACCAAAAATTCCTGCACCCAACTGGACCTTTAAGAAACTGTTGAAGCTGGGCAATCAGCATCTTTGAGCAAATTGCAAAGCTGCCCATCTCAATCCCCGTCCGTCACCTCCGTGAACGATGAGACCTCACCTACCGCAAGGCTGCACACGGCCCGCAAACATTAATGAGGGCTGGAGTCTCGGGCGACCGAACTACTTCCTCTGACCATAGACAGCGGGAACGAACAGTGGCTCTAATGAACAGGCGGACTGTGTGAAATTGACACGTCTGAGTGCTCCGTAAATGTTACTGTCGTGTGAGAGTGGGGGGGAGGGGGCGTGTCTGGTGGGGGAGGGGGATGGTGAGAAAGGAAGGGATGTAATGTCCAAAAAGTATTGCTACAATCACCACCACTACCCAACATCCATAATGCAAGAAACCAATGTTATTTGCGTTTTCCTGATCACTTCGGATTTTTTCCCCTTTCAATTTTTGTATCGTAGCCACCCAAGAATCTCAGAAGTCAGTCTTTCATGGAATGGGAAAGAACTGGAATGGCTTCCTTAAGACAGCTCAAGATTGTCACTGTTCGGGTATGGTTGCTTGAAGCTTGAACTGTATGAAGTATTGTTGTTATAGATGTGGTGGTACTTGTGATATTGTACGTATGTGTTTTTATGTGTTTATTTTATATTTGCTGTGATGGAGAATTAATGAATTAATACGTAAATTTAGTGCCAGTGAGTGTATGGATGAATGGATAAGTGGGTGGACGCACGCTGGTATTCTGCACTTTCTTCACGAGAGCTTGAAGGAAAAAAGTTTGAATCAGTTTCGCCTTGTCGACTCTGTTGCTGATTTGCAAGAGGGTAGAGGCTTGTGGAGGAAGTGGACCGCCTGTCCACTGGGGGACCTTCTCTCGCGTTATAGTCAGTTCACCCAAGCTGTGTGCCAACAGGTTTCACCTACGAATGGTACCTTAATTATATTTTTTATTATATTTTATTATGGTATTGTAATCCTATATGTTTGTTTTTGACATTTACAAAATGGTTTAAAAAACGTTCTACTTGTGCAATCGATGATTCACCATGAGGTGGGAATTTTTTCCTGGGGGAAAAACATCCCACTGCACAATAACAAACTTTAACGGTCGTAAAATTGAGCAGATAGAAACAAAATGTAGAAAAATAAAGTTAGTTGAGTCTTTTTGGTGGGGGTGGGGAGAAAGGAAGGTGGGTAGAAATGGCTTGTTTCGTTGAATGTAGCACGCCGATCCCGCTATTTAAACACAGCCTCTAGTTTGCTTACCCTGTCATAACCCTGGCGCCAGCCTCCAACGTCTGGCTGGACGGGTGGGTAACTTCTCACCCTCGAGGAAAGATGGTGCTCTTTCCTCTTTCAAGGATCTCATTCACCATGATGGAATCCATCTGTTTGCTCCCGCACACCCGAGAGCGTTGGAGACTGCAAATGCGTTTTGTTCTCCGCTTTAGCCGAGAGTGAACGCTGTTCAGCCTTCTCTCTCTCTCTCATCCCGTTACGCAACATTGACAATTATGCGGTTAAAAACAGGGAACTGTTGGCTGGGGCACCACACAGGAGTTTAAACGATCAACGGGACAACCATGTAGACTGGAAGTACCCACATGTCGTAATGGACCAGTGACAAGGAACCTCTTTGTAATCGGAAAGGTTTTCAAAGAGTCCTCTCTCGCGATAATCACATCAAAGAGCCAGGACCGCCTGCGAACGTTTATGTGGGCAATCAGAAAGCACTGTATTTTTTTTTTCACACGCAGTCATACGATATAAGCAGGTCCGCGTTGCCGTCGTATGCTGAGAAGAGGATGACAGTAGAAATCATTCATAAACTTGTAAAGCTCTTCTTCGATAAAAAAAGCAAAACAAAACAAACCACAACAAAGAGACAAACGGAACAGAACCACACACACACACACAGAGGAGCGCAAATGCGTTGCAATGTAATGCAAACCAACAGACTCGCAGTTGTTTTCTGCCTGAGGTGTTTCGAAAAAGGCGTGGCATCGTTTAGTTGTATAGAAACACGCACACACCCCAGATAACGCGTGAACGTTAAAATAACCGGCTATTATTGTTTTTATTTAAGGTTATTGATGGTTAGGAGGTTGTGATGCAACGTCATTACAACAGAAAATTTGGTCCACGTCGAAGTCGCGAAACGAAGAGTTTAACCTAACAGTACATTAAAGGTTACAGGCAAACATATACCTTAGAGCTGCAGATAATAATCTAGCAACGGCACGGAGGGCTTCTCAACCGGACACATCGCGACACGAGAGGTCATATTTTGGTGAGCACTTCAGTCTTCAGGTCATGTCAAGTCTCACCAAAGACAGTCACGTGTTTGATGTGTTCGGTTTAAGGCTTTTCACGGGGCCTAGTGACGTCACTAAAGAGGGAGAGGGATGGGAGGACAGAGAAACTGTGTGCAGATAAAAATAAACAAAAGCAAAGCAAAACAAAACAAAAGCTAAAAATAATACGGAGCTTGTGATATCGACTGGCGACGTCAGGTTTTCAGCTGGCGGTGTACGGCATAAGTATGTAGGGACTGGTCTGCTTCAAAATGCAGATATCTGGCTCGACAACTGGTCCTAATACAACCATCACCATGGCTACCTCCCACAAGCTCTCTCTCTCTCTTTCGTGCACAAACAGTGAGAGGAAGTACACTAAATTGCACAGTCTCACGTATACTCGAAACCCCAATAGTACAGAGAGAGAGAAAAAAAGTACACTAAATTGCACACTCACGTATAATCGAAATCTCTAATAAAATATACAGAGAGAGAGAGGAAGTACAATAAATTGCACTCTCCCACGTATACTAAAAAACTCTCTCTCAAACACACAAAACCTCTCTCTCTCTCACACACACACACACACTCTCACATACACAAAGTACACTAAATTCCACAGTCTCACGTATACTCGAAACCTCTAATAGTACAGAGAGAGAGAGAAAGAAAAAGAAAAAGTACACTAAATTGCACACTCTGATACTCACATATACCCGAAACCTCTAATAACACACACACACACACACACACACACACACACACACACACACACACACACACGCGCGCGCGCACACACAGAGGGATGGGAAGTACACTAAATTGCACTCTCCCACGTATACTCAGAACCTCTCTCTCACACACACACACACAAAACCTCTCTCTCACACACATTCACACAGAGGAAGTACACTAAATTGAATAGTCTAATTACGTATACTCGAGACCTCTCTCTCTCTCACACACACACACACATTCAAAACCTCTCATACACATACACAGAGACTCAAAATCTCTTCCTCTCTCACCGAAAAGCTCTCAGGGAAGCGAAGAAAAAAAAAATCTGGATCAGTTGCGCGTACACGACTGCTACGACTGGGCCCGCCCTCTCACTCGACATACCTGGGGGCTGCTTAGCGTAGAACACAGCTCTGCCAGCCTGCGCCTACACTCCCCGCTACAGGTTGTCCATGTTCGCCGCTCCCTCTATCTCTCTCCCCATACCGTTCGACAACGCAAAACCCATCCCGGAAGTCCAGTCAAGGCGCAGCGAGTTAAAGGTAAGCAGCTGGTCGCGATACAATGAGATAACCTTTATTATTATTATTATTTTTTTTTTTTATCAAACACGAACCCTGGCGTAGCTGATTCACAAAACGCTTGCCAATTCATGCTCGTGTCGTATTCTACATTGACCTGTAAACGTACGCAAGCTGTTCAGTTTAGCCTGATGGAATATTGAAGCTCTCTTCACGTGTACCTATCAATATGAACTGTTGTTATTTTTGCAACGTTAGCCTCCAACAAAATTCATATCACCCAGACTTTATCTATGCACGACGGACAAACCATGCAAACGATGAAAAATTTAAAAAAAAACGCGTGTCAAGAATACACTGACCGTTACTTAGGGGGAGGTCGGGAAGTGTGGGAGGGCTATGGGCGGTAGATGAAGCAGCTATATATACATATATACATGTTACAGCAGCAGTCGACAGCTAAAAGCAGACGACAAAGGAGTAATCGTTGGTCGTAGCCGCTGACCTCGCCGAGAGCGTGGATCTGTTGGATGTAATCGATAACGGCTTGCACTATGTTGCAGCAGTTCGTCATGTCGCTGGGGACGCCGAGAAGAGACTGGCGACAGATCTTCAAAGGAAGATAAGGTGTCATCTCGCCACTCAGGCCGTGCCAACAACAAAGACATCACCCGCCAATAACTGCACTTCCTGCAGGCAAGAGAGATAGAGAGAGAGAGAGTTGGGGAAGAGAGAGAAAGATTGACAGACAAAAAAGAAAGAATGGGTGACAGAAAGAGAGAGAGAGAGAGAGAAAAAAAGAAAGAGGTTGCGAAAACGATAAATGTTTTCTTGGGTTACTGAAGATCTCCCCCCCCCCAACTTTCAAAGAGGACCGACACAAAGAAAGAAGGAAATAGGGTGATTCTGAAAGTTGATAACAACCTTTCAACCCTCTAACCCGTTAGCTAAATGCTCACATAAAATTACGACCTCCCCTTTACCTCTAAATATTCAACCATCGTGTTGGTGTCTGTGTGAACTACCAACTCTCGTGAGGTATCAATGTACAATAACATTTTGACCTTAAGTATAACATCACCTTTTCTCTCAGCTTCGCGAGTTTAATTTCTCTCTCTCGGATCCTCGCTTGCTCTGGGGTCATGTCATCCGGGTAACTAACCCTGCAGGCACAATACACGTTCTCTCGGTTATAGTAATATTAGCGAAACTTCATGAGTGGGTTCACTAATTTGATTTTTCTTCTCCAGCCAGACGAAGAAACACATGCTTCTTTTTTTTTTTTTTTATAAACCACTTCGTTGCATACAACGATTTCTACTGACTAAGGCGGCCCGGTGGCGCAACGGTTAGCGCCTGTCACCAATACAGTGAAGGTTGACTGTCCTGGGTTCAGTTCTCGTCTCGGGCACGCTGTTCTTTCTCTGCATGTGGCATCTGTTTACAGGGCTGGCTGCTTTGCCGTGATATAGCCTTAGTTTGCTGACTCGGCGTAAAACACCAATTTAAAAAATCTCTACTGACAATAACGGATACATCTGCGCCATCTTGCCGCTGCTTTACTTGTGTATGTCTGTGTCAGCAGCTTAGATTTCACTTTCTGGTCTCTTTTTTTGCAATCGTTCCATGAATTTTTCTCGACAGTTGATGTGACTGCTATGCCGCTTAATTATTATTTTGTGAGAGCTGCAGTTGACAGCCATGCGATCTGCAGTCCAAAGTCTCAGTCACCACCCGGAGTCTCAAGTTCGTGTGCACTTTAAATACTCGGTGTGTTCTGCTCACTCCGTGCGCTAGTGAACATCATATAACTTTGGCCTTATTAGCTGAAAAGTTATTAGTTTTCTCTCTTTGCACTGAGATAAATAAAAAAAATCAGTAACAACGATGACGATGAAGTACAGTTTTAATAAAAATTATTGCTGTAATATAAATAATAAATGTAATAACTATAATAACATAACCAAGTCTTGTCTTATCTCTTCAAACCGCAAAACAGCAGCAGCAGAGATAATAATTACAGTTACTTATTTGTACTCGCAGATTCGATTCACTGAGCGAGTGGCAAAGCGACCGAATGATTAGATTGTCTGCCTCACAATATGCATGGTGCTAGTATCCTTCATGCCGATGCCAAGGCGTCGCATCACGGATGTGTATGAATACAATTTCGTGGTCGCACCCGTTTCCCACTGTGGTGACATTATGACCTTTTCAGCAAGGTCTTCTTCAAATCAAACACAGACGTAAATAAGAAAAAAAAATATTTATCGAAAACCTAAAGCCGAGCCAAAGCAAGAAGACAGTGAAGAAAGCCAGGTGTGCACCCGTTGCTGTCCTCTCCCTGTGCAGAGCCCGTTGGCCTAAACCAAGACGATGCTTATACATTCCATAAACATAAAAAATTTCTTGAATCACGAGAAGATGTATGGAGATTTAAAAAAAAGTAGAGGGGAAGGGGAATTTAAAAAAACCACTGTGTTTAAGAAACAAGCATCCGTAAAAAAAATACTCACCCTGTGGACACTGTTAGCCTGTTAACGTGGGGGGCGAGAAGAAATCATGTGATCGCCTGAAGCACTGCTGGAACATGTTTAGTGCGCGGTTCGATGCCGGGTTAATGTGCTCGAGTGTTTCACCCGACTTGTTTCCGAGTAAACAGCCTCTGGCTAGTGCAAGTTTTTGTTGGGGATTTTAATGTTTCAAATAAAGGTTTTGTTCGTGCTTATGAGTACTGATGAGAAGCTGGTGGTGTAGGAATAGAAAGGTTGTAAGTGGTTTTGATCAAGTATACGACCTTAAAATTCTCCCCTTCTCTCTCCAGCTAATTAACTCTCTAAACAACATTATCTTACTGAAATATATGTACCGAAACCAGCGACCCTTTGCGGAGGTCTCTAATCCACGAGTGTCCAACCTCACAACAGGACGTGCATTGCACTTGAAGAAGGAACGAATACCAGAAAGCGTTTTGGAAACTACTTCATGACTTTAGGAAGGCTTCTTAGTTATAAACTGATAACCACTGCTTAAACTGTGCATATTTGAACCAGTTGATCCTTTATATCATACATTTGTATCTTAAGTAGTCTCGCAGTTTACCACACTTTTTAAGTACGAGGGCTAGATGTCAACAAAACATGTACTGCGTATTCTACAGCCCTGTTTTAGTCTTCATCGACGATGTGCGCAGTTGTTGGGTGTTCGTGTGTTTGTCTCAGTGTTTTCATATTCTCCCTGTATCTGTCTCCTAGCGAGTTATCCTAAGGTCTTCTCTCTCTCTCTTCCCCACCTCCACCCCAACCCACATCGTGTACAATAACTTCACATCATCCCATGCACAGGCTTTTATCCGAGATCTCACGTGCATGACAGAAGTGGAGAGCACATTTGATGACCAAGGAAGCGTTGTTTCGACCTTATCATTTCCTGTAAAACCCTTAAGGTGCAACCGTTAGTGAAAGGTTCACTGCAGATACAGGGCCTGCTAACGTGCGATGTTTCCCTCCTTCCCTCCATCACCCCACCCCTCTCTCCCTCACCCCACCCCTCTCTATCTTGTGCACCTCATAGGTGGTGCTAAGGAAGAAAACAAGGAAGGGATTGGTTGTTGATTTTGGCAAGACGCAGAAAGCGTTATCTTTCTTTTTTTCGGCGGCTTGTCAATAGTTCCGGGCGGCTGTTATGTACAAACATTAACTCTATCGATTTCGTTCACGCTCTTTCTCCTGATAAGTAGTGGGAACGGAGCAGCACGCGCACACACATGCACGCCTTCCTCCCCCCAACATTGGAATTCCCCTTGTGGATAAATAGTTGTGTTGTAACATGCACGCACACGCACACATGATCACTTACACACACACGTCTTCATACGCACATACAAAAACACGCGCGTGTCTTCACGTGCACATGCACACACGCATGCATGTTCACACACACACACACGCACACACGCACGCACGCACGCGTGTTCACATATACGAACACTCACACCCATACAAAAACACACACTCGTGTTTGCAGATGCACGAAAAAGCTTTAAACAGGGCGGGGAAGGCGGAAGGAAAGAAGAAGGTATAACAGGTGTTTTGCAAGTCCCTTCCTTTGTTCGCAGCAACAGTAGCAGCAGTAACTAACGGCACCAAATGTGTCTCCAGCTGTAAAAGCGACCAGTAAAGTTTTTATCTGGCCCCCTTAAAACACTGTCGCTTTTAAAACTCATTTTATTACTCGTGTGCGTGAGGGAGAGAACAGGGCGGAAGATGCAAAGATGCATTAAACTGCAGAAAAAAATGTAGAGCTCAGCAAAAAGCTTTCTCTTGCAAGAAAGGCTTATTAAAACTACGCACAACCAGGGCAACACGACTTTATCTCTTCAAGTGTACGGCAAAGTAGCTGTCAAACTGAACCACCCACGTCCTCAGTTGTTGTTTTTTTTTTAATCAGGGAGGCGGGACTGCAGTGAGGAGGGCACAAACTACAAAAGAATACGCTCAAGTTGACATTAAAGACAGGTCTGTCTTAATTTTAAATTGTAATGTATTTTTTATGTCAACTGCCACTTTTCTTACACTAAAGCAACCGGACGTGGACAAAATTGCGATGACCTTTTCCAAAACCTCACTTGTTACAGACATGGACGTGGCCTTCAGTAATCGAAATGGAAGTTGGGTTGAAAAAAGGGCGGCACCGCTTGAACAACATGAAAAACACCGAATGACGGGGGGGGGGGGAAATAAGTGTGCGTGTATAAGAAAAATGTAGGAAAAAGGTTAAAAAAAAGTTAACACTTTGTCGGAAATGCACTGTTTTGTGAATCCAGTCCATCTTACGTATTGTCACAGTCGGGAATGAGAGACTTCTGCTTTTTTAAAAACTAAAAACTTTACCCAGTCCTTTTGTACCTCCCCTCTTCTCTTTCTCTCTCGCTCTCTCTGGTATAACACGTACTAACATATATATTTAAACACAGTAGAAAAAAATCAATAAACGACCAATCAAATGAATAAATAAATAAATATGGTCTCTTTAAAGATTCTTGTCTTCCTAGAGGGAGTCGTTCAGAGAACTATTTCAAGCCTGCAGTGTATTGAAGTCTTGTGTCTTGGCCTTTCCTGTTCCATTTGACGGGTATCTTGCTACACCGATTCCTTCTTCAAATTGCTATTATATCTTCCCTCCTACTGCTAGACAGACATCGCAAACAGAATCGATATCAAGGGATAAGGTGCGGAGCGCACCGCAGCCTTGGTGAGAAATGGCTTCCTTCGCCAATCTTTTTTTTAAATATATTTTTTTGAAGGCACTCTGCTGTCATTTGTCTCACATTGATTCCAGGAAAGCTGCCAAGATCGGGCGATGTTCTGCACAGCTCTTGGTACTCATGAAGTCTGCTTCTTTGTCGCGAACATGGCATACTAAAATACCCAATTTTTTCTGGTTGTCACAACCCTTCTTTTCTGGTTTCTTAGGAATATTTGCCACGTTTGAGACAGGAAACCGTTACTCTTGCACCGTAGAAGAGATAAAGGGAGAAAAGAAAATTTTCAAATTCATATTTATAAGGATTCTTCATAAAAACACTGTTGAAGGGAGCTGATCACATTTTTTGTGGCACATTCGGTAAATTACAATACTGTGGGAAATAATCGTCATCAGTGGGATTTGACTGGGGCTGCTTAGGGGTGGGTGGGTCATTTAGATCGCAGCATTTTTCTTTCTGTTGTAATTTTCATGGCCTGTGGCCAGCCTAGGCACTTTAAACCCACAAAAACGCCTCCTGGGAGCTGGATAAATTGGAAGGGAATAAGATTGCATCAAATCCAACTCCACCCGACAGTAAGATCAAGCTTTCCTTTTTTCTCGAGAAATCCATTAAAACTGCTTTTTAATTGCTGGTATGCATAAGGTTCTCGTCAGTCATTTTCGTTTTTGAATGGCTAACAGCTTTTGGTTTAGGAAAAAAAAACCTCTAGCGTGTAATATAAAGGGTTTTACACTCTAGCGTCCCTAATGAGAGTGCACTGTGAATAGGGTATGGCAAGTGGAGGGCGGAGTCAAACCCTTTTTTTATCCGCCTTTTACCTTCCCTGCTAAATGAGGTATTCTATGGGCAAGAGGGTAGAGATTCCAGTGACAGAACCAGGGAAACGTTTTACTCCAAAGTCGAATGCACTCACCACGGAGCCTTAACGAAAGTATAATGACAATACGATAAGGCTAGGTCGTAGAAAATGCATGGTGGTGCCCTGATGACAAGGGTCAAGGATACGCGAGAATGATGACATTGTGATAAGGCTAGTTGCTGATGGCGAGGTTCGTAAATTTTTTTTATGTCAAGCCTTTTTAAAAAAAAAAAAACATTTTAACTTAAAAAAGTGCGAGTATAAATTTCTCCAAGCTATTTATGACAGATCCACAAACGATTCTTTTGCAACAGGATGCAGGGGGTTCTAACCGATAGCATCGACAAGGCCTGGGTTGTTTGAAAGGATGCCTGGCGGAAGTGAATTAAAATGTTCTGGTGCACTAGTCTGGCAGGCGTCTGGACTTGCAAGCAAGCGCTGCGCGTGCGTTTTCTTCTGGAAATTAATTTTGTTTGTGGTGGGACTGGTCACGCGATGCGTCAGACATGAACAATGGTTTCCTGATTGCGATGAGAGGCAAAACAAACAAATGAAAGGAGGATGGGATTTCTTATGATATTTTACTGCAGTGCTGCATTTTCTTGTTATCCTCACTGATAAAGATTGAAAAGTCATACCGTAAAATATCTACATAAAATTTACATCCGTAGCATCTATGCAACAACGGTGAAATGCAAAAAACAAAAACAAAAAAGAGCAAAGTTTATAAGAAATTTCCTTGGTCGTGTGTTTCTGTAAAAGAATTTCATCTACATCTGTATTTCGATTTGCTACTGGTATTTTCTTTGGAAAAAAGTAGTCAGTAGTTGTCAGTTGTTGTCAATAACTATGATCAGAGACGATTGACTGTTCGTCTTCTTCTTTAGATTTACGACACTCTCCATCCATACTGTTTGTTCCCTGATTCCTCTTCATGTCTTCTATGTTTGTTTTTTTATTACTTGTCTGCATAGCTGTTTCTCCTTCCGTCCTTCGTATGCTGTCCATGTCTCCTACTTGTCTCCTAGGCGCTGTGAGTATGCTCCTTAGTGAGCGTGATTACGTGCTATATAAATATATAAATAACACGCTGTTTGTTATTATAATAAAAAAAATAAATCATGCTGAAAATTAACTTGATCGCATCGTAGTACTTACATTGTTGTTGTTGTTGTTGTTGTCTTTGAAAGGGAAAGTGCTTCCACCGAAAGGCGATTTCGCACTGTGGAGGGGGGGGGCAAGGGGGGAGCATAGGGGGAAGCTGGAGGTGGTGGTGGTAAGGAAGGGAAGGGACCGGGAGAAGGGTTGTTGTTCTCTTTCGCGCAGGTGTTGTTTACTGGTGTTGGTGCCCTCTGCCATCTGTAGTGCCGTGCTCTTATGTCCTGTAGGCCTGCCAAGCCCGCAGAGGTGGCGTACTCTCCAGGTTGCCGGATCTCTGAGGTTGCCCTATTTCTATATCCTAGACTTAGTTTGAGGACTTATTCAAGTTGTTTTTATACTGATTTGAAGAATAATGTTATGCTAGCAAGCTCATTTGTTCAGATATATCCTAATCTATGGGTTATTGTTTCAGTTATCAGAGTTTCCCAGGGGGAGGAGCTATTTAGTCATACCCTTTTATCTGTTTATATGAGCTTAGCATGAGGGTGGCTTGTCACCATTGTTACTAATAATGACAGTATAGTATGCCACTGCTCTTTTGGTGGGTTAAGACAGTTGTTAATGTTCAGTGCCAGCCTATGTTTATTTAAGACCTGTCTTAATTCTTCTCTTTCTTCTTTGTTTTCATGACATTCCAAAAGCACATGTGGGGTGCTAAGCCTATCCCCACATATGCATGTTATAGGGTCTTTGTATTTAATTAAATATTCTCCACTTAGCCTCATTCTAGTTATCTTAGACTGGCGGGGCCTACTTGAATTAAAAAAAGTAGCGTATTACTGGGTTGGTCATCTACCAGTCGCCTAGTTCCTTTACCTTCAGTTTTATATTTCTCCTGCCATCTTGTTTGTATTGCTGGTTTTATGGCTATTCTTCTCTCAGTTGGTGAAATAGAGATGTTTAGGGGGGTGACTTTAGGACTGCTACTCTGCTTTACAGCCAGTTTCGCTAGTTTGTCAGCTTTCTCGTTTCCTTGAATCCCAATATGGGAGGGGACCCAAAGGAACCTGACGTCTCCGTTTTCCTTGTTAATTTTATTTATGAGGGACAGTATCTCATATACAATGTCTATTCTGTTGGATGATTGGTTTTTAAGTGCCTGGAGTGCTGACAGGGAGTCCGATAGTATAAGGAATTGTCGTTGTTCAGTGTCTCTCAGCTTGAGTTGTGTCGTCTCAAGAGCTGTCTGTATAGCAGTCATCTCGGCTGTGAAGATTGACGTGTGGGTTGGGAGTTTGATTGAAAGGGTCATGTTGTCAGGAGAATAGATTCCCAGCCCGGTTACTTGCGCTTCAGGGTCGTGGGAGCCATCCGTATAGATTTGTGTATAGTCCTTGTAGGTGGTGCTCAGTTTGAGTTTGATCTCGGAGGTGATTTGGTAATGGTGGCTTTCTTTGTTGTATTTGGTGAGGTCAGTGTCTATTTGTGGTCGCGGAAGTGTCCAAGGTGGAGTTTGCATGTTGGTGTGTGGGTAGGGTGCTGTAATTGCCGTTTCTGCTCCTTTTGTGTTTTCTATATGTTGGGTGTGTTGTTGAATAGTGGGTTGTGGGGTGGGGCGCATGTAGTACTTACATGTGTCACTTAACCACTTTTATGATGGGTAAACGAGATAAAAATTCTTTGACTCCTTTACGAAGAGGGTAAGAAGCTCGTTCAACATGATGTATTCATCAGTCACCCGATATTTCAAATCTCAGCCAAAGCAAATTAATGGATCATTTTGTTCATGAGAGATAGCTGCACCATATCTGTCTAGAGTAAAGATATCTTAAGGCAACATTCACTTTTTTGAGGGGCAAGTTTGCTTTGAATTTGTTTTTCGATTAGAGCAAATGACTGTTTGTGCGGCTTCTATACATCATGTGCATTTTTTTTATAAAGTTGTAATGAGCCACTAAAATCATTTCTGGGCTTTCTTGTGTCACCAACTTGTTTTTATGAGAAGATAAACCGTTATTGTTTAGCCAGGCGAAGTAAAATATTCCCGTATGGAAAATTAGGATGCAAAGCTGGTTAATCTGGACTCAGGAATCTTACATGAATTTTTCTTATTTGTTGTTGTTTTGTTTTTCCTGTTGTGGCATTTCAAAGACATAAGACATGTTGTAGCTAAAGCCTTATCTTCAGTAAAGCAACATCAGAGTAAGAAAAGTCCGCCCCATAAAGCGACATACCGGCAAGTGTTGGTCGGGAAGAGGTATGGGGGAGAGGGCGAGGTATCTGGGAAGATAACTTCTGGAACTTGGCGCTGATTATCCAGCCTAGGGGCAGGGGACTGTTGCCGCGCGGAAAATATCCGAGAACATAATGAGGCACAGCTGCCCTTTTTCTTATCAAAACACGCTTGCAGATCGCCAAATCTATACTGACACCATTGCTGTTGGCTATCTCGCAGAAATCTTGAGTAAACCTCTTCTTCTTTCTCTCTCTCTCTCTCTCTCACACACACACACACGCACGCACGCACGCACGCACGCACGCACGCACATTCGCCCTCCCAGCGGTTTGCTTCTTGCGTCATTATTTCCTTGCTCTTTCGTTCTGCTTACCAGCCATTCGAAGAATTGCATAAAATCCCAACGAACTGATTCCCTTGACGCCACAATGAAGTAAGTCTCGAGAATTCTCGTCTGCCGGAAGAGCTCCACGGAGGCCGCAAGCGAGCTGGCAACCAGAGCAGACAGTCTGGCTTTCGCGGCTTCTTCTTCTTCTTCTTCAGTGAGTGCTCATTACATTCTTCTCCTCGATTTATCTTCGAGCAAATGAAACCAGAAAAACTTACTTTTTTTTAACCGTCATGCCAGAGGAAGAGGGAAAAGGCGCCATTCACACTCACTCACGTGACAGAAGCTTTTCCGTTTTCTCCTCCGCTCTTTGGCCTTCCAAGCATGCCAGTCTAAGCGCACAAAAAAAAAAAAAATCAAAAGACTGCTGTGGTAGACAGAAAATGCTAAAAAAATTGTTTGTTTCCGAGATTAGTCACGCACGGGTCAAATGCTGAAAAGGCACATATCTTTTTTTTCTTTCTCTCGTTCTGTGTGTGTGTGTGTGTGTGTGTGTGGAGAGAGAGAGAGATGGGGGTGTTGCTGCATTGCGCTTTAGATGTTGCCGAAAGCCCCAAACCTCATAACCATTATAATGATGTATGTTAACATCTTTGATTAATGTCTAGCCTCCCCAAACAAAATTTCCAATTAGAACAGTTTTTTTCAAACATTTGCCAGGAATCGAATAAATCATGTAATCAATAATGTTTATTGCCAGCCAGCCTTCTTCCTGCTGCTGCTCTGTTCTGTGAAAATCCTGTTGGTGGCGAAGTTTTTCACAGAAAGGTATACGCAGTTCTTTCGTGACATCTGTGTTTCGGTAAATGTTTTAAAGCCACTGGCCTCTAGCAAACAAGAGGTATCAGGACAGAGGAGGGGCTTACGTGACAGCCTCATGTCCTCGCTTGTGCAGAGCCTTTTTTTTATCCAGTTCCCAAATGACAAACCCCAGCACTCTATTTCTAGGACAGCCTGACAGTCAGAAAGGTCAAACTGGAAGGTCAGAGGAAGGGAAGTATTGACGGTTGGTGATAAGAAGTGAAGGTGACAAACGTTTCTGTCGTCTCCTTCATCTCTTTTTTTCTTCACAAACCTTGCTGTCTTTCTGTGGTGTGCGCAAGCTTGGCAGCAGTCTGCCATTTTTGTAAACCTACCTGGCGCAGCAAAATACCTGAGGGCATCTTGGGCTGTTTACAGAATCTTGCTAGGAGACCTTGTGTGTAGAAATTCTTTCTTTTACTGGTAACATGTACCGATGTCGACTTTGCCCTATGTGTATTAAGTTTTGGTTAGACTGCTCAGACAGAAGAGGGAGAACTAACGAGCGAACGTATGTACGTACTAGTACGTTTTCCCAATCTTCTTCCTCCATGTCTTCTGATCGCTTGTAGGTGGTAAGTCTTCTTTTGGCCTTTCCCCCATTTTTAAAAATGCGTTTGATTTGCGTGTTGGCAGGTTTCTGTAGCGTCCTCTAGAGACTTGTCTGCGAGATGTCTCCCCCTGCTCATCGTCCGGGAAAGAGGAAGGTGAATGACGTCTGCTAGCAAATACTGTAGCCAACGTTGGCACGTCGTTGACCACACTCTTGCCACTGTTGGCCCACTGCGTTGACTGCATGCTCGTCCTTCTGCCCATTGTCGGCCTCAACAAGCCTGGAGTATGTTGCAGAATTCCGTGGGAGACCTCGGTGTAACTAGCTGGCACTCCCTGGAGAACTTTCTGGATCATCTTCTCTCTTTGCAGGTGTAGAACTCTTTTCTGCTGTGAGGAATAATCAGTATCAGCCCGTCGTGCACAAGGAGCTGTTGCCAGTTTCTCCTGTTGCAGTCTGATTCACATCACAACACGTTTATCTATGGAAGATCGATTAAGTCGAGTTTTTAACGCCTTGGGGTGATCTGCACAAGTGTTTAGATAAGACACAAAGTAGGGGTGCGCATGTCTATGCCTGTCTTCCCAGCCTTTCGTTTCTGAGGTCGAAAGTTATCGTTAATTATTAATAAGAAAGCTGAGTGAAAAGAAATCAGTTTTAACGAATCGATTTCTTAAAAGAAAGATTTTTTTAAAAGCTTACACAGCAAAAAACAAAAAAAAAGTAATACCTTCTGTCGCCATTTTTTCCCCATTGCCTGAATTTCAAAAACGAGTTTTTAACCCGCCTCGAAGCGGATGTAAGACAATGCTAAGCTGTGGAACAGCTAACGGTGAACCTTTTCGAAGAACGTTTCTGGTAATTTCGAAATCTCTGCGCTTAAACAGTTGTTACCGTAACAGCTAACCTGTCAAAAAACCAGGCTTAAACCCCTGGAGGTACACCACCCTTGTCATGATGAAGATATAGAGCATATTTGCACTTCTTGACATTTTGAGAAATCTTTTTTTTTTTTAATTTTTAGATTCCTGAAGCCGAATTCCTAGTAGTGACTGCTAACCTTTATATAAGAAAAAAATTATCTTCTGGTATTTAAAATAAAAAGTGGTTTGACCCACCTCAGGCCGTAAAAGCAAATAAATAAATAAAAAATAAATAAATAAATAAATTTTTTGATAATTTTATTTCGTGAAAAATATATCAGAGTATTGTGTCTGATTGCCCAGCAGCAGAGGACCACCCATCCTTCTGTAAGATCGGCTTTCCTGCAGGGTCAACCTCAGTCTCTGGAATCTCTACTACAGAGAGGAAGCTAGAAATGGACTAATGGCGAGAGGATGTTGCAGCAATGCCTGTAGGAGGATCGATTTTTCGCAGTCTCCATTGCGCCGACACGAAAGCCGATCAGCTGACTAAGGTAGGGACCGACCCTCTCACGTGCCCAGAAATGATCACCCGTTGCGAAACTAATCCCCAGGAGTTGTATGTTTAAAAATAGACACAAAGAGAGGTTGGTGCGTGTGTGTGTGTGGGGGGGGGGGTGAAGAGACAATTTACGAGGGAGGGACTGTAGCTCAAAATGCCTAGAGACAAGGGAATTTTTCAGCGTTTATAAGGGAGCCACAGAATAACTTGACTAACTGCCCCTCCCCGTTGTGCCTATTGACACGATGTTTCAACGATTTCCAGGCTGAAAAATTAACGAAAGGGTGGGAGGGGGAGATTATTTGGTTTGCGGTTTACCTTCACGGGGCAAAATAACCGTGAACGAATGAAGACAATGTCTCTTACAAAACGTGCAGAAGCCTTTATGTAAGTGTTGACATTATAGTTCCAATGGAACGGTAACTTTTATTGTAATCGTTGAGGTAGCTGTTATTGTGAGGGTGAAGGAAGGTAAATATAAACCGTAGATGCACTTCAACGTTCAGCGGAAACGATCCTTGCATAACTCTCCTTGCTTGCCTGTACTCGAAAAGCTGGCGTGAGTAGTGTGTAGTGATTTCCGCCTAATGTTAGCACGTATATATTATAATCCAACACATGGGAGACCCCAAGTAGGGTAGCCAGCACGGGGATCCTACTCGCCAGTGTATGATCTAGTGTAGCTGTGTGACGGCTAGGTGTTGAACTAGTGTAAACTGTGTAACTGCTAGGTTTTGAATTATTGTAATTATTATTAGTCAAGAACACTAATGAGTCGCTTCGTAAAAGATTTCAAAGACGACAGATGCGATGTGTTCCAGATCAGTGTTGCGATGTCCAGAGCTGATGGGTACCAGTGTACCCGAAAGCTCCTCGTCTCCCTTGACGACTGGTTGAACCACCTCACGCTCAAAGTCCAGCAACGCGTGAAGCACTTCTAGGATTTCCGCAGGCCTTCCAGCATTGATGCCCGTCATTAACACCGGTCTGCTAGTGTGGCGGAATGATTGGCTAGCCGGGCTGTTTGGGAAAACACGACGGACTATTTTTGTGTGTTTTTTTCTCTCTCTCTCTCTCTCGATGCGCGAAGGTACTGCACGGCGCGCATAAATCGCCAACAGTCTGACCCGCGCCTTCGCTTCTGGATGGAGGTGCGTGCAGGCGGTGGTGTGTGCTGTAGTGTTCTAGAAAGTGGCGCAGCTGTTGCTACTGCAGTGCTGCAACGTTGCAGATGTGTGCGAGCTGCCAGAGTAAACGACAGAATTCATAAACGAGACTACAATTGACAAGAGAGTAAAACACCTTAAATAGACTGGCGCGCCAACGTTACTCCAGGTGCTTATAAATAAATAAATAAATAAATTGGATTGCATGAGCATTTCACGGGAAAGAACCTAATGCGGTTTTAAAGGAAGCATTTTGCTGAAAGTTTGTCCCTAAAGTAGCCATTGTCGTCAATAAACGTATTTGGCCCCTGTTTGTTCCAAGGAATTTCCCTGTGCTCGTGAAAGAATTAAAGCACCGGCAACGCGTTACGCATGATTAAAGTAGTGCGCATTCGTGGACGTGGGCTTCCCGCTCGCCGCTGGTGGTCAGGGCTGGATTACAAGAGCTGCTCGAGGAATGCCTCCAAGAAGAGCAAAGACTGGTCACCCCAGACGCGCGAGTCCCGGCCATCACAAATCCCTCATGGAATGTGTAACGCCAAGAGAGGTTTTCTCGGACATGCTCAGGCAAGGCTGTAGTGAGATTCTTCACGCATGATCCTTTCGTCCGAATCTCCTTAAACAACAAGTCGCCATGGAGACAGGCAACGAGAAATGCGTTGCTTCTCGGGAAAGGCAACACTCCTGCCAGGACGGAAACCCGGATGTGCACGGCGATAACGGTAGACCGCCCGCGATCTGCTCGTTAGCCCTGTCGGCTGCACTGCCCAATCTTCCAGACATCAGTGCTGCGCAGCGCCGCTCTCTGTCACGTGACTCGGCATTTCCGGCCCAAGCCACTAAGTCAGAACAACTCCCAACAAACAATACTGCGGTGAGAGCACCAGGAGACGAGAACTCTTTCGGTGCTGTCGGTGGCATGCGATCTATGATCACCATACCGCTGCCATCGGTACAAAGTGATGCCGAAGAGGATCTCTGTCCTGCTGTTGTCACGCTGAGGGGACTACCCGCGGATCACGGTAGTTTTGCAGATGTGAGTGGGAGAGAGCATCAACAGCGGCTCCGTAGACCGGTTCTGGTGTCCGCTCTAAAGCACAAAGGGCGGGACAAGAGTAGAAGAACGATATCCTTGTCCGAATGCACGCCCACAGACAGATCAAAAATTGCCCACCCGATGATTTATTCGGATTCAAGCCTGGACGTAGTTATGGGGGGTGAAATCGATGCGACACCGCGGAACGCAAAGACTGAGTTTTCTTGGACGTCGGCTGAAGGCAGCCTGCCCCGGTCACGGCTGTCGTCGAGCGACTGTAGCGACAGGAGTCCACTTACGTGCAACAGCAGCGGCATCTTGTCGTCGTCTTCGTCAGTAGCAGCCGCCGCACGGCGCCGGATCTCCTTTCCAGCAGACTCGGTCCTCACAGCCGTCATCCAGGACGGTGACAACGCGGAGCTGCTGCGGCTTCTAACGGGCCGCCGTGCGCCAGGTGTGGTTCAAACCCCCAGCGTGGGCGTGGACGTGCGGCAGACGAACCACGTGGGTCTGACAGCGCTGCACCACGCCATCCTGGCCAACAACCTGGACGCCGCCAAGTTGTTGCTGTGCCACGGCGCCGACGTCAACGCGCAGGACGTGCACGGCTTCTCTCCCTTGCACACAGCAGCGGCCTGCGATTCCCTCCCCCTGACCTCGCTGCTCGTGCTCTTCGGTGCCGACGTCCTGGCGCTAACGCACGAGCAGGAACTACCCGTCGACGTGGCCAAGGACCTCGGCGTCACGCGCCTGCTGCTTGGGGAGATGACAAGACGCCTGCAGGAGGACCTGTGGCTGACAGCTTTCGTTCACGCACGCGCTGCCGATGCCTGGCTGCTGGCGCGAAAGATGCTGGCCTGGGTCGTCCTGGTCGTGCTGCATGTCCTGCCCAAAATTTGGAACAGTATATGTCGTCACGAGAAACGGGATTAGTGGGTCACGAAACGAGACTAAAATTTCGGAGCTGTATAAGCCAGGAGTTTATTTCACGAGTAAAGGAGTGTGGGGCAGTGATATTTTGTGCTTTAAATTATCGGCAGTGTGAGAAGCGTTTGTCTTTATTTTTTTCCCTCTTTTTTGGTAACCTGGACATCTATTGTGGAAAAGATTTCTTTCATGTCATCATCGACGACAGTTCCTGATTGGCTGCTTAGCGCTAGCCCAGCAATCTAGAGAATGAACGTCTGACCGCCTAAGCCGCTGTTCCTTTAACTTGTCATTCATGAAAAAAAACTCTGCCATGATAAAGCCTTAGTAGCTGACTTGGTTCTAAAAACCAGAATTTTTATTTAAAAAGTGAAAATAATATATTTTCTTCGAATTACACGATTCAAAAGCACGGTGCAGGTGATCGCAATGGCGTCACTATACGTATTTCAGCAAACGACTGCATATATTAGTTTAGTTATGTGTAGACAGAAGAAATGACATCTTTAGGAACTACGGACTGTAAAAAATGAAAACAACAAAAAACTTGACAAACGTTTTATCACGTTTTCGAATTATTAAGCTTCGTTTTAGTTACATCTGAGTTATACTGAACTAACTGGAATTGTAAATGAAGGCTTGATAGAAGAAAATTTCTCAGCCGTTAATCTAAAAGGACTCAGTGGCCGAGAATATGCTAGAGAGTAAGAAAGAGAGAAAGAGGAAGGAATGGTTATCTCTAAATGACAATCACTGGATAGTGACTGTCGTTATAACTACGTCAGTCAACTTTTCCATTCACTTTAACTCCATTCATTCAAAATGTTCTTATTTACTATATATATTTTATCTGCCTCATAGATTTAAGTCCAAAGTCTTTGTTTCACTATAAAAATATGGACGTGCAGATGTTGGTTACCCCACCCCCCTTCCCCAGTAATTTTCGAAACCTTAGAAAGCAATTAAATTGTTTGAATTCGGATCTTACTACTTCTGACAGGAAGGTTGGCTCTAACGATACCAACTAGAGATATTATTATAGGATTGCTTTCGAGGAGAAAGTAATCAGACTACTAAATCTTTCCTCGAAGTTACATAAAATGTATTAATGATAAATATGTGTCTGCTGGATATCCAGTGAAGCAGCATGCAGGAATTTGAAAACACATGTAATTGTCTTGTCCATCACAGTATATCAGGCGGAGTGTGTGTTGTCGAGTCTTAAATTCAGGACAGTGAACTAAAAAAACACGACGACGGTAATTCTGGTGTCCTTGCTGTTTTAATGGCTCTATTGACATCACCTTGCTCCAAATGCATTTTAACTATGGGGTGTGGGGAGGACCAGAGGTAACGGCACACACACACACACACATGGAAAGAGAGAGAGAGAGAGACACGCATTCCATACACACCTGCAGAGAGAGATTTCACGCTGGCAGGAAAAAAAAACCAAGATTGACGGTAGAGAATTGAATGTGAGGGTCATTATTTCTCCATAGGGACCCCCTTCTACCATGATTTGGAAAAAAAGAAAACCCTGCTGCTGTATGTGCAACATTTACTGACGCACGTACGCGCGCGCGCGCGCACACACACACACACACACACAACAGACAAAAGCATGAAAGAAGAATGCACTTGAAGTAAATGAACTGAAAATACATATACTTAAGAGGGTGTTACGTCAGACAGTTATTAAAAAATTAATAGATAAAGACTTTAGTCACAAACATTTTGAAAAAGTCTCTCATTTCCCCCATTATTATTGACAATACACCTGTATACTATTCACCGTAGTGAAAGGTGAGGAGGGAAAACGGCATGCAAGGAAACTCGACCACTGTGTGGACAAGATGGACAACTACACGCCACGATGCTAATCTTCAAGATCACCGCTATTTCATCTCGATCCAGAAAAAAGAGAAGCGTCGTCGTCTTTCATCAACCAGTTTGATGTGAGATCGACTCACCAGGTGCAACCTACTACTTCAGCTGTCGTTAGCCTATATAAGTGCAAGTCACAGCAAGGAAATGTTTTTGCACTTGATGTGATGGTAGTTATTGATGGGACAGTTGAGAAAATAATTTTTTCCATTTTTTTAAGGTGAACGACATCTTTTTTTTAAATCGTAGAGGTAATTAAAGACAGTCACATTTGAGACAAGCTTTCTCTTTTCTCTCTCTCTCTCTTTCTCTGTGTGTGTGTGTGATCTTTGATAAACAAGTTTAATTGTTCATCCCAGATGCCAGGAAGTAATAAAATAAAGGTTTGAAACCTGGCCGATTGCTTTCTTGGTCAGCTTATTTCACCTGCACGGCCGTGATACCAGTCCGACATTTTTATAGGTTTCGGACAGGAGTGACATATTTCTCGAGTTCTCTCCTCTCGTTCTGCATCTCCTTCAAGGCGTGTGGTTATTCGCTTTTCTCTTTATTCCCTTCTTTCGTTCTATTTTTTTCAAACGTTCTTTAGCTCTTTCCTTTTTTTTCTTTGGGGTTGCAGTTTCTCATATACTGATTGAAGTCCAATTTGTGCTTTTGTCCAGCTTCTGTCTCTACTTCAAATCAATCTTAGGACTATCATGACGATCTTAGCCACCACCTCATCATCGCCATACTCTAGACACAGCAGGGAGCCACAGTAGCCTGGTACATGTCACTCAAAGAAAATCTCCGATCAAGAACTAGAGAAACTTCCCTTTCGTAAGCTTGCTCGATTTCGTGTGGCTGGCGCATATTTGCGAACTGATTTATGACCCAGAGGGTGTTTGATGCAAAGCCTCTTGGACGTAGCACATGGAAACACAGGAAAGCCAACAGGTCGATCTAGTGGCACGTGTGACAACACGAGTAGAAAGGAGCTGTCACGAAACAGCTGCTTGATATTTTCTGCATAAAGACGCCATTAGGGCTATGAATTACTTCAGACAAAAGACAATATATATATATATAGAAATACAAGTTGGGAGGGGTCAGCTCAAAATCTCTGTTGTGGCGAGTGACTGGGCACGTGTGTGTGTGTTTTCGGGTAGTTATGAGACAGAGATTAAGAGCATTTATCAAACTCAACAACCGTGAAATAATCTTGCGTTGCAAGAGGCAAGATATAAAGTCACGAACACGTCCTGGACCTCGAGCAATTAAGACCGGCAACAAACAGGAAAAGCAATAATGAGTGGGAGGATTTGCACTGTCGACCACCACCTCTGTCGGACACACACACACACACACACACACACACACACACACACACACACACACACACAGAGGAGAGATTGATTGATTCTTTATTGATTCAAGAACATAGCTACAGCAAGGGTGTGAGCATCTGTCGAAGTAACTATGCAAACATCTTAAAACTCGTAAACATAATCCATTTATAAACAAGACCAGTTATACTCAATTTCTACAAACACATGTACCAAGAACTCCACACACACACGCGCGCAACCTTCTCATACACCATTATACCCTCAACAGCATCTATGAAAAAAATCATTCCATCTTAAAAAGATAAAATATCCTCACAGCCATTGGCCAGATAAACAGTTAGTACCAGCTGGTGACTAGTACCAATCTTGAATCTCCTCACAATACCCCTTCCCCATTCACACACCTTCACCACAAAGAAACACCACTCATACACTTACCAAATAAACCGACACAGCACGAATCGATAATATATATATATATATATAGAGAGAGTTTGATTTATTAAAACTTAAATTAGGACTATAAGAGCCTTTCTCCACCACGGGTATAACAAACTGATCATAGACATTTTACAATACGCGAGAAAAAAAAGATAATCACACACACACTCACACAAAGAGGAGGGGAAAGTATTGCATGTATTTCATCCTCCAAAACATCTGGGCAAATGGACAAATGCGGGCTACTGTGGTAATTAATTTCTGAAACACCAATTTTTAACCGAACATATGCTTTTCTTACATAAATCTTGTTTATAATATCCACGTATCAGTGGTGTAGGAAGATGCCCGGCTTTTAGGTGGGGGGAGGGCAAACTTCATGCCGACAGTGAACGACCTTCACATTCTTGCCTCTTCAGTATCTTTTTTTGAGGGGGCGGCTGTCCTCCCTTAACCCCCAGGTTCATACGCCACTACCGGTATAATGCTTGTTTCCAGTACACACATAAACATCTTGTGTGAAAGATCGAGAGAGATGGGATGGCGTACAAGTTTCAACTATACCCGTATATATTGTCACTGGCGCACCCACCCTACCTCAGTATATATATATATAGTAAGACCTCTACATACGAGTGAATCAATATAAGAGTAAATCGAGATACGAGCCAAACATTGGTGGAAATGTTACTTACGAGCGGAAATTCTATATATGAGCTCGAGTTATTTATATGACGTAGCGTAAGGACATAAAAAAGAATACAGTCTTAGGGAAAATCTAAATGTGTCAAGTGGAAAACAGTGTTGTTTCATCAGCGGATTCATTCAGTACCTGTTTCCTCTCTGCCTCCCTCCCTCCTCCCCCGCCATCTGCCTACCTCCGTTATTGACAGTCTTCATCTCCTCCAAGGTAAGATTGATAAATATAACACATTCCTTATTATTTTATTATCTATATTATTGTGCCATTAACATTTAATACACAGTGCTGTATATTAAACCGTATTTACATATAAGTTGTGTTGTTGTGGGAGGGTTGGAACGCATTAATCCTATTTTCTTTATTTTATTTGGAAAAAATAGTTTTAATATACGAGTTTTTAGACATGCGAGCTCGGTTGTGGAATGGATTAAACTCGTATGTAGAGGTACTACTGTGAGTATATACAACGGCATGACGCTGGATAACATGATAACAGCCCCAGCCCTCGCTAATCATCATCAACAGTACTTTGGATCTGGCGCGTAACATCACAAAGGTATTTTGTCGCATACTCTGCTGACCCTAGTGGAGCATTATTACATTGTATACACCACGATATGCACTGCTAGGTTGTATACTACGATGGCACCAAGTGAGCGTGTGTCGGACATCCCACCTCCCTGCCGTTCGTTCTTGTCCACATCAAGCTCTCCTTCAACACCTAACCCTTTCCCCCAGGGCCTTATCTCTCCCCCACTTTTATTCATCAGCAATCTGGCGATGAAATCTTGTTCATCTTAGCGGACAGGCGTCTCAAAGAGCAAAAACTGTACAATATACCCACACGCGCCATCTCAGAAACGCATTCATCATCTTTTCGTGCACGAATTGTTAGAGACATAAAAGGAGAAGAGGCTCGAGACCCTCTGTGCAGTGCTGTCGTAGTTTTGTTGCTGTCATCACGTTCGTTAAGGCCATCGCATACGAGCGTCATAGCAACAGGATCACGAAGCTGCAAGTTAGCCTCATTAGCATAGGAGCTCACGTGTACGATGGTGCCTTTTCGTCGGTCTTCAGTAGTAGAGCAATTTTTTCACGCACTTCACTGGTCCAGGATGTGGCGCACGTGCGTGTCGAACAGGTATGCACGGGCACCGCCCACCCGCAAGCTCTCTCGTGCACAACATTCGTCTTTCCAGATGCACCATCTTTACGACTAGCAACACGGACATTTCTTAAGTGTGGGTGGTGGTTTATTGCCAACATTCATTTGCGCAGCTTCCGTGTCAAAAGTGCGTACTGCATTCAGCACAAACACTCTAGAAGTTCACTATCGTTAGATTGTAGGTCAGGAAAACAGCATCAAGCACAAAAACACAGGCACGAACCCTTGTTCTGGTTTCCTGACAGTTCTCGTATGTCAACTCCAAAATATGTACTGGCCATTCCTTTTTAAAGCCACGTTTTATCTGCCCGAGTTTACTATTAAGGATAATGACCATTAAATGTGACTAGAACATGCCTTTCCCGAGATAACATTTGAAAAGCTTTTGATTCTTTCACCTTTATAGAACCACATAAACTTTAGAACAAGATTCCTACTGCTGCATCCTTCAAGTGCTTAAGTACTGTAGTGCAATCAGCTCAAGACAACTGGCCCCATAAAAAATAAATAAATAAAACAAAAACATTTCACAGTCTTAACTCATGAAATTGCTTACAGGAACTTGCAACCCATTTCATAAAAATCTTCACTATTATTATTATTATGTGGTCTAGCTGTAATTAGCTCTGTGATCTTATTGTAAGCCAGGTCTGTATCTTCTTTACCGCCATGTTACACCAAAGCTTTAAATGTCCACAATGTCTTTATATAGTCACAATTGTACGGTGTGTTTGAAGAGTTTTATAGGCAAGGAGAAGAGAAAAGCAGAGAGAAAGCCAGACTAACATTTGACACTGGCAGATTTCAATTCTTTTACATGCATTGTCCATTCTGGTAACAGCATCCTGGGGGTATTATCACTTGTAAGACAGTGTTTCCCATAGTCATGCATAATGCATTGTCACGATCTTGAGCACAATGTACACCTTGCAGAAACAACCACACTGAACATACAATGAGCATAGGTATCCTGATCACCAACATGAGGCTTAACCTCCTGCAGCATCAGGGCTATGTTTACATAGTAACTCCACTGCCATGAAGTTATAAAAACAAATCCATGTGCATAGGACTGAATGCAATGAAGGTCAAAATCACATCACACTTGATAGAAAGCTAGTCTTTAAAAAAAAAATTCCAAAGTTCAAAATCAAGGTTTTAAGTACTATGTTCAGAGAACAAAAGATGTAGATCAAACCACAAGAACCCTAAACTGGATTTTATGCTCTAAAAGTCTAGACACTAACTACAACAAAAAAATATATAATTTCTTCTGCTATGGTAGTTTTTAAACTGCTCATAATGCTCGTAAAGAGGAAAAAAGTGTAGCATATTTTCATTGTTCACTGTTAACCTTCGTTTACTGTGATGTCAGATAAACAAAAGCAATACTACTTGGTATGAACATTTAAATAATGTCATGAAGTCTTTATAAATGAAAGCATATAGAATGAATCTAGAGGTCGCTTCTGTAGATATCACTGAGCACTGTGTAAAAAATACTGAAATGTTTAAACTGGATTAATCAGTGTATAAAAACTGGCGTTAAACATAAAATGGACAAGACTTAAGGAACAACATCAGCTATCCCTTTACTTTAATATAAAGGCTGGGGAGTGAATGTATCAAAACAAGGTTTTTAGTAAAAACACACAGGAGATAATATGCATTTTCCAACTGGCATGAACCATGACATCTTTTAAGGAAGACTTTTAACTCCCCTTTCTAAACACTTAGACAGTGCTATCAAGCATCATATACCTCTGAATGTTAATCAGTTACCTTGTACCTCATACTCGTTCTGGACACCAAGCATTGTGTGGGAGAGAACTAGATATCAAAACAAATTTTATTTTAGTGGCATTTGCTGTAAACATAAAACTTAAAAAGTAAATGATACAAACTTGTTCAGATTTAGGTCTCAAGCAAAACTAACAGAGGAAAATGTAAAGTGCACACCCATGATTATCTCAAACAGCATCAAAGGAACTTCCCGGAAATGGTTTTTTCTTTTCGAGCTTTACATGTGGTTTGTGGCAAGAGCAGAAGAAAAGAATGCCATTTTTTTCCCTAAAATCTAATGCCCTTTAAAATATATAGTCATTATGATATAGTTAAGCTTTGTAGGTTAAAAAATATATCTATAATCACAACAACTGACCAAACAGTAACCTACTTATTACTAAGTAGCTTGGAAACCTCAGTTTAGAACATGTTGCATTATTATAAATTATGACCAAAGAGTCCATTTTCGTTTCAGTTCCGACCTCTTCTCCCTCCTCTTCCCCGATCATCACGGCCCCTACCTCCTCTGCCTCCACCTCGGGAGTCCCCACCGCCATGGTAACCACTCCCTCCTCTACCCTGATAACCTCCTCCTTGGTAACCACCCCCTCCTCCACCCTGATAACCTCCTCCTCCACCTTGATAACCTCCTCCTCTGTCCTGATAGCCTCCTCCTCCATGGTAACCACCTCCACCCTGATGATAACCTCCCCCTCCACCCTGATGATAACCTCCGCCTCCACCCTGATAACCTCCTCCGCCTCCACCCTGATAACCTCCTCCTCCATGGTATCCACCTCCTTTTCCACCACCTTGATAGCCACCCCCACCTTGATCCCACTGCCCTCCATAGCTCTGGGTGTTGGCGCCTCCCCAGCCTCCTTGCACTCGGCCTCCACGGCCACCATCGCCCCTCCCACCTGAAAGTGTAATCAACATTTCTTGATGGTATGTTTTAATATTTATTATGAAAATGTAGGATACTATTACTATACCTCTATATATATATATATACTGTAAGTGAAAAAAATCAAACTAGTGGTGGGGGAACGTCAAAAATTAAAGTAACATCACTCTGGGATTCACACTAAGATTCTTTTTTCAAAAACTTTGTCATAAGAAGTCCAAGTGATAGTATGCTCATGAATGTGTCCTTCCCATAAATAACTTGCAACAAGCATAACTAGTGTTCTTTTTACATCTACTCTTATAAGGAGTAAGAGACACAAAAGTAGACAAGATGACAAAGAGTGTTCGTTAAGATGGTTTGTGGTGCAAGGAAGGACTTACTATGTGGCCGCTGGCCTTGTGGTGCATTATCACGCTTGACAAATGCAGGCATTTCAGGGGGAGGGGGTTCTAACTCCCATGCTCGCCCTCCGCGATCTGGAACCTGACCACAGTTTAATTACAATATTACAATTTTGTAAACTATGCCAACATTTTACTTTGATTAATTGTTTAAGGCCGTTGAAAAGAAAGAACGATAATCAATGCTCACTATTTCATGACAGAGTTAACAATGAACATGTAGGCTTCTGCCTAGAGTCAAAAATTGCAGCATGCAAAGTCTCAAAGTGTACAATCAAATTTGCATGAGGCAGAGGTTTTGTAACACCATCTTTCAATTATTTAATAAAATCCTCAAAAGTGACTAGATTACACTAAAACCATTAGCAAAGATTTAATATCGCTCAAGTTTCATGATCCTGTTCTAAATTACAATAACTAAAATCTCCCTTATACAATCACAAAAAATGTGTAACTAAAAGGCTATTAAGCCTAAGACCAGTTCGACATACCCGACCAATGAGAACTTTGTTAATGGCACACTCTTTTCTGGCATCACCACTACTAGTCTTCTGTATCTGAGTCAGATCTGCAAAACAAGTTATTCTATGAAGCTCTGGCTCATCTGAACAGACCTCATCTTGTTTCTCTTTTAACGTTTTTTGTTTCTTTCTCTCTCTCTCTCTTGCACTCCCCTTCCTCAGACCATAAACACAATAACTCATTTCTACTGTGTACCTTTTGTGTCTCTGTAGGGCTTGTCTATAATTTTCTCTCCCTAGACAATTAGGCAGGGGATGGGGTGGGGTGGGGAGGGGAACTGGTGTTTTACGCTGAGCTAGCAACGAAGACTATATCACAGCAAGGCAGCCAGCCCTGTAAACCCTAGACAATGGACATGTGTCTATAGTGGAGGGAGGAGTTATTTCTTGAGATATTTTTTCAGTCTGTAAATGTGTAGGCACTGTAAACCTGACTTTGTTTGTAAAGCACTGTAAACATGACTTTGTTTGGGGTGCAGTGCTTTATATAGTTCTCTATTATTGTTGTTATATTTCACAGTTTTTCTTTTTGAAAGGGGTGGAGGAATTAAGCCACAAGACTCTCAAGTCAAATATTTCTGTATAAGGATTTGAAGCTAAACAAACACGAACAAAGTAAAGCTGTCACTTAAAACGTTGCGCAAAATACTTTTTCTAACCTTCTTTCTTGAGGATGACTGACAGATGAACTTGTTTATCATAATAGGCAGACTGACAGACAGCTGTAATTTGTTTATCATAATAGGCAGAATGTTAAAGCTCTGTGAATGTTATGGTTCAAATCTGAGATTAATCATTTAATCATACAGAAATTTAATAACACATATTTTTAGTTATACCAAACACCACTCACTATCTCTAGCAGCTAAGATTTCTGCGACATCAACAGTTGTTTTCACCTGAAGCTGTGCACGGATTGGTTGGTACACTTGGGCAATTTTGTCTCCACTGGACTGGCAAAGAAAACATTTGCCAGCTACAGAAAATTTATGCAATACTTAATTTCTCCTCCCCTTCCCCCTCTAAAAAAAAAGCAAAAAAACAAGCTAATAAGGTTTATTATGAAGAAAATACAATAATTGAGTTTTGCCTAAGCTGTATAGCTATTGTTTTATATAGTTTTATATGGTTTTAAAGAAGGCAATGATAAAAAACTTAAAAAAAAATAAAGCACAAAGGTGAAAGTTATATTGCTTTCTTTGCAAATATACCGCATAATGCTGAAAAAAGGCATCATTTAAACAGAGAATGAAAGAATAAAAATGAAATTTTTGACGTTCATTGAAATGCTTCTTGTTATTTGCTGGTGATTTTTATTTGTATCTAAACTACATCTGGTGTTAACAATTCTTTAATCACAATGCCTTTCACTCCTTTGCTTATAATGCACAACCACATTTATTATCGTCTCGCTTATGAAACTTGCAACTATTACTTCACCTTTGCTTTATCTGACCACATAAAAGACTGTATTGTAACATCAAGACGTTTCAGCAACATTTCCCGTCGTATGCGGTATTCTTCTGCTAAAGTTGCATTGGCTTCCAACACAGATTGCCACTGTTTGTCTGACAATCGAGCCTTCAATAGCGGTTTGCCAATCTGATCTGAGTAGGTTGCCATTAATTCCTTTATCTGAAATTAAACAACAATCACTACTCAACAGTTTTAGGGGCTGTTAAGTCCTCTTTATTATTAATTATTGGTTCAACCATCCAAACACTACACCACGTGTGACAGCCTTCAAGGAATTTTTTTTTTAGCACTTTATTTATGCATTAGTCAAGACCATAGAAAAAAAAGAACTCACCTTTGCCTCCAATTTGCTGAACAGCTGAAATGCTGTAATGTTGGGAGGTGGTTTGGGAAATCCTAGCGCTATCAGCATCCTCTTCATATACCCAGCAACTTCACTCTCAGTCTGTTGAGAAAAAAAAAAACTTCATTGTCAGCTGTATCAAGAGTGATCAGCATTAATAACTAATGATATAATAAGTGTTTGCAAGGGTCATGTTAATGATACCAAGTGTAAGTAGAGTCGTTACTGTTAAATCTGCAGTGATCGCCCTTTACTGCCAGAACGCAGCTAGTCTTCGCATTGTTCTTCGTTCTACACCTTTGTCAGCTTTGTAACTATTTTGTGATTTTGTTCAGCGCAATGAGTCCGCCTTTGGCTGATATTGTGCTTTATAAATTCTCACTTATTATTATTATTATTTCCCCAAAAGACTGCACCCATAAAAAGTAGACAGTGTGTATCCCTTCTAGCAGTAAAGCAAATTCTACAATCACAAGTATACTGACAGAAACTGCTACAAACATAAAAATGATACAGATGCTTCAGCAACTTTCATTCTGAAAAATCTGCCTAAACATGTTAACACCAGATACTGTCAAACCTCACTTATAAAATGATATTGCAGAGCCCAAACTAATGAACACATAAAAGAACCAATATAAAAGTTACTTGAGAACAAATATTACTGCCACTCACCTGCACCCCTGAGGTGTCCTTCACATTCAAAAGCATACCTGGTCTTTTCTTTGCAATCATTCTTACTGCTTGCAGCTCAGATGTTAAATAATCTGCATTGTTAAAACATGCAACTTATAAATATAGCATATGATGGCAATATATATCCATCTTTGTAGCGAGTATCGACTGAAGCATAAAAAGGCAGTCAGTGGTGCTGTGACTAAAGCCCTTGGAAAAATATGGCATTGTTGGTTTGAATCCTAGCTCTGATACTTATTTCAATTGATGCGACACCTGTTTGTATGCCTTACCGTAAGTGGTTCTTTCCAGGTACCCCAGCTTTTTTCACCCTGTGTTGTGTGCATGGTGTTGTTGCGAGGGAGAGAGAGTAGTTGTGTGAATGATTGTAACCTGCATTTGATGAAATAAATGTGTGCTTTTGCACCTTTGTGTATGTGTGGGTGCTCATGTAAAATGCTTTGAGCCTGCCTTTAGTGGGGACAAAAGTCTTATACAAATAAGCACATTTATTTAAATTCACACCATTTGTCAGATCCCCACCAAATCTGGCAGAAATGTTCCTTCTGATTATGGTTATATCATAAGCTATGTTTAATAGGTCACATTGTTCCAGCATATGTTTATTTTCTGTAAGATTCTACTGGTGGTTCTGAACAAAAAATATTACATGGAAAAAATTGGGATGCATCTATATTACCCAGAACAAATAAAGACCACATCACAATTTGAGACAGCATCAAAGAGGGTAAAAGGAAAGAAAGGGGGAACAAGCAAACAGTAGTTACAGAGAGGGGTGGGACAGCAGATGGTACCATAGCAATTTTTATCTACCCCTATGCTTGAAATGTCACACCCCTATTGCAGATGTGTTGTCACATAAGGGGAGAGACACCAAAAGTTTCACTGTTCTGCTACAGTCTGCATTCATAAATATGCTTCACTTATTTGTTAAAGTTATAGGTACTTGAAGTTATAGGTTATAGCTATGCCCTCATAAGAAGCCTTGAGCCTTTTGAGGTTCTACACTGCTAGTGAACACTCAGCTACCAGTCAACAATGATCACAGCTGGAAAAGTTACTGGTAGACATCAACCTGGCTAGCTTTTAATAAACTGTTTCATATGTGAAGCAGGGGGATTCTGATTTTTTATGATAAAAAGAAATCGTCAGAAAAACTTCTAGCACTTTGTCCATACCACATTTCCTGGCAGGAGAATTTGTTTTTTGAATTCAGGCAAATGTCATACTATGTCTGTATGCAAAAAATAATATGCATTTGAAATCATTTGTACCCAGTCCGTCTGCTGAACAGAAGATGAAATGACAGTCATGCGAGTGTCTGCAGGTGTGTGGTGTTTTAAGAATGGTTTTAAACATGTTGTTTTTATATTTTGCTTTGATGCACCACTTGCCTCATGTTGTTACTAGCCCTTGTTCTGTCTTTTTTTAATTGGGCACACTTTCCAAGTTATAATTGCTCACTGGGATTAATAAAGTTGGTCATTTGTCATTTAACAGTTCTGGAATTGGATTCAGCAGGGAAGATAATCAGTCTGGGTTAAGCAGAAGAGAACAAACAGATATAAGACAGGGAAAAACAAATTGCACTCTGAAAATTTTAAACATTGTTGAATTCTTACCTAGTAGTTGGAGACAATGAGTGCTTGTTTTCAATCTATCATTAACAGGACCTTCAATCAGATCTTTGTAAGGACAGCCTTTAAAAAAGAAAACAAATGTAGAATTATAATAAATAGTTAGTTAAGCTCTGGCAACAGCTAGTTAAATTCATGTATGTTAATCTGTCATGGGTGTTCTGTCTCTGGAAATGAATCGTGTATCTAGAATAAGAAGAGCAGCCATTCAAGAAGGATACAAACTGCCTGCCATGATATTTGCTTGATTAAGCACTAAGCGCATGCTCTCTATGAGTGTGAATATGCGCTATACAAATCTTCATTTATTATTATTATTAAAGAAGAAAGTACATTTTGTTGTTACCACAATGCTTATGTGATTTCTGGTGCCATATGTGTCTACTAGACAGTGTCTGAATAGCTGACATTGAATTTTCCACAGTACTGGCACTATCACAAATTGTTAATTTTAAGCAATGAAAAAAGAAATCCTCAAACAATATGCTCAGCAAATTTGTGTCATGCTGGGAGGAGGGGGAAGGAAATGAATGACAAATTTCTGGCATGTCTATAAATAACTCTATATACATGCAATATCTTACCATATTCTCTAAGAAACCCACTGAGTTCTAAAAGAAAGTTAGATGCATCATCTTCATCTGGAAAATTAAAACATAATAAAAGTGTCAACAAAGGATGTCAAAGCAATGCATTCTCTATACAGCATAAATACTATTATAAACAATGTAAAATAATGAGTTTGGAATTTGTAATCATAGTATTACATAAACAAAACAGGAATGAGATGCACAGTTCATGTTGGGGACTTGAATATTTGATAATCTTAAAATGCTATATTGTTTTTTGGAGTATGATTGTCATTCAAAATGTTCTAAGCCTCACCCAGAAGGAGTTGTAGAAACAAGACAGTTTTTCACAATTTTTCTATATAGTCCCCCTTGACATCAATGCACTTGGTCCAACGATGCTGAAGCATTGCAATCCCATCATGGAAGAAGGGGGCATCATGGTTGCAAATTAAGACTGTATTAGTTTTTCTAGTTTTATAACAAGTGGCAGTGTGTTCCCACAACAAAACTTTTCAGCTATGGCTTTTCATTTTGGGTAAGGCGTAGAACCTTTTGAACAACCCTCGTAATAATGTGTGACTAAACCAAGCTAAATAGTTGTTGATAATGAATATATGTTATAAACCATGCTGACAAACACTTTGCATATTTATCAAACACTGATTGTAAAAATAACATTTTAGGTAGAGTATAGACTATAAGAGACTTTTATTAAGTTTGATGATTCCATCATCTTCATTATACTGAATCAGTCTGAGTTTGCATGCACTTCAAATTGGTTGTACTTTGCACATGCACATTTTTTTTCTATCTGGAAATGAATTGTTAACAAACAGCAGATGATAGTACACCAGATCTATCAAAAGAAATAACTTGAAAACTTAAACATGGATGGGAGATAAGAGCAAGAATTACTGAAAGTGCTCTTTGTGCACGGAAGGTGAATGCTGAAGAATAAATTGAAAGTTTAATATTTTGCAAAGAAAATAGCTTATTTTTACATCACGAGTAAATGTCTCAGAAATATGAGCAGTCAAAGTGCACTAAACGACTCTGTGCTGTTGCTTTTATGAACAATTAAAGAGGAGGTTGTGTACTGATGATTTCATTTTTTTTTAAAAAGGACTAGGCAATTTTTAACAAAATCATGTAAAAGCAAATCTGGATAAAACTTTATGCCATGAAAAATGTCATCTCTGGGTTAGTCTATTTTTTTTTTAATTCTTACTAGCAATTGCATGAACTCGTTCTTCTGTTCCAGTAAAATCCGAAATTTGTTGCACAAGCCATTCCACTACTTGTGTATACGGCACCGATTTGGAGCCTTCTTGAACTGCTTTAGACAAGACCTCATTACTAGATACTGGTCCTGTATAGCTGCACATGCGGAAAGATAGTTTGATTAGAAAACATAATAGATTTTCCTCCCCCACCCCATATATATATATAAAGTTGTGGGCAAGGGTGCAACATTATTTACATTGAAGGCGTAAATCACTTGCACACTATCATGACATGTCTGCGTTAAGATGTCAGGGAAGTGATAGGGTATTGTTTACAAGTAATTTATGAATCATCGTTATTCGCGAATAAAAATTATGAACATAGCTGTATAAATCCATCAAATTGAACGCCACTGGTAGTTCTACGTGGATCTACGTACTGTAATAATAAAAGGCTTTGTCAGCAACCCGGTTCAGACAGATTAGCTAAATGTGATAAAAGAATGAAAATGGTTAAATGATTATGTAATGTCGTTAAATACCCTAAATCTTCAAGTGAGTCCAATACATCGTTCTCCATTTTTTCCATTTTTTACTGGTATATTGCTAAAGACGCAGGCAGAAGTTTCAGTCGGCTGCTTGACGCATGGCGTAAGATTACAACCAATAGACCAATGAGAAATAATTTGCTTCGGAACTAGAAACTATTTTTGTCTAATCAAAACTTCCTACAGTCGCATGCTCCGCTCTGTAGAAACGCGAAATGGCTGCTTCCTTGAAAGAAATCGTGCTCATGTATCAAAGTCTAAAACGTGAATGGGATAAAAAGCCTCCCAGTCTTGAACGTTGTGGTGAGATTTTGTTAAAACTAAAGGTACTTTTACTTTTAAATTGTTATATTATGTATTTCGATTCATTGAAATTCCTGCGTTGTTTTACTATTAGCTAATCAAATGCTTCAAAACCGCTTTGTCACAAACGTGTAGCACTAGCAGTAATGTGTGTACTTCAAATCAGTCAAGTATACTTATTGAATATATAGCTCTTCAGAATATTCAAGATCATGTTAAGTGTTTTTTGTGTAGAATATTTTGTGTTTAAGTGGTATGCAGCTAGAGGTACATCCAGATGTAACTAATGCCATGGACTCACTGGCAGTAGATTCAAGAAGAGCCAGAAAGAACATGGCTTGACTTAGCAACTCATTTGCTAAAGTAATAAAGAGTTAGAATAATGATTAGGTAATAAATTAATAAGGCATTTAAAAACTACTTATGTTTTCAAGCTTGCCCTTACTGGAGTGACATTTCTTCCTACTGATGAGAGCAACCCATCAAAACAAGAGCTACTGATAGCAAGTTAGTTTTTCTTACCTTTTCCTAGGGTGGATTTTACATTAAGTTTTAAGTGCATGTTTGTGCAAGCTCTTAGCTACAAAATTAATATTTTGAATCAGCTTTAATCTTTCTTATTTTCTAAGATGAAAATATTGAAAGTATTTGCTTATTAAACTATTAGTTCTATACATGTATTTGTTGTGCATGTGTGCACCATAATCTCCACATACGAAACCATCTATCAGTGTTAGCTATTAAGTGAACATTTGATAGCTGCAGCTAAAGTGTATGATAGTGTTGATAAAATTGGTATATTTTTCATATGCTTGTACTCTGAGTTAGCATTTTAATGTAAACAAGTGCTAGACTGTAAAGATGGAGAAATATATTTTATTCTAAATGCAAGACTATTAGTCTGCAGGAGTTTAAATTACTGACTTTGCACTGTTTTTCAGGAGATATTCTTGAAATTGGAGCACAATGGGCTATTGCCATGCGAGACATACCATCATTTGAGCGCTATATGGCTCAGCTGAAATGTTACTATATGGATTACAAGTACTGTGCCTCTTTCCCAGTCTAATTTCATTAAATTATAATTGACATTTAATCTGGCATCGAAATTGCAGGTGGATAGATACTGTGGATGTTGAGTTTATAATATTTATCATTTTGATTCCTATAGTTTAAGCAAATGACACTCTGTATAAAGCTTTCTTTAGACTGATGCTTCTTCTGATTTTTGGCTATTTGCGTGCATATGGTACATGTGCACTTTTCTGTTCCTGCACAGCAAAAGTTTTATTCATAAAACCAAAGCTAATTATTCACATAACATCTTTAGCTTATCATCTTTATATCAAATGTTTTGCATTTCAGGGACAACTTACCAGAGTCTACATTCAAATATCAGCTTCTGGGACTGAACCTACTGTGCCTTCTCTCACAGAATCGCTTGGCCGAGTTCCACACTGTAAGAGAGCAGTGTTGATTATTAATTCAGTCATGACCTTCTGAATCACCAATTCCAGAAGGTTGCACAATTGCTGGCATCATTTAGCTGAGCAGACAGGAAATTTGATTTTTTTTTTTTAAAGTCAAAATGATCAGTCTTCAAAGAAAGGAACTGTGTTGAGAAGCAAATTCGGTTCTCTATACTAGAATTATCTATTTCCTTCCAAAAGAAAAAAAATTATCAGTATGTGTTGTTTGTATTTCTTAGCTAAGACTAAAGCTTTCGTGGGCTATAGCTTAACAATGATAAAACATAATTTAAAAGAAGCAGTAGCCTCTAATTTTATCTAAAAGAAGCTTGACATTGATGCTGTAAATGGTGATGTGCTCAGTTACACTGAACTGCATGTTGGTTTTTAATGACAAATTTACTATTACAGTTATCCATTTTTAGTTTTTTTTCTGAAGTTGTCTGTGCGATCTTTTGAGGACAGATAGGTCCATAAGTATGATGATGATACTGAGTTAATATTACATTTTTAGTATTTCCTCGTTGTACTAAGTTAATTACAAAAGGCTAGTTATGGGTATAAACTGGAATTTGTTTCATTTTTCTCCTTTGAAAAGGGTGTGGGTTTGTTGATTTTTTTTTTAAGTTGGGGGGGGGGTTACTTGGTGGAAATTTTGAGTTTGTTACTAATGTAGGATTACTGACCATGTTGTTAGGTGAGACTAACAAAGTGATGGAAACAGTCATGTTACTACTGATCCATAAAGTTGCATAAAAGCCTTTAAAACAAAACCTGTATGAAACGACCATTAATCAAAAATTGCTTCTGTTAATTACTATTCAGTCAGCTTGACATAGATTGCTTTCTTTATTTGTAAATTTTATGTATGCATTTTTGTATTTATTTGGTTATTTCCAGGAGCTAGAATTGCTGCCTGCTAAGGAGCTACAGACAAATGTTTACATCAAGCATCCTGTGTCTATGGAGCAATACCTCATGGAGGGAAGTTACAACAAGGTCAGGAGCTTCAGTCTTGTTTATGCTGCAGTATGCTGAGAAAAGAATGAGTGGTTGCTAGAATTATAGGACTGCTTATTCGTTCTGCAGAATTAAATGTGGCAAGAAGAGGAAAATAACGGTTTCATTCAGAGCATCAGTTATTCTGATCAACCGGCTTTTTTGTCACTGTATACAATCCAACAACAAAAATATAGTTAGAGTCAGTAAAATGTATTAGTTCCTCCTACATAATTGTTTGAATATATGATCATATATGAACTGCTTTTTTCTAATATCTCCTTTATTGATAGGTTTTCTTGGCTCGTGGCAATGTCCCTGCTGACAACTACAACTTCTTCATTGATATTCTTCTAAACACAATTAGGTAGGAAAGCAACAGCACCTGGTGAAATCCTGCTAATGTATTTTAAGGGTACAAGTTTGTTTAACCTATCAACAGCTCTGGACATTAATTTTTTTTTTTTTACTTGGATTAATCATTAATGCCAAAGGCCAAGCTGATTTATGAATGTCATAGAGATTTGCATAACATTATGATTGTTAACAGAGTAGTTGTGGCAAAACATACAATGTAGGACTGAAGTCTGTGAGAGAAAGAATATGCTTATAGGAGAGTACTTTATTTCGTAAGTAATAAGCATATTTACTTTGTTTACATGTATCACTTGAATGTATTTCTTTTTCCTTATTATATGTGCAATTTAGCCTTCTCTGTATATGGGTTTTGTCTGATAGGGACGAAATTGCAGGGTGCATTGAAAAAGCATACCCAAAGATAGCTTTGAGTGAAGCAGCCAGGATGTTGTTCTTTGATACACAGAAGCCCATGACAGAATATGCTCAAAAGGTTAAAGTCCTTGCATTGTTATGGTTGTCTTTAATTGAATTTGATACAGTACATAGTTTTTTTTTATTTTTTCACTTTTACAGTAACATAATGAGCAGTTTTCTTAAGGACATTTAAAAAAAAAGAAGTCGTGGACAAGGCTTTTACATCAGATGAAACTTCTGATGTAATGAAAAAGCAGGCAACACTATGCCATTGTCCATACATCAGTAAGAGTCAGGCGCAACTTCACATGTTTTAGAACTTTTGTTGAGTGCTTATATTGACTCTACATTCTAGCACCCTTCTTCATTTGTTTGTAATAATGTCATATTTAAAAACAGTGGCCAACCTAAAAGATAAATATACTGATAATTTGGCTTGTTCACTCTTTCAGAGCATTGCTGGCTAGTAAAATTATAGTACTATACTGTGGCTAGTAATACAGCACATTTAAGAAATGTGGCTGTATGAGTAGAGCTATGTGTCATTTATGGCTGTTTCTTAGACCTGATTTAAAATAAGTACCTTCATTATATTCCTAAATATACATCTCATTCAACTTTACAGCGAGGCTGGACCACTGGCAGTGATGGATTCTTTTATTTTCAAATGGAGCCTAAGCATACAGATGAAGTTATTCCTGCCAAGATGTTAGCAGAACGGACAATAGAATATGCACGGGAATTAGAAATGATAGTGTAGGGCATTTGCTGAACTAAAGCATATGTCTGCAAGACAGTGGTCTGTTCATAAAGATCTTCAGTCATCTCAGTTGTGCAGTTTCCATAAGACGAAGAGGACATATCAGCAATGTCCTTTACAGATTGTTTCCTGCAAGGAAATAGAACTTTGCAGTTTTACTTAGTCGGTTGAGCAGATTTTATAAATCATTAAAATAACAATATGGAAAAATATGTGTAGATGTGTGCATTGGTGTGTAAGGTTCTAATTAACGTTACCAATACTTTGAAGAGGATGTGTGGTCTGATGAAAATTATTAAAATGTAGAGATTGTTTGGTATGTGTGTATGCTTCCTTGCCTGCATGGATAGATGTTTGCCGGGGAGTTAGTGTTTGCATGTATGCTTGATTTCAAAAAGAAAGCGAGATAAGAAACTGTCTGCATCTTTTTGCATGAATGAATGTTTTAAACTTTAAAAAAAAATAGCCACTTTGGTTGGGATAGTCATTTTGCTGTTCAGCTGGTGAGAAATTCAGTAAAATATAGTTCTTTATAGAGGATAGTCATAAAGCAAATTTTGTTTTCTTCAATTCTTTTAGATTAATTAAGCTGAATGTCATGAGAAATAGAAACCTTTGCTTAATATTAAATTCCAAGATGATTATTTGATTAAAACAATTTTACTTGTCATTTTTGCTTCATTTAAAAAATACACATTAAAATAAGATCCTGTGATGCTTGTGTTATGCCATTTAAAACACTGCAAACGTAGGAAAAACATATTCTGAAAGACCTGTTCAGTTTTCAGAGAAGTGTGCATTTAGCTTGTTTCTTAGGCATTGCCGACAGAGGCGTGCTACTCAGATACTTTTTGCTATAGAGGAATTCAACCAGAAGCAGTAATCATACATGTGCTGGGAAGTACCAGGTGTAACTGTGAACTGCTCGAATAAAGAAACTTGTGTGAGTGCAGATGAAGCAAGCACTGTGCTGTTCTTGAAGTAGTTATTTTCGCTGAAGCAACTCGTCAAGAAATAAGCAACATGCAGAATGCTGGTTGCCAAATCTCAAAGTATTTGCCATAGTTCATTTTTTGTAAAGATCTTCACCCCTATGGGCCTGGCTTCTCTTGTGGGGGAAGTGAACACCCAGCCTATCTCTGTCTGGGTGACTGAGGTGGCCTGCCCCTTTCTCATACTTTTTCTAATTGGCCCTGTTGTCTATATTCTTTTCCAACAAGCTCTTTCCCTTTTACCCTGCAGTCTTTTCTATCTTCTGTCTATCCTGGTCTTTTCTTGTCTTATTATTTCCCATCAGACCTTTTCCATGGGTTTCTTTTCTCCGTGGCCTCCTTTAGGATGTGCAGGGTGACCTGTGTCAGAGTAGGATGGGCTGCAGGCCATGATGCCGACACATCTCTTTTGGCCTGGACACCACTGACAGCTCGCTTGGAAGGTCATAGCTCCATTTTTTCTGCAGAGTTAAAAGCCCTTCTACTTGCAATACAGTATATCCATACATCTAAAGAGAAAAACTTCTTAGTTATTTCAGACTCTTTGTCATCCCTACTTGCACTTCACTCTCAACGTTTAGATCACCCACTACTGGTTCAACTCTTTGAACTTTTATCACTACTGCAAAATAACAATTTTGACATTATCTTTATTTGGGTTCCTGGCCATGCAAATATTCCAGGAAACACTAAAGCTGACGAAGCAGCAAAAAAGGCCCTTCAACAACCACTTGTGGTCCATACAACATTTGCCTCAGATTGGTACGCTTCTGTTAAAATGTATATCACACAACTTTGGCAGCTTCATTGGGACTCCATGAAGCACAACAAACTTCATGCTATTTTTCCAAAACTATCAGACTGTATAACACAAGAATTTCTAAACCGACGAGAAAAAGTGGTTATAAATAGACTAAAAGCTGGACACTCATTTATCACTCACCGATTTTTGCTTGCAGGAGAAAACTCCCCACTTTGTCCTTGGTGTAAAGACCCCCTAACCATAGAACATTTGCTCATCTCCTGTTCAAAACTAGATACAATTCGTCAAAACTGTTTTACAGCACAGACTCTCGCTGACCTTTTTACCAAACACTCTTCCAGATCAATCCTGGCATATGTAAAGTCCATTCAGATGTTTCACCTGATATGATAGAACTTATGTGTTAAAAAACTGTTATTTTATAAAACTAAGAAAAGAGAAATCTCTAGACTTGTAAAATTTCTTTATATCAATCCTTGAATAGTCATATACATTGCTTTTGCCATGAGAGAGCCTTAGTTGCTGACTTGGCATAAAACAACAATTAACTAACTTGGCCTGGACCTCTCTTAGGTGGGAAGTTGGTATAACCCATGCCAATCAATTGGTCAGGCAATTCCCTAGCTTTGCTAGAAGGCTGTGACCTGGGTTAATCTGGTCTCTACCTCTCTATATATGAGTATACTTGATTATGGTGATGATGATGATGTCCATTTGTAATGCGCAGGTATCCATTCAGAAGAATGCTCATTGGCTCCAGTGCGCTTCTTGTTTGTGTCTTCCCCTGCTGGGAGACAGAAGTGTGACTGGGAGCCAGAGTGCAGGCCATGTGACGGCTGGTAAGGAGGAACTACCTCTTGCAAATAGCAGCAGTTTTAAACATGCAGGACTGAGCAATCGAAAGCACTTTGTGGTCAATGCGCTTTTCACTGGGAGCCAGTGAAGGCTCCGTAGTATAGGGGTGATGTGCTCAGTGGACGACTTTGCACGGGTGACAATCCTGGCGGCTGTGTTTTGAACTCTTTGGAGTCGATCTAACTACGTAGAGGGTATACCCCACAATGCACTATTACAGTAGTCTAATCTACTGTGGTCCTGAAAATATCGCAGGTGGTGTCACTCAGCTGCATCACTTTGTTGGATTCTGTGTTGAGTGTGTAACAAACACATCATAAATCTTCAAAACATGGCAACCAAACTTAGAAAATGCAGTTGGGAGGATGAGTTGTCTTTGTTCAGTGAGGATGAAGTGTGCAAAACTCTGCTGAGGGGGGGGGGGGAATGGGGCCATTTTCAAATAGTAGCCCAGATTCTAGTTTGTGTTCAATCTCCAGGGTCTGTTCTGCCTGATCCTTGGGAGTAGGAAGCATCCTGTTTTTGTCACACTTTGAGGCTAGCTCTCGAGATGAAACTAGCACTCATCTGCAAAGCGTCCACAGGTCCATACAACTTGGTGTCAAAGGTCATCGGTGATGGGGAGATCTCTGCCCTTAGCTCCTACAGGAGCCTAACTCTTGCAGGATATGCTCTACAGGAGCACATTGAGGATGATGCCATCTGTAGCTTCCGGTAAAGGTGGTTCTTTAGTTTGTTGTGCCTTATGAGGCTGAAAATTGTCACCAGTCTAATCTGCACAGATGGGAATTACTGGTAGATGGCTGGAATGGTCTGTGCAAAGCCTTGATAAAGTCTTCATCTCTGTTTGGCCAACATTGTTTTTGGAGATGATTCATGCACAAAGCAAGAGTTAATGTACTTGCTTACGGACGGGACCTTTCAACAATTTTAATTTTTTGGTCTTTTTTGCAGTTTCGGGTTTTTTTTCCTGTGCTCTAAGCCTGCACTCATTATGGATTTACTTTGATTGTGAAAGTTCCTATATGTAAGTTTATAAACAAAACTTAAGATTTAGTGGCAGGCAGGTCGGGAAACCAAAATGACTGTAAAGTGTTATGCATTTCTTGTCAGGCACTCAACTTTTTTGCATGCTGACACCCGAGGAGTGTCTCACGAATCCCATCTTTAATCATGCAGGTTCTATTTGTGCTATTGTTGTGCACACTGTATGTTAAGTAAGACACATCAAATGAATGCCTATCTCTTTAGTTATGGGTAAAGCCACTGTTTGGAGGCACACCATCGATGCTGGAGACAGATTAAACGGAACTGGAACAAGTTCTCTAACAGCGATTATCAATCAGTATTTTTGGGGGAAGTAAAAACATAAAGCATGTAAAAGCAAAATTCCAATTAAGTTTTAGATGTACATGAAAACCACACAACAAAATACAGAAAAATATAAAACTACACCAATAAGCTTTAAATTTTTCACCTTCACATTGCGAGAAAAGGTTTAAAAAAAAGGTTATGGTCATCCCCCTTACCTTTTCAGGTCGTTTCTTTTTTGGTGGGGGTGGGGAAAGTTGTTAGAAAACACTTCGGGTCAGCTGTATGTGAGACTGGTGCCCATCTCCTCTCCCTTGATCGCTGGCCTTACCTAACCTTCTATGGAGTCGGGTACCCATTCCTGCCAGCTAGGTTGACTAGTGGGAAGTTAGCTGCGCTATTTGGGTATTGAACCAGTGCGCTTTTTGTTCGGATGCCAGGTTTCAACCACTCAGCTATCCGTTTCCCCTGCATTAACTTTAGGTTTGCCACTAGACCTAACGTTATTTGATAAATCATTAGTTAATAAGGATGAAGATTTTATTCATGACCATTACAGTAAAATTGATGTGTCCTTTCCATCAGATCAAGCAAAAACGCTTACAGGAAGAAACTTGTGAACAATCCTCCTTGTTGCTTAAGATGAGGGCTGGAAAAATAACCACCTCAGACATGCACAGTTATATTGTCATACATCTGTATGACAGCCCTCTCAGCAATTCAAAAAAAAAACAACAAACAAACAAACTTGTACACCAGTTGCTTTTTACTCAGGAGGCAGCAGGGTAGGACCAGAAAAATGAAAAAAAAACTGATGGAGACAAGCTGTTGTATTAAACTGTATAGGTGAAGGCTCATAAAAGGTTTTATGCGACACTACAGGGCTGGTTTTAAATATCAACTACCCTGTATTTGGTGCCTGCCCTGATGGTATAGTAAGGTGTCGAACGTATTTTTAATCATTATGATCTTTATTCACACATACTTCCACACTTCTCACAATGGTACACTTCAGTCTATTGAAATAAAGTACCTTCTTTTTTTTTAGAAGTGCTAGGAAAAGACCGCAGAAAACTGATAACAGACACAGAATGCGACAAAAACTAATTCTTTGGCCTAATGGAATGCCATTCTGTTTTCCAGTCTTATTGATGCAGTTAAAAAAAGCGAAACATGGCATGTTTAGAATTATAGATACCGAGACCACAAAATTAATATTTATATAACTCCGTGGAGTGCAAAATGGCGTCTGACAGCAAAATCGATGACGTGACCGTCGATGTAAACCTAAGGCAAAAGTCAGGAACCAAAAAGTAAGTGCTAATAAGCTTTTAGACAGACAATCTAATGTGTTTTAGACGCAGAAAAAATGTGTCATTTGATAAATTTCATGTCACGGCTTTATTGACCAATATATTGCATTAAATATTGGCGCGAAAGTACGAAATTTTCAAGCAGAGTAGTTGCCCTTCACATGCGTGGACTGGGGATAGGTAAACTTGGACATTTCATCTGAAGGCATTCATATTGTCTGGAAATTCCAGAAGTTTAACATTAGCTTACTAGTTTTTTTGTATATCTTTTGACGTTCGATCAGCTTGAAGGATTTTGTTTTTTTAGAGCGTGATGAAGGGGAAAATGAGACCACAACTGCATCTTGAGCGACGAATTTGCCGTCATTTTAGATGAAATTTCAAATGTCCACATTTTTCAGATGTCACATTAATTGAACCTTTACCAAAGTGTTCTTGCTCGTTTTTCAGCATTTAAAGCATGGAGTCAAATACTGTATACATTCACGAGTTTTTGCCACAATTGCCTGACTGCAAACTAGAAGCACATGACATTTCTTCAGATGTTGAATCATTGACTTTTGGTGCTCTAAAAACAGATCAATTGAACGGATCTTTGAATGCTGTAAATATGCAGACACCATTTGTAAAAATGGAAACCAAGCCAGATTCTGATCTGTTTGTTCCTTTGACATACACCACAAGCATTTCTACAGACCATCAGACAGGACCATGGGACACATACCTACAACACACATCAACTACTGAAGTAAAGGATGCTGTTTGTGACATAGACTCAGATGAGACACAGGTATTGGCAGCTTTCTTGTAAAAAATTAACGTTTTCATTTTGTTACTAGTTTAATATAGGCCTATATTTAGTATCACTTTTCTACATTACATATGATGTAAGCTTTCTGTTGCATGCTTCTCTCTGCAGGATTACAACTTTTCCAATGATAACATGTTACACAAAAAGAAGCAAGGTAGAAGATGATGGTGTATTTCGGTATTATTTGTATGGGGATTCAAATCGGTACTACCCTCCATTTTAGTTTTCAAATGTCCGTACTCACCAGTGAAATATTACAGCAGACTGTTACAATATCGTTTCTTGGTCTCGTAGTACCGGCCATGAGAGTTAAGAGCTCCTTAGATAGTATGTAGTCTACTCACCCATGTTGACATATTCATTTAGTGGACAAACTATATCAAGCAACATAATGCCATAACAATTAACTATAACAAGTTGTGATCACCAGTGGCATGCAGTGGGATTTCCCACAGGGGATCAACTAGAGGTCTGGGGTCCAGGGCTCCGCCACTGCTGCTAGGCGATTTCCTGCATAATCAGCTTGTCTTGATGCCTAAATATGTATCTTGTGCTACGTAAATAGTAATACAAGCAAGCAACAAATAAATCAGGATTTATAATAATTTTGATTAAACATCATGACTTGTGTAAAAATACCAGAGGCAGCTTCACAAGTCGATGCATGACATATTGCAGGGGAACAGATTTCTCGACCACCTCCATTTACAAAAAGATTTTTGTTGTCAGTCGATCTTGACCTCAGTATGCTCACTGGACACCAAAATGCACTAACAAACTTAGGTTAGAGATTGTGTGCAACCATGGATTTCGGTCAATCTTTAGTAGAAACTTCGCACTAACTTGGCACACAGGACAACCTGGCGCTAACAAAGGCGCTGTTGCCAGGAATGGAAGTGAAGCCATGCTCCTGGTCCCGAGACCACGTGATCTACCGAGTAGAAGAGACAACTCTATTCCATAGCAGGTGGAACGTGGGAGGGACTGCTAAGGTTAGTTCCCCAACTGCAGCAGGCGCTTGGTGGTGCTACGGTTTGAAGAGAAGCAAGACGCATTTTTCACCGGCGCTTTTCAATAATTCTAAAACGCTTTATGCTAAAGCATCGTAAAATTAAAAAAAGACTGATTAGGGGACTACCCTAGTCCTCCGTGTCTACGGACAGCACGCCACTAGTGATCACTAACCAACCTGCTTCCTTGTACTAATGTTATGATGATCAAAAATGAACATTTTTAGTTTTATTATGTTTTTAGACTATACACATTTATATCAAATAATATTTCATTCTCTTTACTTACCTCTTGACATAATAATTACAACAGAATGAACACGGGATAGACAAGGGTGACTTTCCCATCTTTCAATTTTAATTAAACTAGACTGCCTAGAGTTGTAGCATGCATTGTAGCTGTCAATGGGGGTCACTAAGAGATCCGTTTTGGCCATTCCCTTCATGCCAGGATCTGCCAACAGCCTTTTAAAAGGGTAATCCGATATTAGGTTTTGTTTAAAACACTTTGTGATTTTAGGATAAAGGATGTAACCGTTCACTGCCACGAAGAGTTATGATTTTAATGATTTGAATTTTTGCAGATGAAGAAATACGCAATAGTTGAATTTAAAGAAAAAGGGTCGCTTGAGTTATATGTGATCCCAAATATATGGATCAACAGAAAGATAAAAAAATTCTATTACCCTGATTCGCCCTTTTCCCCATTTGCCATACAAAATTGCGTCACACCAAAAGAAACATGGCCACTGCTACCATATGTGCAGATTAAATATGAAACAGGTGAGTGTGTGTATGCATGTGTGTGCTTATTCTTTAAGACATTTACTTAATTGAAGATATTAGTCAGACCTTGCATGCCATAAGAAAATGTGTCATACATTTTATGTTCTATATGAAGTGTATAGAAACATGTATTTTGAGATTTGATACTATGGCTATAATTTTTTATATCATCTAGACAGCTACCTCAAGGCAACCAGAAAGGAGGAGCAGCTGATTAAAGTGTTTCGTGGAAAAGTTGACTTGTCAAAAAATGGCCTTGAAAGAAGAAAAAAGCTCCTAGTCAAAAAGAAAAGGTTTGATCTTTTTCCCTGCTTTTATTACATCTGTTTGTTTCTTTTCTGTTAAAGGTCTACAAATAAATAATTTTTTTACTTTATTAGTATTTTTTTCTTTTGTGTTTGAAAATTGGATTATGTGAACATGCCATGTGGAAGCACCAGAGAAAGGTCATAGAAGTACGCAGCTTATGTCATTATGCACGCAATTGGATATAAGATTGATGGACCTAGATATTTTAAAGTGTAATGCTTTAGATATGCCATTGCGTTCATTGAAGCTTTCAAAAAATCATTATTCTGTATTTATTTTTTGTATTATTTTATACCTTGCCAGCTTGCCATGTCTTCAGAGGAGGTTTATGCTCCGCAATCCCACAGGGCACTTCAGATGCGACCATTGACACAATCAAATGCTACAGCAAATTTTTGCAGTGTACAGCCAGATGCTGGGGTTGCTGAAAGGGTGCAGTCACTTGCAAAGGATACTAGCTTCCATCACTCTATGTATTGCCCATTTCAAGGTACAGCTGACTCCACCTGTTGAGCTCAGTGGTTGTAGGCATGCATCACATCTGGTACTGTTAAATTCGCTTGTGGTACCAAGCTTCGGATGTAACAGTAATGATAATAATGTGAGGACAAGTACATAAATCGCTACTTCAAACCCCCCCAAAAAAGGATAGAAGACATTAAAAAAGTGCAAAAATGGATGCTAACATAAATTAAAAAATAAAAAATGTAAGATATTTATAAATAAGCTGTTTTTGTTTTAACTATATACAGCTTGAATCAGATCTTGTTTATAACTATTTTGATTTGTGGACTTAAGGCATGTATATTGGCACTAGACCATGTATAGTTTTTTTTTCTTCAGAAATCCTATTTTAGTTTTGATGTAAAGCTCTTTAGACCCATTATGTGAAGCACACTTTTCCCCCAACCCTCCCCTATGACTCCTCCATTTTCAAAGATTTCATACATTCCATCTCTCTCCACTTGGTTTCTTGTTGTAGAACTTGGATACTGACCCCTCCTGTTATTATGCACACTGTCTACAATATTGTCCTTTTCACCCCCCCTCCCCCCATTTACATTGGTGACATTACTAAACTCATAAATTTCATATGGAGATGTGGATATTGATACCTTAAAGTTGAATAAAAACTGTATTTTGATTCCAGTGAGACTGCTGGAGAGAATCAAACAAAGTGTAGAGGAGACTAAACAAATGCAGAAAGAGATGAGTCTCAAGTTGGACCAGATATTATTGATGCAGAGTCGAAATGAAAAGCTGGTTTCATCTGTGGCACCCGATGGTTTTTCATTTCCTGTTCAGCTTGAAGAGGAATTGGAGAATCTTGAAGAAGCATTAATAGACGAAGAATTTCAAGCAAGACTGGTATGTCAGATTTAATATTTTTGTATTGCATATTATGTGCCAGATGAATTTAACAACATTAAAAATTAATATTGAACCCTCTTTTAAGGTAAGCATATACTTGCAAGATGGTATTTTCCTGTTTTTCAGTTTACGATAAAACCACTCAATATGATTGTATTTCTTTAAAATTTTTGAGTGGAGAAGCACAGACCTCCCTCTTTATAGAATTTAAGCTAGGTGGCTGCATCTTACCTTGTTTTTTCATGCAGTTCATATTTACGTGAAGTAGGCTAAAACATTACATGGATCACACCATTTAAATGTTTGTCAACTGCGTCTGCAAATATGTTATGCACATTGTATATTGAAATGAACCATGATACATTAGAAAAAAATTAAGAAGTTAGTGATACCTCAGTTTTCGTTGACAATACGTCCAAAAACAATCAGCGAAATCCAAAACTGGCGCAATTATTTCCATGTTAATCAATATAAAAAATTCAATTTGTTCTAGACACTCCAAAATACATACCAAAAGACATTTCCTAGAGAAATAATATAGTGTTTAATAATAAAAACAATAAGAAATTAATATAATAAATATTATATTAGCACTTGCAATAAAAAAAAAAGCACAAGAACGCTGGGAATTGAATTGTTTGCTAGACACATGGGGTGATGCTCACACGAGAAACAATGCCACAGGGAGCAGGGAACACGTGTTGCCCTTTATTTTTGCAAAATTAGCAGCAATGTCATGTGGACACACTGATGAAATCCAAGGCAACTGATGAAAACTAAGACAAACTTTTAGCAGAAAAAAATTGGCCAAAACTGAAACCGACAACAACCGAAGTCAACGAAAACCGAGGTTTTGCTGTACACAATTGATTGCCAAAGTTCTCTGCTGTGAAAAACCAGTTTCCTCTGCACATACATTGCTACAGGTCTGACTGAGATTCAATTGAAAAAAACATGATGTAAATCACAAATCTACAAAATTTTATAAAAATCAGATGAAAACTTTAGGAACTATTTTTGCAAACGTGATGTGAGCAAAAATATATTCCACCTCACTAAAATATAAATTCTATATTAAAAAAAAGACCTAGTTCAAATTTCTATAAAGGATGGTCTGTGCTTCTTTAGTCACAAATATGGAATTTTTGTGATACGAAGTGCGGTCTAATTTTGTTAACTGCATATTTGTGTACAGCATAGTTGTTTTTTAATGGTTTGAGCAAGCTCAGACCAAAATGCTGTCTTCCAAAATCAGCTAAATAAGAGTAAATAATCACATTATCCTTGAGGTTTTTTTTTAGATACAATTATACACAACTGTCTATATGAATTCAAACATTTGATTGCTTTAGGAGTTTTTGTGTCTGTATTGCCTAAAGCTATGGGTATTAGATTTATTTTGCATTTCTACTGTGGCAGTCTATGTTTTGGATATAACTTACAATTGTTGTTAATGTGAGTTCATGCATTCATGTGCATGTGTTTGCTTACCACAGATCAGATATCTCTCCGGCATTGGTGGAGATAGTGTCGCTTCTCTTGTGAGACGTATTTTGAGGAGAGTGTTTTCAACACAACTGGCCCTAAAGTTCAACTATAGTGGTGTTAAAGGAAAAAAGTGTTTCAAAATACTTCAGATGAGAAAAGTCTTGATCGGTGAGTTGTGCTTACTGCTTTTATTTTCAAGTGTACAGACATCTCTATTCTACTATTGACTTCAGCTAAGTCTTTTATATGGAATGCATATACTTTTTTTTCTTTATCTGCAAATATATTAAATGGTAACAATAGTTTTGCCTTACTTTGCACAGCTGCAGTAAGAAACAATTTTGATGGTACATCTGAAGAAAGTATTGATGCTGCTGGACGCAAGTGGTTTGCAAATGCAAGAGACAGGGATGGAGGGAGAGCTCGAAGAATAACATTTTCTAACTGTGAGTGTAACTGAAATTTTGAAAAAGGCAAAATTGACATTTTTACATGTGAGCATGATTTTCTCATGTGGATGAGTGTAGTGAATGCTTGGTAGATTTGTTTTTACTCCTTTGTTTTTATAAATAATATCAAAGTGCTGATACTGTTTAAATACTGTAAATTTCACTATTACAGGCCTTTTTAACATATTAAATCTTTTCATTCTGCGTTTCTCCGATTGTTTGAAGTAGGTACTAATGATGTATAGAATTAAGAAAAATTATTACAAACAACATTTGTGAGTTTTGCATTTATTGTAAATTAATTGTGAACTCAAATATAGCATGGATTCTTTTCTGCCTTCCTCAGACATGGCTGCTTGATCTGTTGCATCAAATGCTGTGCTGCTGTACCGGTGTGTCAATCTTTTAAAGCATGCAGATTTGAATGTATATACTTTTAACTTTTTGCACTTGGATACTCTATCTGTGAGTTTGTGATCGTTGGAAGTCTGTGGTAAATAAATTGTTCGAACATATCATTTGCTTATCACTGTTTCTCAGGATTGTTTTCTGAATTGTAACAATTCTACCCTACTGTGCATAGCTGCAAGAAACATTTTTAATAATGCATCTGAAAATAGCATTGATGCTTTAGCACACAAGTGGTTTGTAAGTGCAAGAGAAAGAGAGGGATAAATGGAAAATTCAAATGACATTGCCATCTAATTGTGTGTAACTCAATTTTTAATAAAGAGAGACAAAAAGTAAAAACTGACATTTTTTTATCTGACCATGTCTATTATGGATATTTTGTTGAGACAGTTGAACCAGCATATTATTATAACTGTATTAAAACATTGTTAACAACCGCATCATTGAGAACACTATATGCAGATCTGTTCCATCTGACTCAAAACCAGTGGAGGACAGATAGCTGTCGATTGCTCAGTCGCCATTTCTGCAAGAACACTCCAGTGATAGCATTACAATCATAAGGATTACTTTTGGGTTTACACGGAAACGACAAAGAAGTCTGGGCTTACTTCACACCAACTATCTAACATTTACTGTAGTTGTTCTTTTGTTGGTTATCCTTTCTGTCCAAAGAAGAGGATTTGTTTCACTGATTTGGGTTTGCAGCTTTTCAAGTGACTTACAAGTCACGTTGTAAAAGCGCAGAGTCTGGCACAGGAACTCCGGTGTCTTGATGACTGCTAAGTTTTACCGCGCATCAGCGGGGGGGGGGGGGGGTACATGGATCAACCTACGCCATTGGCTTCTGTCGCTGGCTGCAGCTTACAGCTGCTTAGGCTTGATGTTGCACCACTGGAAGTTCCCATTTAAGGTGTCCTTGTAGCGCTTGTGAGGACGACCGTGCTTCCTCATGCCATCCTCTAGCTTGCCTTACAGCAGCCGGCGGGGAATGCGGTGACCTTCCCCATCCAAGTGACATGACCCGTTCAAACAAGTTGGGCTTTCAGCAGTACGGCGTTGATGCTGGAACAGTCTGCCCTCTCCAGGACTTGCAGGTTGGTAACTTTGTCCTGTCATCAAATGCCAAGAACGCAACGCAGGGCTTGCGTGTGCAAGTTTTTTCTTTCCAGCTATTTAATATGTTAACGATACATAAATCCAAGTCTCAAAGCCTTAGAGAAATGAAGTTGGGACAACAGCTCTGTACACTTCCAATTTCTTTGAACGTTTGATGTTGTGCTGACTGAGCACTTTATTGTGCAGTCTCCCCAGTGCCTAACCTGCCTTGCTGTTCTGGAGGTCCTCTTGCCTAGTGACCCATTACTCGAGATGATGCTTCCGAAATACTTGAAACTATGTTGATGTTGTTGCTGGGGTCCATTACAGCGATATCGGGAGCAGGTTGATACATTACCTCAGTGTTTCCAATGATGATGGTCAATCCATAAGCTGTAGATGCCTCAGCATCAACTGAAGCTCTTTATTCTTGTGGGTCAGGAGGACATGTCAAAAAAGGGGCTTCCCGTATGAGTTCGTGGAGACAGTTGGACTTTGCGCTCAGGCGCCTGAGGTGGAATAGCGAGCCGTCCAGACGGTATCTAATGTAGACACTTTCCAGATATTAAAGACTAACCCGATTGCTCAGCAAAAATTCGCTGGGGCAGAACTTTCATAAAGGTGGTTTTACTTGGTCACGGCGGGCTGTGCTATTTTGTGGGAGGGGAGACCGGCTAGGATCAATATTTGAGAGGGGTGTGAGGTTGGGCATTGGTTGGTGTTGTGTGTGATTTATGAAGTAGGGTTTGGGTTAGGGTTATGGGTGTGGGGTAGGGTTAGGGGTAGGTTTTCTTGTAGAGGACAAATGTTGAGGACTGGTCGAGTGACGTGATGGTGATTGACATGGAGTTGTGTTAAATTATTGGCTGGGTTTAGTCGTCAAATTATTGGCTGGTTTTAGTCATGTGATATTTTGCGCGGAAAAGTTTTGATTTGATGTGAGCAGACGATAGAAATTCGAGAGGATTGAAGATGGCGAGTGTGCATGGAAATTACGCGAAAATTTGTGGTGCAATTGTGGAATTCAAGGAAAGGTTGAGAGGTGCAGAGTCTGGAAAGTATAGCAGAAAGAAGTTTAGGATGGATGCAGAAGTGACAAGGTTGTTTGTGTTGAAATTCTGTATATTTTTTGATATTATTTCTCGGGGCGGGGGGGGGGGAAGCGGAGGAAACATTCGAAGAAGATGGGGAAGGCGACTTCAGGATACATTTTGTTCATTTCTGGATATTATTTCTCGGAATAATTGGAGGAAGGATTCGAAGAAGATGGGGAAGGCGAGTTCAGGAAAAATTTTGTGCATTTCTGGATATTATTTCTCGGAAAAATTGGAGGAAGGTGAAGGAGACGATATCAGGGGAGTTTAGCGAGGAGAGAGAGCAGAAGATGAGTGACGTAATAGTGACGTCACTAATTTGCATAGCTCTGCCTACAGGTAAGCCATTTTTGTTATGGCGTCGCAAAACCACCTATAAGAAAGTTGTTAATCGAACATCTGTTTATGTTTAATAAACACCTCCAAGCTAAATAATATCGTCCCACATACGTATACGTCGTCCAGTTGTACCCTCTACGCCGACATTGTAGGTGTCAAATTGTCCTATACACGTATACGTCATCCGAACACCGAAAGTCGAATCGATCTGTTAGAAGTAGTTGACGTTAATAGCTACTCGTGCCATCAGTGATCGATTCGACTTTCGGTGTTTGGATGACGTATACGTGTATAAGACAATTTGACACCTACAATGTCGGCTTAGAGGGTATGAGTGGACATGGAAGGACCAGTGACCCAATGAACAAAGTCTTTTAAAATTTACTCAATTTATTTTTACAATATTTCTACAGAAAGGTGAAATAGATGACAAACGGATTGCTAGAGGCAGTCAATGTCGAAAAAATACTTAGTACTTTTCAACACGCAACTTCAGCAAAAAGGTCCTAATAGAATACAAACTGTCGGTCGTAGGTCGCGTTGGGGAGGTAGTCGTAATAGAGATTACTTTTATATATCAAATCATATGTCCATGAAAAATTGTAGGGTCAATTTTACGAGAGAGTCGTCATACGGAAAGTCTTGATGAGGAGGTTTTAGTGTAATGTATTACATGCATACAATTCGACATTTGCAACATTCAAACTATTGATATTCATAGGTTTGATATTGATACATTACGTGTTTTGTGTATGTACACAAACATCGATAATCCACATTTGCTGTTTGGTACACATTTAAACAAAATCGATTTAAATGTGCTTCAGGAAGTGGGAAAAATGCAGTGATACGAGGGTCGAGAATGATTAAATCTTTGAGCTGGTGTAGACTTCACTGTCAGTTTCTGAAGGTGAAGCCACAGAATGATGTTTGCAGTCAGTGAAACCATATCCTATCATAGGGAAACTGATGTATCTGTCTGCTCTTTTAACTAGCGGCATGTTAACTTATCGGAATTTCCTCGTCAATGACAACACTTTTCAAACCATACACTACAAGCTGTAGCCTTCTTTTAAAGAATTTGTCAGCTCAGCTGATTATGCTCTTGTTAATATTTTTTTTCATAATTTTATCAAGTAAACCTCTCTGGGGGTCTTAATGTTTGACGGTATACACTTTTAGCAGTTTGAAATGTATAGCATGTTCTGATGAGCTCTTTTTGGTTTTCATTTGCACTCAGCATCTTCTAATTAATTGTTCGCAAAAGCAACAGTGCCATATTTTTCAGCATATTTTGATTGGTTCATTTTTCTCAGACATTTACTCCCAATATACAAATTTATCTCATAATTATTTCTATCGCCTCTTGTTCGAGCACAATTCATTTTATGATGTAAATGAAAGAAGTGTGCTGGCGAGGTAGGACAGAGTTGACGGTCCTCTTCTAACTGCAAGTCCGTTCCGATAAATCTGTATGCTTCCGTGGGGGAGGTAACTGGATTATTAAAATGAACGTCTGGTAGTCGCATCAGCCATAAGCATTAGGGGGCATCAATGAAGTCCACCGGGGGGTTATCATCTTCAGTCAAGGGGGGTGTCTGGGAAGGGGATGGAGCACTAGGACGTTCTGGCAAGTCGTCTCTTACAATAGGCGGAAGCTGCATGAGTGATCTGCCTAGATCCTGTCGCTTAGCACGCTTGCGAACGCCCACGTGACTGTGGTTGTCCAATGGCCTGACAGGAATTCGGTACGAGGCGTTAAGATCCGCGGAGGGTTTCGAGGTGAATCGGTTGCTGCGTCTCTTCCAGTTAGTTCTCGCCATCGTCCCGCTGTCGGAGTTGTCTGGGTATCCCGCGTGGCGCAGCGGATCACCGGCTCCGTATGCGATCGCAGCGACCTCATCGTCCAGCGATTGCTCATTGTGGTCGTAATCGACGTTGTCGTTGATATCACTTCGGTAATAGTCCTGTTGTTCTTGTAAGGAACTCGTCATCTAAAAATAAGAGAGGAAGAAGTAAATAACACGCAATATGAAGACTATATAGGAGTTTCTCTCAAATTTATTGCAAAGTGTGTACGTTTTTATAGGAATAGCATAATAAACGTACATTCGTGCCAGACTATTATGTCTGTGGTTTAAAATATTTCGTTACGTTTGACAGACATTTTTTTCTTGCTGACGACATATGGACTTTGTTGGTAGTGTGACTGTCTGCTGCTTAAAATAAACAGATGGGAAAATAAATATGTTGCACCTTCCTCAAGCATTACGTGTATTTAGGGCAAGGAGGGATAACAACAGGAAGGCAACAAGAATCTCAGTTATTGCTCTCTTAAAAAAGAAGAATTTAAGATTCAATATAATGCTAAAGTGCTGTATGTTAATGTAGGCCTTTAATGTTTGTGACAAACGACAAAAGAAAGAAAGGAATGACAGAAAATGAAAGTGGGATGTGACAAAATTTGGACCACCTGTCCGATGCCAGGTAAAGGCGCCCTCTTCTGCAGCCTCAGCAAGGTGGGCTGTCTGTCCAGCTGATAGTCCCTCACGAAGCGTATCATTTCAGCCGTGCTGGCGTCGGCATGCCGTTGTCGAGGGCTGTGGTGGTGTATCACGCGTCGACTGAAGTTGTCGAGGGCGGGAGACCCAGCGCGCGACGGTCGGGGGGCCACAAGTCGCGGCGGGGAACCTGCCCGCCTGTCCCCCTCCTCCTCAAGCCTGCGTATGGGCATCGACGACCCCCTTAACCTGCTGTCCCGTGCATAGGTGGAGTAACCTGCAGATGATGGTGAGGGGGGAGACATAATAAGTTACAGTCGATGCTTGAATTTTTCATGTCATGCTCATGTAAGATCGAATAAGCACCATTAAGGACAGGGTGAGGGTTAAACAAAACAGACACAAACGTGTGCGTGCCGCTGTCAGCATGAATCTGTGTTTCGCGTAAAGGTACTTGGTAGAAGGTGTGCTATGAGGAGTACACTGCACTATACTGTACTATACTGCAGTATAAGTACTCGACGATGTGACTCTACTCCTTGTCTCGCTTACAAATCGACGTCATAATTGTGCGTCACTGTGGCTGTCTAATTGTCGTCTCGTACGTAATACACCTAAAAATTGACGTCATAATTGTGCGTCACTGTGGCTGCCTAATTATCGGCTTGTACGTAATACACCTAAAATTGACGTCATAATTGTGCGTCACTGCAGCTGCCGAATCACGTGTCGCGTAAGTAACGCACGTAACGTAATTTCTCGTCCCCGTGGTTGACTACATGCGGCCTCGTGACAGCAGTAAGTGAAAACCTAAAACTACTAAAAACAGTTGAACGAAATTCAGCTCAGCTGAAGGGCAAACCTGCTGCACAGGAGATGACCCCTTGAGCTCCGCGTCTTGCGTCAAACGGTGTGTCAATGGCGCTGACATTTTGACATTTGTTTCTGGAAATTACTATTCGCCATGGCGAGGCATTTTGGCTTAAAGTTTGTTCAACCACTACCGTACAGAGTTACTGCGTGTTTTAAAATGAAAAAAAAAAAAGTTGACGCGAGACTGATTTTCCTGGTCTAACAGGCAGGCGCCGTTTTTCAGTTCTACGCGATGTACAAAATCCTTTTTTTTTGCGGACACGGCAAAAAGCCTCGGAGGGTCGGTCGCACGGAAGTTCTTTTGTGACTCTGGCTGGGTGATAAAAAAGTTAATTTCTCTTGGACTCATATAGGCGTATTCTTCCTTTAAAACTTTTATATTTCAATTAAGGAGATTTTCAAAATATGTTAATGTATCCCAACCACAGAGTTGGTGAAAATAAACGCGAGGTCGATATCACACTTTGTGAGATATTCAGTCAGCATTAAAGGCAATCGTTTAACGAAGAGTTAAAGGGAGACCTCCTCACCCTACCTTCCCGACTCCATAACCACCGCATTTCTCATAGCCTTTGGTGTTTTCACCAACGGGAAGTTTTTATTGGTGGGAATATCGATTGTTCTGGCACTTAGGGAACGATCAGTAAAATGGGCCACTCTGTTTCCGTTAGTCTGACTGACAAGGTGAGTACAGAGGTCAGGCAGTTAGTAATCGCTGTCTGCATCCAACAAAGCAGAGAACCATTCTTTCAACACTTTTTCCACCGCTCTTGCCAACCTCAGTACAAGCTTGTCTATGAATAAAGGACACCTCAGGAAATATGATCGCTTATGTAAAGTGGCTCACTGCAAAGAGTCGAGCGCATCAATATATTCTTTGCTTTCCTGCAATATATTGTTGTCTTGTGAATATCGAAACCTTGCAGGGAGATGAAGGTTTTTTTTCAGGATGTTTGGCAATGAAAAGGATAGGTTTGGTCTGAGGAAGGTTGTGCTTAACAGTGGTAGAAAGCCCACTGGCAGCGAGTTGTCCCGAACGAGGGTCTTACATGAAGACTTTCACGTGGCCGAGCTCACTTGGAGGGCTGCGGTCATGACAACATGTACACAAACGTACCCACACAGATCATCTCCATCTCAATATGTTTCCAAGAACCTACTTTTATGTCATCGAATGTTTCATTCTTTTTTTATAATCAGCGTCTGAAGCTTGTACCGTGTCTTGGTGGCAAAACTGTCAACCGCAACAATAATATCTGTCATTTCTTTCGGAAACGATCTAGGTCAAGAAGGTCTAAAGATGTCAGCGGCCTCATTAGCGCAGTGTTCCAAGGACAAAGACCATGACGGGAAAAAACCGTCTTAACCAGCCCCCCACTACATCACCCGTTTCCCCACCTCTCTCTCTCTCACACACACACACACACACACACACACACACACACACACACACACACACACACACACACACACACACACACACACACACACACACATGCATCATCATCCAGCTTCTTTTGCTGGACAAAGGGTCGACGATATCACAGGATTTATGAAACGCTACTTACCCACAACTAGTTCCTTTTTGTCGCAACCAGCTCTCATCTCTTATAATGTATCAACAAGCTCTCATTTGTCATAACCAGCTCTCATAATGTAGCAACAAGCTCTCGTGATTCGAAAATGGGAGCAAAGAACCATTCACCTGTTGTAGTTTGTGCTTCCCACCAATCATCACCTTACTTTTTATTTTTAATTCCACATCATTTCTACCAGTCATTCAATATAACATCAAATAACCTTAACTAGGTCATCGACTTCGGACAGGTTAGCAAAATCGTACAACTGAGAGTCGTCTCAGAGATGATAAAAGATAGACCACGTGACCGAATGACAACCTAGAGGCTGAAAGTACATCGTGAACATAGCTGGTCCTGATACAACCCCCAAGGAACGCCATATCTAATATGAGTAGGAGTAGATTTAACATTTTCAAAAGCCACCGACTTCAAAAGCTAACGTACGATGGGTTTCAACCATCTAAGCGCTGTGGTCCGAGCTCCAAAAGTAGCAGAAATTAATTTCCATAAAACCCCGTGGTCGATGGTATCAAACGCTGCAGACAAATTTAGAAGAGAAAGTAGTGAGATGTCCCTCGGTCAGACCCATTCAAGAGATCATTCACCACTCGAACTAAAGCTTTCTCAGGGCTGCACTACTCACGACAGGCTGGGTGCTTGAGAAGATCATTAGCCTCCCCCTGATCCATAAGCTGCTGCAGGACAACACGTTCTAGAACTTTCGCGAGAAAAGGGAGATAGATATTGGTCTCTAATTTTTTGAATCTTCAGAACTTGGGTTACTTAAAAAAAGAGGGGTATGACCAGTCTGACAATAAATACAGGGTAGGTGGGAGGTGGGTAGCCAGGGACCGTAATTTGGCTGGGTCTGGACACCCCTTTAAAACTTCGGAACAAGACGCTTGTCCTTGAGCTTCCTATGCTGGCCCAGGGCAACGACATGCCTTCGCGTCATGCCTACGGCCCCTTGGTGGCTAGTGCATGCGACTATAGAAGAAGAATAGTCGTCGGTTCGAAACTCACAGGGGGTTGTAATTGGGAAAACTACTTTTTCTTCTCTACCCAATTAGATGATGGGAACGAGCTGTTGGGTACAAAACCTCTCTGCAGTCTATGTGTATACAACTTTCTGTAGCAAGAATCTCGTTCTTTTTCAAGCTATCAAATGTTAAATGAATGTGATTGTGAATAGAAGCTCAATGAAGCTCATCATACTTCAGTAGTTTGTTAAAAGTGAACAGTGTCCTCGCATTCCTAAGTCTGACTGTCGAAGCGGCTCGACATTTGTACTGTGTACGGAAGAGGGAATCGTTTTTGGTTAGCGATTTTTTCTAGGTATGGTTTTGATAAACTTTCCATTCAGTTACATACCTCAAACTTTGTCTAAAAGACTAAACACAGTAAGCGCTTTCTATCGGAAATTATAGGAATCATATACAATTTTTATAAATAAGACATCAACAAAGATTCTGTGTAGGGCACAAATTTGACTGGCGGGGAGGGGGGGAGAGGTAAAGGAGTCCCATGTGCCGTACCAAATCTGGATGAACTTCAAATTTATTCAAGTGACTTTACAAAGCCCGGGCCTAATTTTTTAAAGGATACAAAAAAACTAAACTATCCACATCATCCATTTCAACGGCTGTTAATTATGCTCAGTCTGCTAAACTCCACGCACACAGCTCAACTTGATCGTACCCGGTACCTTTGTTCAAGCACCTTATTTCTTCAGCTCACTTTCCTCCAATATCTTCTCAACACCACACACATCACACGTACGATCAAAATAATCAACAATCGCAAAGAAACTCACAAAAAATTACCTCCAGAATGTTCCATAATAGGAAGATTAAATGGTCTCGTCCCACTTTTATCCAAAATAAATCCTCACTTCACGCAAGAATCCACTTTTTTGTAATTACAGCAGATTCTATGTACTTCCGTCTTAGATAAGAGCATATGAGTTTGTATTATCCGCCCAAAGAAAGCTGATAAGATAAAACCAGCAATGGACAGGAACGACGATCACGTGATTTGCGCAACACAAGCGTCATTGTCGTTATTTCCATAACCCCGCCTAGCCTTCCTACAGCGGTGTTAGACCGAATGCACACCCCGCTGCACCTCTCCCACCCCTCATTTCAAATTTGAGCCAAAAAGCCTAGTAGTTTTAACAGTGATGATTGGACGCCGCTTGTTCATATCTCATCTTTGAGATGCTGGGGGGGGGGTCTCTACACCTGGCACTGGCACTAGTTTAGAGGATCGGCTGTCTGGCCGTGAGGTAGTAGCTGGCTCGGCGTAGAGCACCATTCTACACCACTCCATCGCTTTCTTTGCAGCTTGATCCAATTTTTAGACAGCATAGTGTAACCTGCAGTTTTCGTTGGCGTATAAAGACTGAGAGTTGATGGATGGCGGTAACAGAACTGGGGGGTAGGGGTTCGGACTTGGGTGCTGACAAAAATTACTCGAGGAAAACGAGCTTACGTTTGGTGTGTACCCTAGCTGAATGGATATTCAGTCTTTTTCCTTCAAGACCCCCATCCCTCCAACGCCCAGAAATATTAGAAGATTGGTAGCATTTTCAGCTTAACATTTGAAAACGAAGACAATTCTAAGCTATAGCTTACATAAGACAGATTAGGAAAATTGCGATGGAGGGAGATAAAGTGGGGGGGGGGAGAATTATATAGATAAGTAGATAAATATAGAGATCAAAGATGTAAGAAAAGAGCAGCTGAAAAAGAAATTAGAAACGGGTACTGCTGGGAAATATAGGAGAAATTATCTTTGAGAGGGACAAAATAAAATTCAAAATTTCTTTTCATGTTTTGGCATGCATTTAACTTTATGTGGGACAAGGAAAGGAAGGGGAAATTTGGTGTTGTACGCCGAACCAGCATATATTACGGCAAAACAGCCAGCTAACCCTGTAAACAGACGTTACATGGAGAAAAAGAACAGCTGGCCCAAGACGAGATCTGAACCCAGGGCAACCAATCCTCACTGTATAAGTGACAGGCGCTAACCGTTGCGCCAGCGGACCGCCCACGTGGGACAAGGACACGGCCAGTCAGGCGACGAACGTGAGAGGAAATGCCAGTCATGCGTACTTAATCCTCCGCACGACAAAATTACGAAAATGGATATTTTAATAAGTCTTAGAAAGGATTTCTTCGTAAAGACTGCCTTGTTAGTGAACTACACAAGAAGGTTGCCACTCCTCGCAAGAGTGATATGAAGACAGATCTCAAGGTTTATGAGATGCGTAGAACAATAGCCAACAATGGTTGTGATGAAAGACCTGGGGTCGTAGCTATGGAGTGAAAGTGTTGTGAGGTAACATAAGAAAATCAAGAACAAGCGTTTTGTCTCCGTACTTATAAGGCAGTATCTAAACACCACAGATGTAGCTTTACCCCTTAGTCTGAGGGTATGAAGCTTCGGCTAAGATGCTCTGTCGTGAGGTAAAATTTATAGCGATGGTTGCGGGTCTGTGCACCGCTTCGCAACCTCGGAGGCAATACGCAAACCCTTGGTTTCCCCACTTTGCTTCACCTTGCTTCATAAACAGGGGCGGTCCGGTGGCGCAACGGTTAGCGCTTGTCACCAATACAGTGAAGGTTGGCTATCCTGGGTTCAGTTCTCGTCTCGGGCACGCTGTTCTTTCTCTGCGTGTGGCATCTGTTTACAGGGCTGGCTGCCTTGCCTTGATATAGCATTAGTTGCTGGCTCGGCGTAAAACACCAATTAATAATAATTAATAATGCTTCATAAACAACACAAATCGACTCTAACCACGGGATTATAAAAACAGGGCGCAGTACACCGCTCGCGCGCAAGCAGGACCAACAAGAGATACGCATGCGCAGATAAGATGGAATGGCTATCTTGATATAAGCGAGATAAGGAGTGTTTTGAGACAAGGGTTCGCGCATGAGACGCGAATGGCTATATCGTGCGAAAGCTCAGATTTTGACGGGGTACTGTGCACACCTGGAAATTTTACCTCTTGCAGCTGAATGTATACGCAGTGCCAATTCCTTATCTCGCCACCATCCCTACAACACAATCGCTGGACGACATAAAGAGAGTATATGATCCATAATTGGAGGTATTTCTGGAGGTAACCCGTTCTGCCCCAAAGTATAGGGAGAGGCGATTTTGCTAATAATGGGGTTCTTTACGTAGGTTTATATGTGTGTATGCGCGCGTACGTGTGTATACATACCTGACAACCATTCATATCTAACTACCTACCCGCAAAGTGATCAATTCCTGCCAGAAAAAATAAATTGGAAATATCTTAAAATAACTCTGTTAGCATAGGATCTTTTCAACACACACTAGTATAAACACTGTCTTTTCGAAGTTCCCTAAATAAGGGGTCTATTCAATGCTCTCGTCTTACATTCATTATGGAGTATTTTCAGAAAGTAGGGGTGTAATTTGAAACCGTAGCATTAAGGCAGAACACGGGGGGGAAATGTCTGAGAAGAGCTTGAAGTGATCAAACAACGGCAGTAAAACGAGCCAGACTACCGTGTTTACTCGCTCTTAAAGCACGTGAGGTGCGGGGTGCGAACCCTTTAGACTTTAGAGTTTAGAAGCTTTACACTTGTCTAGAGTTTCAGCAAATTTAAGGAGAGAGGGAGGGAGGGAGAGAGAAATGAAGGGAGTGGGTAGGGCTGAAAGCAAAACTCCGTCTCTTGTAACTGTAAAGACGGTGAACCACTCACTGAAATGTTCTCAGCATGCCAAAGAAAGGTATAATATGTAGATCTGGGGCCAGTTGCACAACATGTTTCTAAACCTTAAAAACTGTTCTAAAGAAGCAAAATCTCTTCTAAGCCATTTTGATGCATTGCACAAAAACATACGAAAAATTGTACTGACAGGAGGGAAAGTCAGACTTAAACAACTTTATCTTACTTAAAGCAGTTTAAGTTTTAAAAATTATAAAATTGTGTGCACTTTAAACTGATTATCTAAATCGATTTAAGGCCTAAAAGTGTTTAAAATTAGAAATGTGTTGTGCAACTGGCCCCTGGAATCCAAAAAGGCTCGGTATAAGTGATCGAAGAAATACGCCCCTGATGATAGTTTCCAGAATATATTACAACTGTTGTCTGATACTAGCAGTAAACTAAGCAGACATACGCGCTACCATACATTGTAGTATTGCAAACTCACCTTTCAAAGGATAGATATCACTAGAAATGGCTTCGTCGAACTTTTGGAACACCTGTGCTTCTGTTCGCACCTTCAGCGTCAGTGAAGGATGCAAGTCTTCCACCCTATCTGCCAAGAAACAGCTTCTCTCAACTCTTCGCAATGAGATTTTTTTTAAGAAGTCGTTGATATTGAATCACTTGTCTGTAGATGTTGCGAGGGTCCACCCACTTGTTCGCACGACCACAAACTCTCTGTGCTTATCACCTTATCTTGCCGTGACAGCGGAGTGATTTTCTCGACAGATCGCCGACGTTTATTGCGCTCGAGTTAGCAGACGACAGGTAGACAAAGACTTCACAATGACTTCTAGTACGTCAATGAAGCGCGGCCAGTGAAAGGTGTCAATGCCGCCAGCATGTCAAAGAGCCAGTCCTGGCAGTTGGGGACTACTGTCGGGTGGAGGTGACATTACATTACCGGTAGAGTACGGTAGCACACTTCACTCACAATTTTACAGAGGTTCCTTCAGATTTTATGAAACTCCTGGGCTTCCACGTTCTGACACTTCAGCACTCCCCACTTTGAAGAGGGGTCAAAAGCAACCTGCGCACGTATCCCAGGCGCTTGACAAACGTTCGAAAGAGTTAAATAAAGCCAAACGTTTATCAACACACGCCGTTCCAAGGTTGAGAGACACGTTCCTAGTTTGAAAATTATTACCCAGCTGTAAACAGGCCGCCCATAAATGTGTCCACAAACTGTGCTAGCTGACAGCATGCTCAAGTGCTGAGCACGTGCAGAGCCAATTATTTTTAGGTTTGGTTTAATTTGTTGAACAGATTAAAAAATACTTAAATCAATAACTCAATCATAATACAGCGCAGACAGAGGAATAAGGTGGCCCTGTTATGGTGAGGTGTTCACAGTGAATGTGCCTGCAGATATCTGCTAGGAGTCACCATCTTGCAGTCAGGACTAGGCCATTTCATTCCAATTTTCTTCGGAGATGACGGGTTTTGAGCAGGTTAACTGGTTTCTGAGAAGATCGGGGAAGCAGATGGCCGATAGGTTAGAAGACTGGCTTCCAAACCCAGAGTCGTAGTGATTCGATATCCGTGTGGCGCAGCGAACTACCCCTTCCCCCCCACCCTACCAGCCGATCAGGCTGTTGGGACTGAGTCTCCGACTCGAAAGAGAATTGGGAAAATGTAATGTCGAAGGATAGCTGACCCTTAGAAAAGTGTTGCCATTGCCTAGATTGTTGATAACGGGTTGAAGAATTCCTGCCTTCGTTGCCAATATCTGTTAGTGGATAACTGGTTGAAGAACGGCTGCTGTACCAGTTCTAGCCCGACTTGTTCCAATTGTTTTATGAGTGGTCACTAATGTTCTTTCGAGTAAGCAGGCGGAGATAACCGAAGCAGCAGGAGTCGCCCGTCTTGTATGTTTTGCTTGTCCACCGATTAGCGTTGGAGACACTGCTCACTACCTTCCTTACTGTACAGTAATTTGAGAGCCTTATTTGGAAAGCCTTTGTTTCTGTGACAAATTTCTTATACTTGAACATTTTCTCGAGGTGAATGAATTAATAATTCATTCATTTTTTTTAGCCGTTCTGCGGTGCGAGTTTGGTTGTAAGATTGTCCGCTCACACGCACCCAGCAGATCACAGGACAAAGGGCGCTCGCGCCGTGGTCTGCACAGTATGCGTCACTAGAACTGAGGTTATATCACTTATATGAGACTTAAAGGTCTCGTGGGGTGCAGTTTTTTTCTAACGACTGCGTAAAGCTCAGTACGAGATATTACGAGATATTATTTCCACACATCTTGGTGGAAACAGCCCTTCTGTTCTCGAGAAGTCCTAAAAAATATCACCATTCACAGAAAGAGGTCTTACGTGCATTAAGATATACCTAGTTACGGTCACGTCACCACCATTGGCTGAACCCTTGACAAGGTAGACGTGTTTATATGTACAATCCTAACGTCGGTGCTGTTTACCTTGACCTGTACACAGTTATAGTTGTACTCGTGTATCTCAAGAACAGAAAGAAGAAGCTATTCACCCAGATTTGGGAAATAGTATTTTGAACAAAGCTTTACCCAATCATTTGACAAAAAGTATCCCTCTAGCACTTTAAGTAGTTAAGATTAGGGAACTTGGTAACGACTCAGCACACTCTTAGCCACCCTGCTCTCCAAAAATCATACCCCGTCCTTTTTTTTAAGCCACCTCAGTAAAAGTGGGTTCAGCTTGATAAGCCGGCTTCTGAATGCTTGAGGGTCGAAGAAAGGTCTCAGCTCCCAACCGTCAAAATGGCGTTTATATTTACTTATTAACGCAATGACAGTCAGTCCTTTTTTTTTTTTTTAGCACGAGAGCACACGGCTTTCTTGTGCTGGTGGCCTGGATGTCCGTGGACCCACAAGGTGTTCGGGCTCGTGCGCTGCGTTCCTGCTTTGGCTGTGTCCCACACAGCTGATTCTGCTTTGGTTTGTGCGCCCTACAGCTGGTGTTGCGTTGGTCTGTGCACCGTACAGCTGGTCTTACCTTGGCTTGTGTGCCGTACAGCTGGTGTTGCTGGTGGTGTATCGTACAGTGATGGCAGTGTTCTTTGTGCAAACGACAAAACCTCGATCGCATCAGTAACACTAGCGTCCACACTTAGGAAGGAGTGGGGAGGGCCTACTAAAACTTTCTTGGAGAGTAATCCCAAGACAAAAGACAACAGACGCAAGACAAAAAAAGCTAGCTCAAACCAAAATTTAGATGTATTGAACTGCCAGAGATAAGAGTAAGGTCAAAGGGCAGGAAAAGTGATAGCAGAAACATACGTAGAACCGCCACCCTGAGCTTTTTTCGACACACAGCGAACGCCATACTTTAATGTCCAACAGTTCGCAGTGTTGGACAATCAAAATAGAGTGCATTAATTGCATGTCTTATGTTGTCTAACTTTCTGTCTGTGCCTCGAATTAACACGCACGCACGTTCTCGTCGACAAATCCACACGCAAAGAGAATTCTCAGTTACACCACTATAGTTCTTAACACCCTTTCCTCAACTCCGCCCCACAACCTCTTTCGGAGCACCTTGCGCATAAAAGCTATTCTAAGAAGCATAAACCGCAACATAAGAACAGCAGCAAGGTGCAGACAACTCGAACGACAAATCGCGAACATCGATAACCCACTAGCGTCAAGGAAAGTGCCACTAAGCCACCTTGACAATAAAGTCAAGAAAAATGTTCCTCTCATTATGGAAATGTGTCAAAGGCGTGAAGACGCGGCAAGATCAAGGGTGGTCGTAAAGTCTGGCGGGTAGTCTAACCCGTGGCAGGTTTAATCCAACGCAAACCCAGCGACCCTTGAGATATCGACGAAGCCTCAATACTTTCTCCATGCTTCACTCCAGGCTGACGGGAGATTTGTCTTAATAGCCGCGTTCAAGCCCACAGTCTTTTTCACTGGGTAAACACCCGGTGTAGATACCCCGATACCAAGGGCAAGCATGTGCAGCCTGCCTGCTACCCGAATCAATGACAACGAGCTACTGGGTTCAGTAAATTCGAAAGTGAGGGAATGGAATGAGAGAGAGAGTGAAAGAATGAGTTTAGAGGAGAAGAGAGTGGTAAAGAAAAGGGAGGGGGAAGGTGAGAGTAGGTGGAAGTGTGTTTGTGGTGGTGGAGACGATGTATGAGTTTTATTGTAGCGAGTGAAACTTTTACTGTCATGCACACACACACACACACACACACACACACACACACACACACACACACACACACACACACACACACACACACACACACACACACACACACACAAAGGTTTTCACATTAATCACTGGGGAGAGCACATGAGTACAAACGACGAAGACGTGTAGCGTCCTCCAGTGAATTTTAGTGGGGTGGAAAGTGATCTAATTTAGACAAGTACATGGACAGTTACTAACTTTGACACACACACAGACACACACACACACACACACACACTTGTGTACATACATAAAACCACTTTTATACAGAAACAACTAGAGCGACAGAGGCAGTAATAAAAAGAGAGAAAGATATAAAGTCTGACTGGGATGGAGAATCGGAATTGAAAGAGAAGTTACTATACAACTGTATTAATCAGCATGGGCAATTACACGTGAGGTTTATGGGTGCTCATGACTTGCAATATACACTCTGAATGAATGCACATTCATTTAGTTCATTTAAGACTATGAACTGCTGATACAACAAGAAGCGACATTACCTTCTCGACTGCTGTGCATGTGACGAGGAGGAAAAAAGCCCAAAGTTAGTTCTGTTCACACATCAAGGCCTGGGGTTCGTATTTCCTTCAACAGGATCGGACACCTTGTATTGAGAGATCCCGGCCATTTATCCGGGTAATTACGTAAGTTTGGTCACCTGCGAGGCGATACTCACCGCTGAGTGGTCAGTTGTGATCGTCTGGAGAACTGGGGGCTCTCAATCTCTCGACATGGGAGCTGCGAGGGAAGGGTGTGTGTGTGTGTGTGCCTGTGGTGTGTGGGGAGTTGGGGAACTTGCTCGCTCTTGATATCTCGCGCGGTGCTATACCCTGCGGCGCGCACGTGCGGTCGTGTGCAGAGCGGAGTTTAGGAACTTGTTGATCATGTGGCCAATACTTCCTACCACTGTGGCCGCCATATCAGCGAATTTTACGTCCCTGCCTGCAGTGGAAGAATTAATTCCCCTACTATTTCGTTTTTTTTTAAAATTTCAAATGAAATGTTATACAGCCTGACTTACCTTCTTAACTACCGTAAGAACAGCAATCAGGTGAATGGGGGAAAACATATGTTGTGGTACTCTTTCTTTCTCAACTCTGTGAGCACCGGTAGCTTTAAAAATGAGAAGTGTATGTGGTGACTTTAACAGTGAGAGCTGTTTGCGATATAACTATAATAACGACAGCTGTATGCGATGACTTAAGTAGTGAGAACCGCATGCAGTGACTGTAACTGACCTTAGCACTTCTTCCAAAACTGTCCCCCTCCGCCTCTGCTGAAAGTAGACAGAGATGTGGTAGGGCCAACAGGCACCGCACTCAAAGGAAGGGCCAACAGGAGCAAAGCATTCGTCCTGAAGGCTGGCCTGAAAATACAGCTTGGTGAGAGGGGGAGAAAACTTTAATAGTAAACTGACTTTGTGTGTGTGTGCGCGCGCGCGTGTGTGTGTGTGTGTGTGTGTGTGTGTGTGTGTGTGTGGTTACTTGTTCAAAGCTTCGTGTTCTTGGCATACATAGCCTTGTTTATTTTTCCACCATTATCTAATAATGTATCAGGTTTGAGGATAAAGGCATTACAAGGCTTCAGCAAATTCAAGATTTCTTTCAGAGATTTTATTACTGGACAATCTGGTATGGAGGAAACCAAGGAGAGGGTTAGTACCCAGTACCCACACAGAAAATACTCAAAAAACTGAAAAAAATCCTGCAAGTTGTAATAAAAAATATTAAAAAAACAAAAAATCAAAATCAAAATAAACTTTGATGAAGTTCCCATCATGTAATGTGGTATATTCGAAATGATTGTCGTGCTGAAGGCATTAAAAACGTTTCTCTACTGTAGGCAAGGAGACATTTGGGCCAGCCACATGGCCATACTACTGCCATATATAAGAATGTTGTTGCCAGGCATGTTGTGACTTGTCTGGCCATGGATCGATCTTCTGCTATCGCGGGGTGGTCATACAAAATCCAGATTTGTTCGCCTGGAACAACATTCACCTTCGTAAGGCGCTGTCAGCTTTGAAGTATTGACCAATGGGCCAGGAATATCCAGCTGGCCTTAGTCACGAGGGTAACGGTGGGTGATGTGTTCGGGAGAGCGAAAGCAAACTATGGGTGTAGAAATTTATGAACCTACAGCTACTTGTCACAGATTGTTAGCTTTTATAAGTTTCAGAAAACGTGGGTTGGCTGCTTGATAGCGCACACACACACACACACACACACACACACACACACACACAAACACACACACACACAAAACCATAGATTTCTGTTTATTAGAACAAGGTTATTCAAGCACGCGCGCGCACACACACAGCTAGACGTGCGCGCATGCACTCGAATCTAAAGCTTCACTTTAGCGCCGGTGATAGATGGTTTGGTATGTTCTGCCTTATCGTCCAACACATCAGCCGCAGAGTTGCCACGCAATGCGACCACAAATAATAGAAACTGACACGCCGACAAACGGCAGCAATTAACCAGGAGACGCTGAGCGATGATAACCTTTTGTTCCTTGCGCCTACTACAGTAGCGGCCATGCAAAGCTGACCGTGCAAAGGACCTACAAAGATCAAGCCATGGAGGTTTGTGGAAAATACAGTTAGGTAGTTATTTTTCGGGAGGGTGGGTAGAGGGTGTTTGGTCAATGCCAACCATGTCTTTGTGAGTGTTTGTCAGTCCCGTGCTCTCTCACGCTCAGCCAGTACGTGGAGATTTTACCGATTTTTACCTTTTAGCAATAAGCAATCACTCTTCAAGGTAACTACAGGAACACAATAACAATATGCTGTAAACATATTTCTAGTCATACTCTGCCTTTTTTACTTTCAGTTTTTTTTTAGTTAAAAGCACACGTTAAATACTTATTTTGTGGATATCATAGACTATCTGCAAATGTTCATTAAGATTGTTCATTGGTGAAATAGTAATATATATTCTATATGACTACAGTAAGCAATTTCTAGCAGAAAACAGTTTGATTCGTTGATTACATTGTCTGAATTATGGGCGTGAAGCAAAGGAAGTGGCCATAGCAAAAGGATGTTAATGGCTTCAGCGGGGCAGAAAGCCAGGAGTGAGAGGGTCGTCTTGTTCCACACAGAATGTGCTTTGTCCCGAATAGTACGCGTTGCCAGAAACTTCTGTGACCACGCCTATTACATCAGAGCCCCGAGGCCCCGCATCTTTGACCTCGACTTCTCGAACGGCAGTGGTGGCGAACACAGAACCAGTCACCGCAGACCGGAAGTAGCGCTTTTGGCCAAGGGAGAGAATTCCACGTCGATATTCCAGCGCTACCCGTGCTGAACATCCGGACCCGCATGGCGAGCGGTCGACCTGCAGGGAATAAACAATAAATAAATAAAATATTGTTGATGATATATCGAAAATATTCTTCAGCAGTATTTCCTAGTACTACTGTTTCTCTTGTTTTATCTCCCCTGTACGTACACTGGTACACATACCAACATAAACACATTCATGGGCACATAGATACATACCGGTAATCAAACACATATAGGCTCTCGTAAATACACACTAGTATCCAAAAATATGGGGGAATTTATACACTTGCTAATATACAAACTCATAAATATAACTCATAAATATCCCCACTAGCACACTGACACAAGCACATATGTGGGTACTCATAAAAACACAACTAGTATACAAACACATGGGCACTTATAAATTCACACTAACATACAAATACGGGTAAGGTATAATGTAAAAGGTCGTCCCTTGACCCTTGACCCTTTTCGGGTCGTTAGGGAGTGAGGAGTTAGAGACCTCACTTTTCTCACGGCCAGCTTTAGGTCAGGGTGGTGCCCATCTCCTCTCCCTCGCTGCCCAACCCTCTGTGGAGTCGGGTACCCGTTCCCGCCAGGTGGGTCTATTAGGGAAGGGAGCTGCGTTACACGGGTATCACACCTTTGCGCCTCTTAGTTCAGACGCCAACGATTTAACCACTCGGCTATCCGCTCCCCCATCAAACAGGTGGGCACTCATGAATACACACACTAACATACACACACACATGTGGGCACAAACTCATACACACGATAACATACGAACATGGGCGTCTACTCGCATAAAAATATTCTCGAGTGATTATCTTTCTGTTGAGGCAGCAAAACATCTAAACCACAAATAAAAATTAATAATTAACTCTGCTGCTGCCACATATCTTGCACAGGATCGTAATGGAACTCCTGGCCCAGTAACACACTTTCCACTGCATAGCTGTTTGATCGCTTGCCAGGATATCTGCCAAGTTCTGGCAAATGGGTTAATAATTAATATTCGGTATACAGTCATGTCACCCGCTTTCTGGACAGTACTCTTATTCCATGAAAACCTTGGTACTGATTCACGTTTGTCGATGATGATGATGATGATGATGATGATGATGATGATGATGATGATGTCCATTTGTAATGCGTAGGTATCCATTCAGAAGAATGCTCATTGCGCAGCAAAACAAAATAAATAAAAAATAAGAAAAAAATAAAGTAAATAAATAGATAAAACACCAGGAAAGTAAAAAATAAAGACAGAAGTGTTGCTTGGTTGTTTAAGTTTAAGTCCATCTTAAATGTCGACAGACGCAAATTAAAGGTGTGCAAAAGATAATGGACGGCGTAGGTTGGACTTACACAGGTATCTTGCGCCAGACATTGTAGAAAAAATTAGTTTGATTTGCAAGTTGAGTTTCTCTCTGGCGAGTGCAGGTGCTAATAGTCCGTGTGTCTGACCTGTTTGTTGGCGAAGACGCAGAGGTTTGTTGCGGGACAGTCTTTCTCTGGACCATCTACACTCTGTGTATAGTCATCAATGAGGATAGTTCCGTAGACAAAGGCTAGGTCCTGGCTGTCGGGGTGATGAAGGTTCAGATGTGTCTTAGCGGCATCTGTAGAGACATTCACATACGTTAGATGCTTATTATTCGTGAACACATACGCCACTTATCAAAGGGAAAAAAGAAAGATGGCAGAAAGCTACAACATAAAAACACATTTATGTACGTCACATAAAAAGGCTGTTATACAATAGTAGGAACCGACACTCTTTATTCATCATCGATCTGCTTCTCTGTCTCTCATTCCATGTCTACCAACATTCCTGTCTGTTCGTATGTCCGTCCGTCTTGCCTGCTTTTGTCTGTCTCGCTATGTCACACATTTGGACGGGTGGACACCCTTTGTCACCATGGCTACCAGACTTGCCTGTGACAGCTTGGGCCGCGTCCGCCAGTGTCGCGATGGCTGTGACGTTCAGGTCAAGCTTCAGTCGCGAAGCCGGCACGAAGACGTAGAAAGCGCCGCCATAGCTAACGTCCACTGTGACGTCACCAACGCCGGGGATTGGTAACGTCACGTCTGCAACACGGACGTAGGAGAACGTGAGATACACGGGGGCTTACTGCGTGCGTGATGACTAATACAACATAAATTAAATTTACATAATTGTTTTACTGTATTGTTCAGGAAATGATGACAAGAAAGAAGGGTTGTAGATGTTCAGTGAAACGCAGCCATCGGAGGCAAAACTTATGACAGGTCTCGTGCCGCATACCTGCTGGTCCTCTGTATGTTGGTCGCTGTCTGCCCCCTGTGTACACTTCATACAAGCAATAAACTAAACGCTTCATACTCATACTCATACTCACTGCACTGGGAAACGTGAGCCAGTGAACACAACAGCCTCATTTGCGCGGATTCAGCAAAGCAAAATCAAGAGTTTTTTTCGCGAAACATAGTATTATTTATTTAGTTTTTTAAAACTATTTTTTTTATGCGGATACGGAAGACAGACTTTACCTTCCTTAATAAAATATAATAACAATAAACACAAAATTTAATTTATGTAGGGCATACTCACACTCGTAAGGAACATGCTTTTAGTGTTTATTCAGAACAAGAGCGAGACATGGACAACATACGAGGGACAAAGAACAAACAAACAACGGAAGTATAAAAAAACAGTACCGATGATGAATACACAATATCTAGCTCAATACCAATAAGAATCATAATACCTAAATCAAAAACATAAGATGGGACACTCTCAAAGCTCACTCGTCCTGACTGATTAAGGTTGTATTCCACACGAGCTGTGACTGGTCCGCACGGACACTGAATAACCACTTCCGTCTCTGGTGTCACAGGGGTCACCAGCTCTCTGTCCACAATATATCTGCACAAATATACCAGTTGTATAAACCAGCAGTCAGTGACAAGAGCTAAAATCAAAGCAAAACAAAAAATCAAATTAAGACAAGGGTTTCGTGATTTTAATAAACGTACTCTGACACATTCGTAACATCACAGATATACAGGAGATCATAAAACTACTTCAAATTCTCCGTAGATAGTTTATCGTGGGTTGTTTCACTTAAACAGTTGGGCACCGAAATGTTTCCGCCTCATTTATTTAATAATTTATTCAGCAACACGAATAGATGTTTGGCTTCCATTGTACATATTATTTCCATGTCCTTCGAAAAAAATAAATGCAGAACATTTTATTTTACAGAAGGCAAAATACAAAATGAAGTTCAAAGTTTTGCGTGTTTAGTGGACGTGAGGTACATTTTTATAAAAGATGGTAAGCAGCAGTATTTTTGTCACGCCTACCTGCCCAGTGCAATGACCCCATGGCCACACATCGTAGAATAGCCTTCATTATGCATGAATATGACTCCAACGTCGACTCCTGGAAGGTCAGGGGTAGTCAACAAGGCGCCGTACATGTCGCAGTGTCCACGTGGTTCGAACATGAGAAACTTGCGGTAATGGTCAGCAGACTGTTTGAGCCATGCTCGTTTTTCGAGAAGAGTCCTGCCCTCTGGTTCGGGGAACCCGGATTCAATAATGCGAAGCGGTTCTCCACCCGTATGCATCTCAATAGTCTTTATTTTCACCTGGGGTGGAAGGCTGGGGGTGGCAGGAATTCTGTCCATCTTTAATAACGGCTATATATTCTTTTGCTGCAATAATTAAAGAAAAAGATATACTACTTAACATTTAAACAGGAAACGTTTCTGTGAGATTTTGTATTGTATCTGTTTTAAAGATGTCATTGGAATCAACGTGAAAACAAATGCGTTACACGTTTGCCAAGTCTAGCGGTGAAGGACTTACACATATATAACACGAGCGCGTAAACACACACACACACACACACACTAGCATGCACTCAAGACTGTAGGTATCTGCTCGCGTGCATGTCTGATTGCTGTTTCAGTTACAAGTTGCAGTTAGTGTCATTGTAAGTCAACATTTTCTCTGTTAGAGGCAAAAGAAAACAAGCTAATTTAAGCCTATAAATGATGTGATGAAATCACCATTTTGAAGAAGGCAGCAAATTGACACCATTTCTTTCGCATGCCTGGTGCATATTAGCTCAGTAAGCTGAACAACTTAGAGACCAATATAGAATATTTGCATTAACTTTAATCGAGTGAGTTATTTTTTTTCTCGCTTTGTTATTTTGTGTCCAAAAAGCTGTATGGACTGCAATGCTTTGCTATCGAAGAAAGAAGCACTGATTAAAGATAAACCCTTTGATGGAGAACAGAAACAGTATCCACAGGGACTAAAATAAAACTTATTACTACATTCGCAGTGACCAAAAAAAAAAAAGAAACTGCATAAGACATGACAACAGATTATACTGTTGAATCATCCGGCATTCATTTATATAGTCATGTGTTTTAGCGGTCAATGAAGACAACACTTTACTAAACGGTGTTCTTGATGGAGATGGTGACTTATGAGGATTCATGTTTTCTAGCAACGCTCGTTCTTGTCGTCTTCTGACAGGGATGCTGGTATTCTCTTGCGCAAGCTACTGATGGTGAACGAAACCAGGAAATCGTTCACTCCAGCAGTTACCTTGGTTCTCGTTCGCTCTAGACTAAAACTGTACTTTACCTTCAGGCGTATAAATATGCCATGGTATAGGCACCCTGACTACTAGATAACTAATAATGATGAATATTTAATGTAGGGAAATAAAAAAATTGGATTGAAACTAAATTTAGATATGTTCCCATCCACAATCTCAAACCATCGCATTGTAACACTCGCTGGTTTTAAAGATGTTCGATGTTGTTAATCACTCTCCCAGACGGGGAATTTCGAAGGTGAACAGAACAACAGGAACTGTAACTATAGTGAATCACTAACCATTTCGTAGAGATTAGTGACGTTGCACAGTGTCATTCAAATGTTTGTGCTCAAGCACACTAAATTAGAATGAAGTGTACGGAAAACAAACTGGTCATTTGTCACAAGTACGCAGCTGAACCGACGTAAACATCTTCCTCAGCCTCGTCACACGGCCAGCTTGTCTTCCTCAAGAACTACGACTGTTGTTTTTTATATATAAATTTTTGGCATACTGCCGATTCTCTGATGGGAAAAGAAGTAGCATCTTTGTCCGAGACTTTGACGAGACCACTAGAACTCTTAAACAGGGGGTGACAATGGATTTTCTTTAACGTACATCTCGCCATTATTGTAAGTAACCTTGTAAATGCGAGAAAATTGAAAATGGCTGTGTGAGTGAAATAAGATTTTAAAAAGTAAATAGTACTGTAAGGTCTCCACGCAACAGTTTTTTTTTATTCAAAGTTGGCGTCACTGAATGATAAAAGTGAAGGACATTGTAAGGCGTAGAAGCACGGATAATGCTTGGAGAAATTATTATTATTATTATTAGAGCAGATTTATATAGCGCAATTTTCAACTCCAGAGTCGACTCAATGCGCTGTACAGTGTATGGTATTAGTTTTAAAATCACTGAAAAATAGCAGAATTCTTGTAGTAAGATCATCAGATTAGTTTCACAATCACTGAGAAATATCCAGATTCTGTTCAAGAATTTCCGGACTGAACTACTGGAGACAATCAGCAGTATGCTAGAATAGTCATAGACTGTGGAGTTGTGGAAGCCAGTGAGACACACCTGTCCGCTAGCTGATATAAAAGCATGGGTAGTCTTCACACCCCGGTGTATGACCAGCAGGTCACGGCAAGAACCATAGCCCATGACAAGCATGACTGTCCACAGTTCATGGCGATGGACGAAGCTACAGTAATGTGGGAGAAGTCTCATATTGTAACTGCTTGGTTAATACTTCTTTCTGTACATAAGAGAACTCGTGATTTAAGTTTTCTAGATCAATGCGCTTAACAGCCACCTACAGTCCTGTTGTCGAGTGCGGAGCTACATGCAGTGTGGTTGTATCTGTGAGACCTTTGGGGCTATTCCTGTATATGGCTGATAAACACACGCCATACTGTCAAACTGCACGATGACCACTTCTGATGACGATGACTCATTGATGTTGATAGTCACCTTCACCTTGTTGTCTGCCAGTGGTGGGGAGGTGATGTCGTCAGGTTACTTGCTGGTGGAGAATCAGACAAATGAGATTCGGAATAAGCACAATGCGTGGTTACTGATTTGTCTGACATACCCTTTGTCTGTCTTTAGCCTCTTGTCACTCTTGAATCTATGAACTTTACCAGCTACTTGTTTTAGCAAGTCGTCTGCTCCGGGACCCGTGCTGGCTCTCAACGGCCGTGAGTTCAGAGAAAAGCCTTCATGTCGTTGTGTGATCTAAAGATCTTCAGAAAAAGCGTTATGGCGTCAGGCAGAAAGCGACGCAGCGAAGAAAGTACCGACTTACACAATGGGCACTAAAAACACAACAAACTAAGAAAAATACAAAAATTGCGGAGAGCCGCCTCCCTCAAGCCTGTTAGGCGAGGGGACGCCACTCCAACAACTCCAAATTCCACGAGAAGACAATTGATAAAACTCGACAATTGAGAAACCTTGACTTACCAGGAATATGTAGTCCTTATTGTCACTGTGAACGTAATCACGCCACAGGTTGAGGACTATTTCAAATTAAAATATCAAAATTAAAATACCGTTGATGATAATGATAGGCTTACAGGAAAGGGGAGAAAGTGGGCAACGCACCGAGGGAGTGCTAAGTAATGGACAACGATAGAACTCGCAGCAATAAATGCAATACAATATGCCTAGTGTAACTCCCATTTTGAAGCAAACGTGAATAAAAACGCGAGCGAAAAAAGAAAACAAGACTGCGAACATGAGGTAAAAATAGCTTTTTGCACTAGTGAAAAACACACGTACTTACACGATTTGAGTGCCCCAGGATCAGTGTATAAGTAAACGGAAGACAACAGCCAGAAGAAGGCAGACACGGTTATCATAGTTTATCTCTCACCAGCCCTCGCCAAAAAATCTGGCATCTTGATGACACATGAGCTTCTTTCCCCCGTCTCTCAGTCTGTGTGTGTGCGTGTGTGTGTGTGTGCGTGCGTGTGTGTGTGTGTGTGTGTGTATGATAAAGAAAGAAATTACTCGCACGTGCTCCCACACGTCACACAGACATTAACCTCTTTACCAACGACCCCAGCTTGAACTCTGCGGGATTTGCACTACTTTCACATGTGTGCAGCACCGTCCCATTTGTGTCCTAAAACTCGGCAGTTTATGAGGCGTGCGGGCTCACCTCTCTCGTCTACATGCACACGCGATGAAATCACAAAAATCACACACAATTATAGTGAGCACTACTTTTTTTAAGACCCATAATATCTTAAATAAGATGAATATTAGTCCTTGGACCCATCACCTGACATGCATTAGTTGTGCAGGATTTGAAATATTTACGTAAAAACGTTTAGACAATATTTTTTGGTACAGATGATGATAACAACATGACGACGATGATAAAAACAATAGAAATGACTAGTGCAGTTACATCCACACAAGGGAACTCAACTCGCTTTGGCCTGGCTGACAAATTTTAGCTAGTTATGTCCCATTTGTGCACGCTGCATGTGGGTACAGTGAAACCTCGGTTTTCGTTGACTTTGGTTATCATCGATTTCGGTTTCGTCGATTTTTTTTTTCCGCGAAAAAATTGTCTCGGTTTTCGTCGGCGTGCACACGTGACCTCGCTGGTAATTTTGCGAAAACAAAGGGCGACCCACGCGCTCTCCTGCTTCTCGTTGTGTATTCATCACCCCGCGCATCTAGTCAAATAATTCCATTGCTTCCCAGTGTTTTTGTGCTTTTCTATTGTGTAGCACTCTAGTAGTGTACTAAGTTATTTCTTTATTCTTTTAGAGGGTAGTAGGTCAAACGACATCCGGGGCTGTCATCTCCCGATGTCACGACCACCGCGCAGTGTATCAGTCCTTTCAACACATACACGGAGCCTGACAAATACGTGTTCTTTCACACAAATTAAAAGAGAAGAATGATTTGCTTAACGAATCTATCTGCTTTACTACGTATGAATAAAAGAAGAAAACAAGAAAAATACACAAATGGAAACTCAGTTAAAAAAATCCCTACATCCAGATTACTTTAAAATAATAAAATCCTTAACCTTTGAGTCCTGCCTTTCTGAATATCTACAGGAATACCTACTCACCTAATCGATCTGTATACTCCTAAACGCCCTACTCAAATGCCCTACTCAACCAATTCTTCTTTTAATTCCTACCCTACTTGTCTTTCCGTCCTAAACCTCTCTCTTCTCCTACCTGACTACCAACTGCTTGCTCTCACTCTCTCTCACGTCATTTCCTTCACTTTTTTTACATCACTCATACACGTCTTCCGAACAACTGACGTCATTCACGCTCTTTCGTTCTTCCACATTAATCCTTATAAAATTTAAGCTTAGTCAAACGATACTATCAATAACTAATAACAATGATGCCTTACACCCGAACTGTCTCGCTGGTGTCTTTTGGACCTTTTTTTATTTTGGAGTGTCTAGAACGAATTAATTGGATTTACATCGATTCATCTGGAAATAATTGCCTCGGTTTTCGTCAGTTTCGGATTTCATCGATTGTTTTCGGACGGATTATCGACGAAAGCCGAGGTTTCATTGTATTTGATATACGTATAAAGGTATTGTCACGAACCGGCTGGTTCAAGGCCAGAGCAAACTGGTCGAGTTCTAAATTTAAGTAAAAGTAGGGCCTTCAGCAATACTAAGCGGTGAGGGAACAATAGAGTTAAGTGTGTTTTACAACCGTTGGTCGACCGCTAGTATCAGTAGGGCCTGGGAACTGGCCGGTTAGGCAAGAACGGACCCTAGTATCGCCTAGGGGGTAGACCGCTAATTGAGAGCCCAGCGCACCTAGCCCGGACAATGGCGGTTGTTTTCCTTGCAGTAGACGGGCCGTCTGTGACGAGCGAAGAAGGCAGACGATGGGGCGCGGTAAAGTGGTTATTAGGCAAGGGTTATGATAGGTTATGCAGTGACCAGCGAGAGTGTATGGCAGACCACGTGGGTAACCGGTAGACCGATGCACGATTGGCTAGTAAAGAAGCGCGTGTGTCGCGAGGAAATGCGAGAGTGCAAGAGCCAATGGGAAGCCTCTGACACACCTGACCACGTGGACGCTGAGAAGAGACAAGGAAAGAGGCTTTTTCGCTCCAACCCTCGAAGGAGGTAGATGTGTGTACCGCCAGGTGGGTGCCGGGTACAAGAGGTCGGCGTTGGTCCATCTCTATCTACAGTGGCCTGTATTTCCACCAGCTAGTACCACTCGGGTCTAGTGGTGCGATAATAAGGTCACGAAGACAGCCTGACAGGGAGAGGAAGAACGCCCGCTCTGAGTCAAGAGCGTATGCAGCCGCGTGAGTGAAGGCGACGGGTCTCAAGAGACGGAACTACACCTGTCGTACGTTCCAGAGGTCTGGGGACAGGGTTCCCGGGGAATCAGGCCAAAGAGGCAGCCAGAGCCACGGCGGAAGAGGGCGACACAAGTCGTCAAGAATACAGCGTGTGTTCAGTGGACCATCCCAGTGTGAAGGGCTGAAGCAGTTCAAGAAGTGGTTTCCAGGACTGGTGGTCAGAGAACGGACTACGGGTCCGTGTCGTATGTATTTTAAGTGTAAACATCTGATGTTGTTTGTGTGTGAGCGGGAGTAACAACTCTCAACAGATCTTTGTACCTATATGGAATGTCACTATATTATCCTATGATCTTTTAGTGTGCTCAATCTGATTTTACTTTGTGTGTAATTATAATTTTATATGGTTTCCAACCTTGTCTGTTGGTTGTGTGTGCACACGTGGGAAAACGTAGTTGTAATACGTAAGCGTGTGGAAAGTGCGAACCACGGGTGATTTGGTGTGAGGGGCTTACAGTGGGTACAGCGAGCCAGCAGAGAGTCCCATCCCCCTCGGGCTGGTTAGCCCAGATCCTCTTATCCGTGGTAATTAATTCGTCACAGGTATATCGCAGCTCTTCTCCAGCTGTGACTGCGGCAAGTAACTCAACTTTTCCGTTGCAAGCGCGGTTCAGGAGACGGATCGAACTCATCTGCAAACTACGTTAACCTAGATATACAACTGTTATGTCAGTCGGTGAAAACATCTGCAACGAGAGAGCTTCGAGATGGTCGGTAGAATGATCAGAAAATAACAGTTGGCGATAATAAGTGGAGTGATTCCCACAGGAAAAAAAGAGAAGTTCGAATAAAGCTGTTACAAAATAAAATAAATCTTAATTACGTGATACAATCGCAACCGACATAGCTGATAATAAAAGTTTTCACAACATATGAAGAAACAAATAAACAATACTGGAAAAAAGAATTCATGAATTAAGTCTGTCTCAGAAATCAACCACAGAAACTGACCTCAACATAGTTAAAAGAACAATTAAACAGGTGATCGTGGTCCACTCAGCCAGGTAGGCTTTCGGCTTTTGACCTTTCCCCCTAAAATAGCAGCGCATGTACTTACCTCACTTTTCTGTACAATTCTATTAAAAGATAAGGTATGGAGAACAACAGTAGAATGGCAGCGAAATGAGAACTAGAGAACTATTGAGAATAAAACTAAAATGTCAAAATTTTCAATCGTTTATTTTCAAAGACCATGACAACGGTATTAGACAGTATGATAAAATCAAATGCCACATTGTTCTGGTAAATTATGTCATGGTAAAATCATGGTACACATGGAATGGGGGATCAGACACTTCAGATGTGGATCTGAAGCCAATCGAGAACAAACGGAAAGAAGAAGGAAAAAGAAAATTAAGAATGGATTGATTGGAAGGACTGGCTTCCTATGTGCTACAAAAATTCAGCTTTCGTTAAAATTTCTTATAGGCGATATAACAAATCAGCATTTCTTAAAATCCTATGGCCGACAATCTTTGTATTGAGAAGTTCTTTCACCAGCTCTTGCTGATGGGAAAAACTCATAACATGCAAGCCCATTTATTCATTCTGACAATAAAAATGAAACCAGAAACATTTTTAAACTAATATAACATTCCTCGAATATCGATTGATTACTTTAAAAATAACTTTACGATAACAGTGTCCCGATTCAACAGTCAGAGAAATAAATTTTAGAATAGATACAAATATTATTGAAATGAAGTATCTAACTGAGATCTCTGTATAGCACGCACTCCGTCGGAGCAGTAATATGTCGTCATCATCATCATCATCATCATCATCATCATCATCATCATCATCATCATCATCATCATCATCATTGTACATTTGTTTTTGCTGTCCTAAATTGAGATATGGGGACCTATCAAACTTGATGTGTTACAATTATTAAACAATAATTTATATGAATGTAGACAGTCTGAAAAGTTCGGTCACACTTTTGATGTATCTGACAAATTCAAATGTTAAATTACGAATATATTGCATATTTTGAAATATACCTTTCTTATGTACATGAGTACTAAGTCATTGATTTAAGTGTCAGTTCCTTGATTTTCTTTTTCTTATTTTATTCTAGAGCACAGATGGACCAGTGAAGGTGTTTTTTTTGTACTTCACGATTATCCACTATCAAGATCCTTTTGTAAGTACCATATCATGTACCTTGACCTTTTGCGTGTGTATTCCGTGTGCGCTAGCCGTTGCCACTAACGAGTGAGAGGCATTGGGCTAGAGGAGCGGGTGGACACAAACAGAAGGCACTAACCATGGCGAAAACCAAAGGAGAAGTTACTGTTCAGAAAATAAGACCGCACGCACCGGTTAGAGAGTGAATGAGAGAGAGAGAGAGAGAACTTAAATGATGTACTTCAACAAGATTTGAACTTTCAACTTTCTCACTGTGTTGTGATATTTTATAGAAACCTCTCTTACTCTTAAGGGCAGGTTTGACGGAGGAGTTTCCCGAAAAGGTGAAAAAAGATTTTATTTATTTCATAACTACTTAAGTCCGACGTGGAAGTCACTCCATCAAGACAGAAAGGGACAAATGACAAAGTTGGACAACGCATCAGTAAAAACGGAGAAAGAACCTCGCTAAAGGTTGAAAGTAACACTGCTGAAAGAATCGACAAAAATGTGAAAATGCAGATCGAATTAAGACTGGTATAATCAGAGTTTCGGATGGCACCGTACGTAGAAATCTGAAGTTCACAGTTATATGCAGTACATGGCAGTTCCAGCGAAGCAGCAAAAGTGGTCAAAATCTGTATTTAACTCTCTCAGAAGGTTTAAAATGCTGTCAAAGTTCTGGTACAAAGTTTCGTACATGGATTTATATTTCTAGGTCTCATTTACTGCCTGGTGCTCGTTTCCTTACCTTTGGGGACACGGCCGAAAAAGGCTGCGAAGAAGTGTGTCACACACGCAAGTGTAAAGGACATGCTTCATCAGGCACATAATTGAATATGTGATCTTGTTGGGAACAGGTTTCTATCAAAGTCATTAAAATATCTGTCAAACACATTGGATATTCAACAATATGTGTTCGTCTAAGTAGACCCTTACGGGCCTTCTTTACCAGGCAAATTACTTCGAACGTTTGATAAAGTTGTGTCCTAGTCACAGGAAACCAACGGTTCTGGGACGATCGTTTGGGACATTATAACTTCAGTAAACATGCTGAGCTAAATCCAATTTTTTGCCAATTCAATGGAACTTTATGACACCTCACGAGTCTCACACTTTAGCGTCCAGTTAAAAACAGATTTTAAATGAGACATGGACAACATTTCCAAGATCCTAAACATCCGGGCATTTCTGTTTGGAGGAGAAAAGTAAGGATGAATGAAAGACGCATTATAACACGCTGAGACAAGGAGCAACCCCAAACTCATCACATACATTCAATAATTCTTTAATTATATATAATAAATGAAAAAAAGCACATGTTTTTAATTAGGATGATGAATCTATCATCTGATGCAGCACAACAATACATCACACAGGTATCGTTTATTTGTTTATTAGGAGACAGTGTGCTGTTTTAAACGAGTGCCAATGCTAAATATGTTCTCGTCTCACAGACTCGCTTATGTCTTGGTTTGCATAGGGTTTCCGCAATTTTGAGAGAACGAAGAAGCATGCGGATATTTTAGCATTACTTTTCCGCTTTTAACTTTTGACAAAGAAGCTGTATTTAAAATCGGATTGTAAAGGTCTGGTGAGCTTTGCGATAACAAGGTCACAAAGACATGCATAGGTCAAAAGAAAGCAAAATGCTTTTACACCTCACGAGAAAATGATGCAGTGAGGTGGCCTGCTGATTGCCTCAAAAGTTACCTCACTAACTAATGCTGATGTTCTTTTCAGCGATGGCGACAAACTCATTCGTGCTGTGTTGTGCTACTCTTGCAGTTTGAACATGGGAGCAAGGCCTTCCTCTCGAGCTAATGCCATTGTGAATCTGTCTAAATCTGTGAAAATGTTTTACATTCCAGTCTGCCAGCGAGAATAGCCATCGTCTCACACAAAGCTAATGTAAACATCGAACAAAAGCATTTGCATTGCAATTGCCTACTTTGCCTAATAAAGCGCAGCCATCTACACACGTCTCTTGCATTAGGGGTAGTAAGAAAAGATGGACTTCCTAAATATCTCTTTTTTTTTGTTTTGCAAGCATTCACTTTTTGTTGAACTCTATATTTTGGGAATAATTTGTCATTTTTGCAATTGTAGAACTTTGTACATTCTAATCGTTCAGTGAGATAATTTTAATAACAAAGTTTATTGTAGTTTCTTTTGGAATTAATTATTTAAAACTTCCGTGAAACGGTCATTTTGCTGACCACAACAGTTTCTCTAAATCCCGGACTTGTATCACTTTACTTAAGTTCGTGATTTAAATGTATTTGTCCTGCAAGCTAGAGTATTTGAAACTTTGATTTATTCATGTATTTTCAGAATAAACATAGTTTTACGCTTCAGGGTTAAAGGTTGCCAGAGCAGAGTGGCCGAAAGATTGTAGGTGGTACATTTAATGTTAAGGGTATAGGTGATCTCATGCCTTCTTTTACCTACTTGACAGTTCAATTACCTATCTGCTGGATAATTAGGGAGAGTTACTGAGTTACTGCCCCCGGTTGGCCTCAAACCGACGATCTTTTGCACGAATCATCTTACCAACTGGCTACACCTTCGTGTTTATACCACGAAAGGGAGGTAAGCGCAGAACTCACACAAACGAACAAACACAGGCGTGCAAACATGCACTGCTTACTGGTATTCTTGATCCGTTATTTCTGTATATCTTTACTTCATTGTACTACCGTGATCCGCTTTCCTGCCAGTTTTTATGATGCACCACGAACTGAATCTTTTCCAGTTATGTTTCATTTTATTTTAATTTATCCTTTTGGATACATTTATTTTTATCAGTCAACCAATCAATGGGAAGACACGTTATCAGCAGGTTATCCTTGAAGTTTGTGGGGGTAATCTGCGTTTGTCTCTTTATCATGTATAATTAAGACCTCTTGCAAAAACAAGGTTCTTTGTGTGTAACACAGAAGAAGAAAAATTATGTAAAAGATAGTGATTCATCTACATGTTGAGTTAAATCACTTTCCAAATCGACGTACACATATATACCAAAGCAGTCGGCCTTGTAAACAATCAGTAAGAATTTTCCCCTAATATTCCATTATCACAATGCATTTCAGTCCAAGGACATGATAGGTAACACTATCAAGTATTTTGTGCAATACACACATATGTAAATAAGTTTGGGTTTCGTTAGTTCATTATAATATGGGGTGGGTGGGGAATGTACAAGCGGTGGAAAAAATGCACTTGCTATGTAAATACTACAATGTAAACACTAACAAGAAAACACAACTTACGGACTTTCTTGCCATTGTGATTTAAGAGAGAGCGAGAACAGGAAGGATGGGGAAAGATATTTTTGGAGTTATCAGAGAACAAAAACCCTTTTGACAAGTTTGTAACAAAAGTCTGAGAACATTTATGTTGCATTAATGAAAAACTGTAGCACTAGCTAAAAGTCTACAATTAATAATGCGAGTCGAATCTCGATGTTTAAAGATTAGTTTATGAAATCATCGTATTTATGGTTTTGTCCATCCAGCTAGAGAAAAAAAAAATAAATAGGGGGTATAGTTGGAATCGTGTGTCATAAACAAACGTCAGTGTGATTATCATGCTTGGGTTCTTTAATTTTTCGTGCTGTGCACAGGGTTTATACTAATCAAGTTTATACTGCTTTTGCGAGGGTTTATACTGATCTAAGGGGGGATAAATCTAGGTCTGATGTAAGTAAAGGGACTTAACTACAAACTGTGCCAAGATCACGTAAATGCCTTGTCTACTTCTCCGCCGTATACAAGAAAATTAATTTATGAGAAACAAGAGAAAAAAACCCTTTCAACCATATATTCAATTGTGTCAAAACAAAGATTTCCATCTTCTCCTTAAGTTGAAAAAAGCACAGGTGTTGCTATTTCTTGAATCGTTTTAACGAAAACCACTTCACGCTGAATATCAAAGGTTTGTACATCACAAACTAGATTGCTAAAATGCACATACATGAAAGGCCTGGTCATCGTTAAGACCGCTCACAAGATCATTCAGACATTTATTTCGTATTAAAATGGGTACTTGTTGAAGACCTTCCTAATGATCTTATGATTTTAGGGACAGAACATTGAAATAAAATCAGAGGAGAGAGGCATTAATATTTTAAGTTCTGGAATGAGAAAGCGTTGGGTAATTTTATTAACGCTTTTTACATCATAAAACTGATAAAAAAACAGTTTCTGAGTAGAATGAAATAATCTGTCGTGAAGTTAACATCAAATAACTGGTTTGATTCCATGAAGGGATGTAAAAGCCGATTAAAATGCCATTGTTTTTAATGAAACACCGTCACCAAAATATTTAGAGAACTCAAATATCGCGGACGTCGAGAAAAATCTGAGAGAAAATGTTACATTGGTCTTTTTTATTGAAAAGAAAAGAAAAAAAAGCAAGAAAATTCTCTAGTGACGAGGGCATGATTATAAGGAATTTAAAATTACAGCATTGATTTAAGAGAAGAAATATTTATGACCTATTAGCGAACGGATGAAAATACTTTGGCTTACTCTTTAAACCTAGTGTTACAAGGCTGGATTCAGTCCAAGAATATAAATGCCTTCGAACATGAAAATATAGACTATTTCTGGCTAATCTAGATTGCAATGATGCTGAACCTCATCGAATTTTACTTGATTGAACCTAGACAATTCAAAGAATAACAAGAAAAACTGACTGCTGTTTTTCTTAATTTATATTTGGAGACGATCAAAGTGATGATCGAGCAGTTCATCAGAAATTTCAAATTACTCAAAGAAAATTAGTTTTATTAACTAATAAAGGGCCAACTCCGATGTCGAGATACAAGAGCCGAAAAAATCTTGGTCTCATTTATGGAACAAAAGAACTAGTAACCAGACATTCTTCCGTCTTATGCAGAAGCAACACCTTTATCAACATACCATCAGGGCACTTTTGTCAACGCAAATATTCTTTTCAAGGACTAGCGGTCGACAGTGCATGCCTTGCCAATATCAAGGATTCTTTTTTTTTAATCACAAATAACATACTTAATTAAATCTGCAAACTATCTGGCCATTGAAGACGTGTGACTAACATTTTAACAAACGTCTTACCAGCAAGGAAAAAAAATTAAAGAACGATGTCCAATATTTAAACAATCTGGTTATAGTGTTCTGGCTATTCACCTAGTACCTGCAGGATGGCAAGGCACGGAGAGCAAGACATTCAAACTATATGAACTATAGTGGCCATTCTCCTCTCGGCCTTGATAGGGTTAACAAAGGGGTTAACTAAGGGAAACACGCAAGGTAACTATTTTTTTTTAATGAAAATTCGCGTATCTGCTTCAAATGGATTGGTCTTGTTCATCATCACCAGATCACTGGCAGCACAGCACACAGTCAGTGATTCAGAATCAGTCTTGCATGCGTTCAAAAATCACAGAGGATGCAAAACATTGCGTGGCCACAGTCGTAAAACATTGAACATTTCACCAGAATGAGAAACAAACCCATTCAACCCAACGAACTGTGGTTACAACCAATGTAAACAAGTGACATCAGGGGAGGGGGAGCAATAATCACGCATTAACAGTACGAGATAAGTGACTGCTGTAACGGAACGAGAAGTGACGTTCCCTCTATCGCCACTGGCTGTCTGTGACGTGAGTGGAGGTCAGTAACCACCACGCTCCGCTGTGGAACTAGAAGCCAGGGATGTAGCAGTAGGACACTAAGGAGGAGATGACGATGTATATAATCCAGAACACGACCAGCACGGCGGCGGTCAGCAGCCTAGCCGTCCGCGGACCGCCCAGCTCGCCTCCCACCGACTGTCGACGCCTGAGGATCAAAAGGAGGACAGTGGCCAAGGCCATGACGCAGAAGACGGTGACTGACATGGCCAGTGTGCCTGGCTCCACGCGGAACTGGTTGCCATTGACCGCGTGGTACACGGCAGCGATGGTCCAGGCCAGCCCGATGCCCAGGAATACATTCACAGCGTTTGAGCCGGTGACGTTGCCGATGGAGGAGTCTGCGTATCGGTCGTTAATGGCTGCCACTTTGCTGGCAAAGGTATCTGCGGGATTGAGAGATCAAGCAATTAATCACAGTACACAAATATAAACAAAACATTTAACAGACAAAATCAAACAAAACAAAATCAACAAACCAAGCAAAACTGAAAAAACAAGCCAAACAAAGAAAAAACCAACCAATCAACCGACCGACCGACCAAAACCGAAAATGGGACCAAACAAATAAAAAAAAAACCCAAACAAACCACCATTCCAAGATCCCTGCCTGTGATCCCTGACATGTTTGAAAACGCATGTATATTTACAAACATATAAATCTGATCATCAGTGGCGTAAAAAAGCCTTTTACCACCTTCATAACAATATGATAAAATGACAAGAAGTAGACTTAAATATACCTGCATCATAGCTGAAAATGTTTGTTCTATTACTCTATTGCTTCAGCTTTCCGTCTATTTAGTTCCATCTTTTTTTAGAAAATATTTGAAAGAAATTTCAGTCCTCTAGTTGACGTGGATAAGAAGGTCCACGAGACAGGATGGATCGTAGTGGCGGAGGGTTAACTTGCCTTAATATGATGATGTTCGTCGTTTGAAGCATGATTAGGCAAGAACAACTTTGTATAGCAAGGAACGGGGTATCATTGGTAAGAATAATTTAAAATATTTAAGAAAGAATTTAAGCAAGAACGTATTTATTAAGGTCAGAACGACTTAATTGCGGTAAGACCGTCTTTATTCATATAAGAACGGCTCAGTTAAAGACTTCCTCATTGCTGACTAGGAAGTTCTGGCCGAGCTCATCGACAAGGTTTACCTGGAAGACTAGTGCCCAGAGCAACAAAGGAAATGGCCGTGACTGCATCCTTCATTCCTATAGTGCAGCCAAAGCTAGAGGCCAGGTCACCAATCAATGCAGTCAGCACGCCGATGACTAGGATGGACACGGAGAAACACGCCCAGCCTCCCCAGTAGTCTGTAACGATGCAAACAGCGATGAAAATCAGAGTTCATAATGATATGTGAAGTCTATGTAGTGGAGAATCACGTTCATATAGGAGCATGCAGTAAGGGCTTGAAAGAAAAACTCGGATAATGTGTAATTCATGAAGAAACACCAAGATGGCCAATGATGAGGATTTAGAGAGGACATAGATGTAAAAAAATAACGAGGAAGAGTTAATTAAAAGGAAATCAACAAATGGATATCAGGTAGAACAGAGCAATCATAAAATATAAAAGGGAATAGGGTGAGATACAAATATCTTAGTACTCAGATAGTGTAGACCATTATAATGTTACAAGACACTGTCTCTTTCACAAGAAAGAAGGGGGGGGAGAGAGAGAGAGAGAGAGACATGACATGACAATGGTTCATGGACATTATGATATGGGGGAGATACAAGCATTATTTACAACACAAAACAGGATGTTCAACAACAACCTATAGGCAAATGTACATTTTCACAAAATTTGAACTTAAGTATATCGTCATCATCTCTTTCCAAAGGGGCAGGACTAATGTTATATAATAATAATAACGGAAATTTATATAGCGCATTTCCCTGCTTTACAGAAGGCTCAATGCGCTTTACAAAGAAATTCAAAGACACAAATTCACGCAACCGACAAAGTGAAACAGACTAAAACATGTCCACAAACAATGGTACAGAGATAAATTAGGGCGATAGAGAAGACCACCAGACCCAGAACGTTCATGCCAGAGCTTACGACCAGCTTCAGGCTCTCTATAATGTCTGTGACTTCCACCATTGCAGTTCCAATTCATTGTACTTCCATCTATATGTGCATACACACATCTCTAAGTAGTTGAAACATTAACTATTGAAAAGCAAAAAGAAATCAACAAAAGGATATCAGGAAGGGAAGAATAATCATGAAATATAAAATGGAATAGGGCGAGATCTAAATATCTTAGTATACCAATCGTGCAAACCGTTATAATGGGACAACACACTCAGCTTCTTTAACAAGAAAGAAAAAATACAATATATATATATATATATCACTGGCCTGTAGGAGGTACAAAGGCAAAAACAATTTTCCAGAAGAGTGTGAGGAAGTGCATGACGTAGTCCAAGCATGATGGCAGTTTCTCTTCTTCCCCTTCTTCCCCTTCTTCGCTTTCCTCGTCGCCTGTAAGAAAGGCAGACAAACAATCGACGCGAATAAGATGATCACTCAGCTCATAGAAACAAGACAGATCTTGAGCTGTGGTCGCTGCCTGACACACAACCAAACAAGTCTCAAGCCTATAGCATCGCTTTATATATGACATCGACATATTACATCTGAGCTTCAACAACCAACACCTTGTTGCAGGGTTCAGTAAGATTCCAATTTTCCTTTCCAAAACTCATTTCTCGCTATCTGCCAGCTGATTAGTGTGAAGTAGCAAATCACTTTCAGAATAGGGGGAAATTTCTATAAAAAAATACTGTCAGATTTTTTTTGCAATATAATCTGCAAAAAGTCAGCAGAGAGAGAGAGAGGAAAAGAGAAAGGTGGAAGAAAAAATAGAAACTGGTGTCGCCTAGGGTTTAAGACACGACCCGAGGCTTTGTGAATGGTATTTTCAAATACTATTTCATGACCAGCTGTTTTAATAAAAAGAGTAGAAAGGGATTTGCCGACTTGTGACCGAGGAGAGAAATGTTTTCTTCATTATAACAGACATTATCCGATTAACAAAGTCCGCGATATTTTATTTATCTTGACCTTAAGGTTGTTTACGCAAGCTTTTATGGTTTGACACGAACTGAGGCTAGAATACCTGAGCTGACGGTTATGGCGTCCGCAAACTGCTCTCTCCATGACGAGGTTCCAACCACAAGGGATACGTTGGCTTTTTTCAGAAGCTTGTCTACAACACTCTGAATACATCAACAGGAAGTTGTCGTTAGAATGGCAACACACACACACACACACACACACACACACACACACACACACACACACACACACACACACACACACACACACACACACTTGCGCACGCGCAAATACGCATGAACTCGCATGCATGCAAGAACGATTAACGACAGTAAACACGTGAGATCACGTTATGAATCCACTACAAGAATTCTTTCAGTTTAAATCACTATTGTTAAGTGTGTGTGTGTGTGTGTGTGTCCGAAAGACACGACACGACATTTTTTAATGTCAATGGCTTATAGTCATTTTGACATGGAGGGAGGGATAAATATACACAGTGATAATACAAAGCAGTATATTCTACAACAACCAGATTACATTTCCATGTTATATGTCTTCGGCCATCAGACATTGAAGCTTAACACATGCACGTACTCACACACACATACCCCACACTACTTGTCTTGCATGTGTCAGCTCTATTGCTTTAAAAGTCCAATGATCTCTGTTCTACTTATTGATTCTAGTTCTTTTAATCTCATTTTATTTGCTTCGGCTATAAATTTCGCTAAGCATGTCAGTAACTCTTCATTAGTGAGTGATAGGTAAACCTCTATTCTTTGGATAGTACGTGATTGAAAGGGTTATTCTTTCGAAGAGTTTCATAATACGGGCATCTAAACAGGAAATGCTCTTAACCTTCTATGATAGTTGTTCTACAAACTGGGCAACCTAAGTGAGCTTCCATAGAAGGTTCAAACCATCTTTTGTTCGCATTAAGGCCTAAGGTTCTTGTTCTAAGTCTAGCTAAAGCACTCCTGTTCCAATTATTACTTAAGGTGGATAAATATTTTTCTGTCTGTAGATTATCTTTAAATGATAGGAACCACTCATATTTTATGTCATTGAGTGTTTGAGTGTCTATTTTGTTTAAAGGAGCATATAATACGGTCTTTGACTTTTGAAAGGAACATGTCTTCATCCCCCACCCCCTAGTTGACCCATACTATCCCAAATCCATTTTCTGCTAGCACTTTCTTTATGTTAGATACCCAGTTAAGCTTTCCCGACTCATGCTGTTGTTAAGCATTTCATAAGCTTGTTTACAAAGTCTTGTTATGGGTGGCTTAAGGATGTGTAGCCAGAATTTTATACATTTCATATAAGTATCTATATACAGGGGATACCTACCCACTTCACCATATATAACCAAATTTGAGGAGTGCAGGGGAACATTTAAAAAACGCTTAATTGCGAATGGGTGTATTTTTTCTATAGGGTTATTTATAGCTAAGCCCCAAATTTCTGCAGCATATGTTAACACTGATTTTACCTGGGAGTCAAAGAGTTTCCAAAAAATGGATGGGGTATTTGAGTTCAGCTCTCTAAGCGTCCTAAGAATTTCTATGGTGTGTCTGAAAGAGAGAGCGAGAACTGTGTTCATTAGCATTTTGACCTTGAACTCTTGTGATTCCTTAATATTGACAGTGCACTCGATGACCTCTCCAAGCCGGGGTCTGCCCAGTTCTGTCAAGCGGTCGTCTGAGACACCAGATGTGGCAGAGGAGTTCTTGTCATACATGCTGCCTGCTGAAAGGAGCAGAAAAACACACCAACATCAGCATCAGGCTCACACTACTTCATCGTTTTGCCCCTCCCCAACGTCTCAACTAATTACAAACTATGTTAATTTTTTTTTGTTAAGGAAGAGGTCTGAGGGCGCAACATGCTTTTCGTTATTCGAGCCATTAAAAAAAATAAGTGAACGAGAGAAAAAGACAGGGGCAGGGTGATTTGTTAAACAGAATACTCCGCGACGCAGTCACTAGATATCATGCCGCAGGTTGATGTAGTACTGTGTGATCTGAAAGTACTTTTGGTTTTTAGGACTATGCTCATAAGTCTAATTATATGCTCATCGACAGACTCACAGTATCTGTTGGTGATTTATGGCGGCGTACCACACAAAAATTGACATGTGACTCACAGGTCAAAGTGCAAAAGGTGTGTGTTGTCCAGTCACGCACAGCCAGTGGGAGCAGCATCTTCAAGCAACCGCGAGGATAGCTTCTACTGACCTGACCAGTTTACTAGAGCTGAAGACTGTTCGATGACACCAAAACCCTGATCATATTTTTTACTCTTTCCTGTCTGTCTACTTTTGCCCATTGTTCTGGGAGGACAATTACTCTTTGACATCAGCTTAATGCTCTCTCTTACAGTCTTCTCAGACCAATATCATTTAAAGCTGTTGGGGAATTTTTTGTGATCTCCTCTTGGACTGGAGGATTTTGTAGTCCGTCACATATGTACTAAATATGTCTTAATTCTTGAGAGAAAAACATTACATAGTTCCTCGACTAAATGCAACAATCTTGCGTTTTGTATTTCTCGTTACTCAATTCTTTTCCCACATCAGGGACTAGAGGAGGTTGGTTGTATGCAAGTCTCATTCCTGGGAACACCAGTCCGCCCACTGTATCTCTGCCTCAGCTTAGGACGGGCCTACGAACACTTTACAAGGCAGTTAGTTAAGTGTGTGTCATGATTCATGTTAAATCTCTTAAGGTCAGAATTCGCGAGATGGCACGAACTCTCGTTTGTTTGGCAGCATGATGCTACAACTACAATCCCGCCTGTGCTCCAGTATACATCAGAGATTTAAAAAATCCTTTGTACAGCGCAAAAAGTACTACAAGATATATCCATGGTTTTGCCAAACAAAAGTCACTCAACTACGACCAGTTTAGCATAGCTAAAAAAATGCTCTTCGGGGAAAAATTATTTCACATTGAAGTGAGACGGATTTTTGTCAAGGTTGTGTTCTAGAAGGCTAGAGAACGATGCTAAAAGCACCTACAGCTTGCTCGGGTGAAACTTAGGGATGGAGACCACAGGTCGGCTTATTTTCGTTTTGTCCTACGTGAACTCGTCTGGAAGCCTGAAGGACTATTTGACAGCAGAAAACTTTTATACTGGGGTTGGGTGGGAAGGAGAGGTACGTGGGTGGGGAGACAGAAGGATAATGTGAAGGATAATGTGAATTACATGTGTCCGGTTCCATCCCACTGAAGTCATGAATACCTATCCACTCTCTTCCGAACCGAATCTGTCTAGCTTATCGGAAAACGATTTTCCTGGAAGATATCAAAAGATGGCCACCCTGTCTTGCAAGAATTCGATATCGAACGTCCAGCGTCCTCCCCGCCCGTGGCTCGCTTTTGAAAGAACCTGGCCAGGGACGTGGCACGCGCGGTATTCAGTGCCGCCAGATAGCCGCTGATTGAAGTGAGGCCAACAGCAGCCAACAATGTCGACTGATGCAAGACGACGATGTCTGATCGCAACCCAAAGCTGCTCCTAATCCGCTCTTCAAAAGTTTGTCCTACTTGAAGGGTACCCCAACATGTTTACGTCTGTTGCAAAGCAGATAAGCAGATCTTGAATGACACTCTTCATTTCCGTTCCCATTGTTTCTTTCTGTTCTCTTTTTTCATTCACACCATTTTTTCCCCTTTTCTTCCTTCTTTTCAACCTTCGTTCGTTCGTTCATTCATTTATTCCTTCATTTTCTTGTGTTACTTTGTCTAACCTTGATGTAGGTGAAACAGCTTCTTCGCGAGACCTCTCTTGTGATCTTTTTCATAAAGTCTCTGCTGTTTTTTTTCTGGCGACTAGAGTGAAGACAAAGCGAAGCAAGTGACTCCGAAAATCTGGAGGGACTAAACGAAAAGGGTGCGTACTTCTGACAATGTGTCGGTAAAGAGAGAAGAGGCAAAGCCACAAAATTACTGAGGAAATTCGAGCAGCGTCGATCGAGAGCGGAGAGAGCTGCTGTCTGTAGTGAGTCTAATTTCAGGGGCTTGGATTTTCAATTCAGAAAAGCAGGGCTAGCTCCCTTTCAATGAGATGAGGTCAAGAAGGGATCGATGTTCTAGCATTCCATTGTGCGTCAGCCTACATCAAGCAAAGATGTTAACAAATTAAAGAAAAAGGCCTCAGACCTAAAACTCTCTCTGTGTGTGTGTGTGTGTGTGTGTGTGTGTGCACGAGTTCGTTCACTCGTATTTCTTTGCTGTTGCTTACCTCTAGGCTTAAATTTTATCAGCTGCTATTTGTATTTATTTATTTCAGGTATGGAACTGTAAAGAAAAGACACGTCAGTTGTAACTCAGTTAATACTGTATTCGATTCTTTCATTATTCTTTTCATGTCACATTCACCTCTCTATATATTATACAGATATTTATATATATAGCATGGACTGGATCACTCAAAGCTAAGTTCCAAAAATTATCTTTAGTTTTATTTATTTCTCTTTTATTTTCTGCAAAAGCCGCGTCCTTCTGATGGCACAAACGGCAAAATGTAGCTCTTCGCAAAGCAGACAAACAAACACTAAAATGTGCATCTCAAATTGTCAAGGTGATGTTCCAAAGACTATTTTCAAGACAAAAATGTTTTGTTTCCAGCGTTTTTCATCACTCAGTAAACTTTTGACAAATATTGAAAACAAAGGAAAGAAGACGTTGTACTCTGAAGACTGCTCGAGCCTTGGGGCCTGTACGTGTCTAGGAAAGAGTCTTCTGAACTTGCCTTGAACCTCCAATATATAGATGTTGGTGGGTTTGAATAAGTCTTTAGAGTGTGGCCAACCTTTAATCCTTTTTCTCTTATGGAGTAAAGAATCTGTTTTCCATACTAAAAGGGCATCTGTCAGCATTCATTGATTTTTTTTCACAAAAGAAAAGGCAGCAGAAAGGGACTGGGTTCTACCAATGATTTATTCCATCTTTGGATTCCTGCTCACGTGTGGTTCTTGTTCAGTCAGGTTCTTCTTCGTTCCACCATCATGGCCACTTCTCTCATTGCCTTGTGAAGATGCTAGGTCCATTTACCTACAAGATCTGTTATTCTGGCTCACCAACAGTCATGTGTGGGTCGCTTTATTTTGAACGAATTGTGAAAAAAACCACTTTTAAAAATAAAATAATCGATTCATGTACTTACTTGGGATGCTGCTTACAGCAAAAATTAAACTGCGTTCACAGACATTAAACATGATTTTGTAGAAATAATTCTACAAATATTTAGACGTTAAATATTGAGGATCAAACTGTACCTTTTATTTTTTTCTGCCTTGATTATTATGTGTTTTATTTGGTGGAGTTGTTGATCGTGTCAACAAGTATTTATTGTCACGACCTTTCTGCCCTAACATTTTTTAAACATTAATCACTCGAAATAGCTTTCAGAAAAGATTGGTTTATATTTATTTAGGATAGGATCCGAGGGTTAGACAAACAGATGGGCAGCCGGATGGACAGAGTGAAATAAAGAGACCCTAGATCAGAATGACATGCCACCCATGGAGCCTCATGTAGCTGTCTCGTAAAAAAAAAAAAAAGGTTCTCCCTGAAACTCTCCAGGGTAGCTTGTTCATTAATTTCGAGTATCAGAGACTTGAAACCGTGAAGTATCTGCCAGGAACCCCAACTGGAATTAAACTCCAGGGGGAAAGGCACCCTTGTCTGTCTCTTACACAAAGCTATATCCTAATAAAAAAAGGGGGAAAACAAGTTTTCTCTCTTAAGACCAAAGATCCCAGAGTTACTGAGAATTTATGCCCTTGTTCCACCGAAAAAGCAAAGTATATTGGTGTGTAGGAGTTCTTGACCTGTACCTCAACTTTCTAAAACAGCGGGGAATAAAAGATATTCTGTCAGAGAGTTGAGTTTGATTGAAAGAATTGTATGTAATGCAGCTGGACCTGTGTTTCTCAGGGTGTATTAAGGATACTTGTCATTGTCATTTGTCGTTTTGTATCGACTTCCAACACTGTTTTGCAAACAGCTCCTCTTATTGGAGATTCAGACATTCAAGCATGCGGAACAGATACTTCATCCTCATGGATGTGAAAGTGAATAGGATATTCTTTTGGTAGGTTATCATGATGTGGAGATATTGCACAATTAAAAGATAATAAATCTAGATGTGGCTTAATGAACATAGTTGCAATTATCAAATTAATCTACGGCTTACGAACACAGACAATCCGTTTTGAGAACAGCAGCCTCCTCCTGACCGAAGATATTCTTTCTAAGAACGCTAATTTTATCACATCATTGAATATAGGAATCATTCATGCACCATCTTAACTGTTAAATACATAGCAGTGCAGTATTAATCAAAGTCTTCTCATTATAAAGCTGAGGGGCTAATAACAGTTTGAGACAAGGTCTAATTCGCATACTGATGACATCAGGCGCAAAACCCTCTAAAGGCGAGTGCATTCTCCAGCAACAGCCTCTGAGCATCACTAGACGTGCAGGTAATTGCTGCTACGCCCATGCAAAGCATCAGACACACCGCACTGGAACTTAAACCCCTTCACATCTTCATCTTCACACGTTTCTCTGAATGCCAGAGGGAAGAACGAGGTCAAAGGACACTTTTTTTGCATGGAATGAGAGAAACAAAGTGCACCGCCTTCCCACACATTAGTGTCTCAGTCGCTAAACTTGCCGCACAGGCATTTCGTGAAGGGAAGGGAAGTTGGGGTAGGGGTGGCGGCTACAAATGTTCGGGTACCTAACACAACATTCACTCACATGTTTGCAGCTGCTGTAGCCATGTATTTCACTGCAATGCCACACAAAGCACAACAACGGGGTTTTTTTAACGGTCAATTAGCTTCATGAAAGTTTTCCTAATGAGGTGACAAAAAACTGACATTTTTACTTTGGTTAGTTTTTTTTGTCTGGACTATCATCACAATATTCTACTGTTAGTACTATTGCGTGCATTATCATTATAATATTCTATTGTTAGTAATATTGCGTGTCCTATTATAGTAATATTTTGTTGTCAGTAATTTTGTCTGGTCAGGCATTACAATTTTCTAGTATTAGTAATGTTGCATGTACTACACTACAATCTTCTGATAGCCACCTTTTGTATTAATACATTTTCTACAGTTAGTACTAATGTATTTACTATCATAACAATTGCACCACAGTAATGATACGGGATAAGGCAATGGGAGAAAGAGGACGAAGAGAAGATTTTAAAAAGAGAGAGAGAGGAGGAAGGAAGGATCGGTGGTTCGCAGTCACGTGACTGGAACGCCTCCTTCCTTTGAATGGAGCAGGGAGTAGTGAAAGATTGATGGGATGAGCATTCTGTCAGCTGCAGAAACAAGTCATGGAGACACACAGCCCTACAGGCCGGGTGCACCATTACTAAAACAGACCAGTCCTTTCTCACAAGCAGGTTAAAACACAGTCACATACGATCGAGAATGTCCCTCCATGCTGAGCAGAACTCATTACTTTGCTGACGAGACTGTTTTCAACATGCTGGCTAGAACACTCAGTCACCACGTTGACTGTCAATACTTACCTGCTTCTTCGTAGCCATTTCTAGAGATGCTTTCCGAATACGAGTTTTCTGAGTCTACGAGAAAAAATACTGCCGTGTTATTGATGGGTATGTCATAGATAGACATTTTCTGCGAACTCTTTCTTGTAACCTCAACATAAATTCTGAGTGAGGCTGAATAAAGACAAGAATACAGAATACATCATGATGACCTTTTTATATTATGTCTGACACACTCATGGTTAAAATATTGTAAAGTGTTGTAGCATGCATTACATCCTTCAAATCTGCACTGAAAACGCACCTCTTCCTTGAGCATTACTCCTAACACAGTCCACACAATGCTCGTCCTTCTTACCCTCCCCCCCTTTCTGCTCTTGCTAATTTTCTACCCATCTTTCTCTGCAGAATCCCTATATTTTCTATGTTCTGTTACTTGGTGTCTTTTGTGTTTTCCATCTTTGTTTTCTGTTTGTCGTCAGTATTGTTGTTTATTCTTACATCCCTTGAGTTCTATCCATGTACTCCATGTCTCTTCCTTGTTTTTAAGCGCTAAGAGCATGCTCTCTATGAGTGTGAATATGCGCTATACAAATCTTCATTTATTATTATTATTCAAATTATTATTATTATTATTATTATTATTATTATTATTATATACAACACAAAACAGGTCGCGGGGCTGTTAAACGCAGTGAAAATGCAAAAGACAATTATAAAGATACAGATGTGTGCCCAGGATGAAAGAGCAACAAGCATGCCATTAATAATAAATTCACTTGGCTGAGTTTCAGGAACATTCTAGTGTCATTTAAAAACATTTTAAGATAAAACACAGAAACAACATATTCCCAGTGCGACCCAATAACTTTCTCGTATTTATGGCTCATTGCAACTGCTGACGTGCCACGCAGTAGGATAGTGAGTAGGAACGATAAACGGACACTAACTTGTGCTGTTGAAAAGAAACTCCATGGAAACATCCACATCAGCAAACCTTCTGCTTCCGTGCAGGAGTTTATGAGACGTCTGCCAGAACGTGCCATTCTGTAAACACAATGTTGCTTGCATGCTCCCCGTGTTTACCTTTCACCCGGCGATGAACACTAGATGGCAACTGCTTCTTCCATGGCCAGTTCCGAAGAACGAACAACCGACTGTCATAACCGAGCTGCTTGCAGTTTTAGAATGCCTATCTTCCTCGCACATTTTGCAAAATGGAAAAAGAATAGAATTATATGGCTTCGAAAAAAAAATTACTGATAACTATTTACGCTTCTAGGTTGTTCGGAAACATCACATCAATGAGGCATCTCCAATGCAGAATATTAAAATGACCACATAAGTAGACGGAGGAAAAAAATCAGATTCAAAAACAACTGATGGATGGATCACGGATGCAGTCAGATCAAACACCGGGCTCCGACCTCATTCTGCGCAGACAGGCAACATCTGGCAGAGCCAATAAAAGTGAACGGAGAGGTCGATTGGTGTCCGTGATGGAGCCGTTCTAACCGAGTGAAATGTACTTTCGACACTTTACCCAGTCTCGCAGTCGCCCAAGCGAGGGATCAAGTTACATGGAGAAATGGAGGATCGCGAGTAAAGCTTGAAAAGTCTGATATCTGAGATGTTTTGGTCTGATATCTGAGATGTTTTGGTCTGATATCTGAGATGTTTTGGTCTGATATCTTAGATAGCTTGGTCTGCGCCAGAAAGTGTGATGTCTCTGACTTGCTTCAATAGCAATCACTGCGTCTCTGAAGTTTTTGAACTAATTTCGTCCAGAGCACTGCTTTTCACCGAGAACTGGTGGCTTTAAACCACACTAACCAAAGCAGCATGCTCGTTTCTCTGCGTTATCCTGTTATAAAATTCTAATTCTGGGGCCAGCTGCACAACACATTTCTAATTTTAAACACTTTTAGCCCTTAAAACTATTTAGATAATCAGTTTAAAGTGCACACCACAATTTTAGAATTTCGAAAACTTAAACTGCTTTAAGTAAAATAAAGTTGTTTAAGTCTGACTTTCAGTCCTGTCAGTACAACTTTTTATATGTTTTTGTGCAATACATCAAAATGGCAAAGAAGTGATTTTGCTTCTTTAGAACAGTTTTACGGTTTAGAAACATGTTGTGCAACCAGCGCCAGGATGCTTAAAGTGCATTTTAGTGTGTTTTAAATACGCTTACATTGACAACACTGATGAAGAAACTCCTTAATCCAAGAGCTTGGTAAAATATCTGTGTAGATTTTTTTTTTTTACAGAAACCAGATAATCGGCTCCCAAAAACCCACCTCAGTTCACATAAACACATTTATACTCCAACACTTAACATGTGATAACCATGTAAATTAGTTTCAAAGAATCGAAGAACATCGCAAGATTTTCCACCACTCGCCATTTTCTTAGAAAAGAAAACCGATCTTGTGATGCGGGCTTATCACGTAATCACGTGCTTCTTATTTAAAACAAAAAAGAAAACATATGGTAGTTTAGCAGGCCGCTTTCTTCGTTTTTGCAAAGCCTTCTCTTACGAAGATATTTTCTTGGCGAAGTAGGTCGTGTCTGGGCTACAAGGATGGACTAAGGTGTACGAGTTCTCGCTGCTCAGGTAGGAACACTTGCCAGGAAATTCTGAAGTTCAAAGGGAAGAGGTCTGAGAGAGAGAGAGATGTCTTGCAGAAGTCTGGCACGCCAGACGTTGCTGGGATGCACTGACAAATGAATATCAGCTGTGGATATCGTATGGGATGGAGAGAAAAGTCGGTGAGGAAGAGACAATGGGGAAGGAAGACGTTCACATGGTGGAAGGGTTGGGAGAGAAAGGGAAAGATAACATTAAAGGAGTACAGAAGATCTACCACGACTAAGCCCCGTGTTAAGAAAGAGAGTAAAAGAGTTTGAAATCTTTGTGGTGCATTGAACCGTGAGTTACGACCAAGATGGCTGGTTACCTGCACGTGCAGCGCGTTCAACCGCTTCTGAGACTAACTCAAAAAAAGACTCCCTTCCTTCACCTGTAGAAGCCAAAGCATAACTCATAAGGTCACAACCTTATGTGATTATTTTTTGTGGTTTGGGAGGGAGCAGTGTTCATGCGAAATACGCAGTCGAAATATGCTGTGTGTTTGGATGTGTGTGTGTGTGTGTGTGCGCGCGTGCGTGCGTGTGTGAGTACCTGGCTGAATGCATACATAGGGGTGTGATCAGTGTTCACCGAAGTGCAGTCCCGTAAAATACTTTGCCTGGTAGAAGGAACCTTTCCAGCACACCAGGACAGCATGTTTGTCTGGAGAACGCCGACAGTAATGCATCCCGACAGGAACATCGCCGCATACTCCATCCCGACTGTTTATCGCACGTGCGCCGCTTCTTCTACCCCACCGTTATCTGCTAGTAATAAGGAGTGCTTCCTCCCAAGACACCTCCCTGTGTTTGAAGACTAACTGGCTGTACGTCAGTACGTGTAGACCATGAACAACCGCGCGGTGCCTTTATTCAAACCTTAGTAACCTGGGGTCATTTTCGATCCATTCCATTCTGAGACGAGGGTCAAGCGACACAGGGGTTAGACAGTTTGGCAACAAAGTGCGACATGCCAGACAGAATAATTATCCGTCAGTCGTAATTGTGTTATTGAAAGCACTCCGGTGAGCTCTAAAGAACGGAAAGAGAGAAAATTAGGAAGAGCAATATCCAGGAACTGCACACAACAGATTTTTAAAAAATCTCTTTTACAGCACTCATCATATACACTTTTATTTCATCACAGTCTACAAAAACAACCGATAAAATAGCCTCGATACAGAACAAAAAAAAAACCTAGATAACAAAGAAAACGGCGTAACGCCCTCTTGAAACTGATCCAGTGGTTCACGCCTGTGATTCTGATGTTGAAAGGAAATTTGCTCTGATCAACATGACGAGTGAAGCTTCCACCAGATGCACTCAAACATCAAAGGTCAGTCAGACGTGTGAAAGCAATAATCGCTGCCGTGCGTCTGACACTTGCCTTCCCCCCCCCACCCCGAGGACGACTCGCCCCTCTTGCTTTATGTCTGGATTAGCTAACCACGAGCTGCTTCCTTTACTTCTTTACTGGCCACGCAGCATAGTGTCAGTTCAAAGTGTGGTCTAAAGTGTTTGTCTGAGTGCCTTAGAGCTAGGCGGTAATGTAACATGGCAGCAGAGGTGAGTCTATTAATTTTTCTAGCGAGTCTGATGTGGTAGGACGAAACTTTTATCTTTATTTACAACACTTTGCTGCGGGGAATAGTTTTTGCTTTGTGAACTGTTCCGTACTCTCGCGGAATTCGTCGCACTCTTGTGTTGATATTTATCATTATTTGTAGACTTCCTCGTAGTCATAAGTCAGACACTGGTCTATGTTACACACACTACAGACAGACCTTCATGCTAGCGCTCACTTCATTGGAAAGATAGATGAAAATTGAGGCATGTGCTCAGTAGGAGATGTCAAGAAGAATCTTTTTTACTGATCAAAATGTGCAGCTTCTGCCATTACATTAAAGTCATTGATTTGGGCATCAGAGACATCTCGACACCTCAGTGACTACCTCAAGAGAGGGAACTGAATCTGAAGATTTGTCTCAACATGTGTCTTGCAGAGGAAGCGACCTCAGTACCAATGAAATCTCTAAGGTCTGACATCAGGAGACACCGAAACCATTTTTATCCGTAGCAAACGAAATGGAGTAAAGAAGAAGAGAATCTTCAGATTGTGTGGGTGGTCTCTTCTGAAGAAGGAGGCGCCCAACTTTGGGGCAAGAATGCCAGAAAGGGATTCACTTCGAATGGCAGTGTAAACAAAAGAGGAAGAAACACTTACTCGTACTCGGCAGGAGAATCAGAAGAGTAATTGTTACCTATGAGTGCACAGAAAGAAAAGAAAATCGAGGATGAATTTACCATCAAGGGTAGTCTGAGTACCCGCTAAGTTGTTTTGGAACAAGCGTGAACGTGATAAGTTACAAACACATCAAGAACACCAGAATAGGGGGATGCAAGACCAAACTTTATTTGTATAATGGATCTGTTATCAAGACCAATGGTTGCTCGCAACTTTAAGCCGTAAAGAATCCAAAAAATGTTAAGGAATTCAGATCTCACCACTCTCTGGGAAGAAAATATCTGGAAACATTATAGTCAAAGATGAGAACTTTGAGAATGTATTTTATGTGGATAATAGCGATGTGCTACTATGTTGACCTCTTTGGTTATGACCTAGCCAGTCTCCCTGTGTGTAGCTCATTTTAATGTAGACAAATCTTGTACTCACGTTATCTCTCCGTCGTGCCGAGTACCACATATGAAGTTACTGGTCAAAGCACAACTTCAGAATTCACTGAAGGAGATATCATTGCTCCTGTCGATAAAGCTACCAGTAAGTGTAGCTGCATGGTTGCTGCTACCAAAAAGTCTCGCGATATTTGTATCTGTGTTAACCTGAGACCTTTGAACAAGGGCCTTAAAGGGGAGCATTATCCTATACCTCTAATGGAAGATATCCTGCCTAAACATGCAGATGCTAAGGTTTTTTCTCTCTCCAAAATTCGAACACAGCAACGTTTATCGGCATGACCACCAGGACGAAGAGTTTAGCAAGCATGACGACCAGTTTGTGTCATTTTAATACTAAACAACACAAATGCTCCGAGCTAGAACACCCAGACCAACCCAATCACAATACCTTTTTCAACAGAACAGCAAGAACATTGCCGCCTACCTCTAATAAATTGCTGAAACCAATTGTTAGGCTAGAAGCGAACATGAAAAACCTTAGTGACAGTCAAAAGAAACAAAAGAATTTCGAGATTAAATGAAAGACCTTCCCCACCTGTAGAAAGGACATCGAATTGTAATGAAACCGTTCACCACTTGGTGGGGGGGGGGAAGTGGACAAAAAGGAACTGTCATCTTATAAAACGAACGCCCTCATGATGCTAACGCCTGACGGTGTTGTACACGGCATGATAGAAGGCCTCAGCGGAAGATACCAGAACTGCGGTGGAGACCATCGCCAGGCAGTCTTCAGTCTCCGCTTTCGTAACCCTGACACAACTGAGTTGCAGCAGACAGCTCCGTCGTCTTCAGGACTGCATGCATCATGATCCGAGACTACCCTTAAGATCCCTGCAGCACCGCCTTCACCTGACACTACGCCCACTGCTTCACCTGAGCCAGCCTCACCACTCAGTCCTTGAAAGGGACCTCATACGCACCACCCGTTCCGGACAAGATATCAAGTCCACGAAGACACTTGAAAGGAGTTGGTGACCTTTAACTGTTCCTCGACTTGATATTGCTTAATTCAATTAGTTCGATCCTGGACACCGCGATTGATTCCACGTGTTACATGCTGACAGTGTTTGTCCAGTTTAGGTTACCACAAGAGCTACGTTAGTTTCCTTCAAGATTAAATGGTCCATCATGTCATTCTTCAGTGTGATTCTTTGTGTTTGTTTGAGTGCCTGACCACTAGGCAGTCACGTGACAGCCATCATAGGACTCCTGTGGTTCTCGGAGGAAGAAGGGAGGGGCACAGTGATGGGTGAGGGTTTACCACAAGAATCAATGAAGACACCCATAAAAGAACTTTGGCGCCTCACTTTAGATTATCACAGGTGGTGTTTGATTATCGGGGAAAGCTGAAGGGAGGTTGAGAAAGTTGTTGCTGGTGCCCTTAGAATTTCTTTTTCTTCTCAGCTGTTGATGACAATGTGAAAAGCAAAGATGATAATGAGTGCAACAAAGACTGAAAATTAAGGAAAAACATGTCCCGACCCGCGCTCTGACTAACAAATGATACCTTGTTCAGTATAATACTTCATTTCAAAAACTAAAATTACTTGAAATGCCAGCTATTACTGTTAAAGTTAGAAAAGCAATAAGTGAATAGAACAAGAGCCAGTCCCTCGGGTACAATCAACCGTTAAGAGAGTGGACATTGTCCTATTGAAAAGAACCACAAAACAAATATAGTTAAAAAGAAGAAAAAGAACAGATAAAAGAAAGGAAGAATGGAGAGAGTGCAAGAGTTTCCTTCGCTAAAAGTTCAGAATAGAGTTTTGAAACTCGTTAGAATATCTTTAACAGAAACATAATATGGAAGCCATTTCCATTCTCTAGAATAAAAAAGAAATAAAGAAGAAAATAAAAGCACTGAAACTTAAAATGACACAAATGGGAGAACACCTAGGCTTTACTCCTAAAATTGTGGCATTTCTGTGGGAGAAGGGACAGCAATAAAGATCGGTGTGGGCCGTTACTGCGTAGGATTGGAAAAAAAGTGGAGATGTGACTCTTTCCGCCTAGGCGCACATAGAAAGGGTGAAAACAATAACCATGTGTAAATGTCGAGTTTTACATTCAGTCTGGTGTCAGATAACACATTTTGGTAAAGGTCATGTTCTTTTTTTTTTTTAAACCAGAAACCGGTCCAAATTCATTTTCTTGTCACTTCCTCCCAATCAGCGGGTTTTACTGTTCAGCTTGATGCTCCCTTGCCAACTCGTGCTAAAGTTGATGGCCATGATGGGTGGGCAGATAGCTGCTTCATCTGACCACTCAGCTACACATCTTATTACTAGCAGCGACAGGCCTTGACCTTCTGGTCAAATCCTTCAAAAGGTGGGAATATAGAGAGTACAGCATGACAGGCTTTCGTGTGCATGCGCCTGGTTGCGGGAATTTTTGTGTCCGTTCGTAGACTGCTTGGAATGCTGTCCTTTTCCCTTTCTCACTTTTTTTATTTGCAACAGTAGCCACCTCTATATAGATAGGAATATTTTCAATTCAATAGAGTTGACACATGCAAGATGACCTGTGTGTGTGTGGTGTGTGTGACAATGTCTGACGGTCAAAGACAGACTATATGGAGATGTACATCTGATTGTTGTAGAACATGCTGCTTTGTATTATCACTATGTATATATCCCCCCAACATGTCAAAATGATTATGAGCCATTGAAATTAAAAGATGTCGTGTCTCTTTACCACCAAAGGAAATTTTTTTTATCTTTTTGTGTCATCATTTGCTCTCAGTTGTGCAATTTACATCTTGATGTATGTAGATGAGTGCTTTCGTAATCCCCTGAGAGTAAAAGTTCTCTCTCACTCTCCTCCTCTTTTTCTCACTTTTCTCTCTTTCACTCCCCCCCCTCTCTCTCTCTCACACACACACACACACACACACGCACGCACACACACCCAGGCGCATACAAAGATCGTTATCATTAGTTATCATAGACATATTTGTCGCTGTCTTGCTTTGCTCCGGGGTTTGAGAATAGTGCTTTTGTTACATTAATGAGAGGTCGATTGGGAAAGGTGTGCACATTGTGTTTGCTGGTTCTCTTGGTAATTTAAACAAAAAATTTTCGTGTGACGTTAAATATTGCATTTCTCATGTATATTTTGTAAGATGGGTGTATCCATGCATTATGTAATAAAAATCCATGTACAACTGTTCTCTCTCTTTCTATCCCTATCTCTCTCTGACGCTTCATTTCTGCTTCAGTGGAGACTAAAAAAAAGACACAATGAATCCACAGATAAATCCATAAACGCTGAACTATTTTCATTCACCGACCATATGGTGTGTTGGTTGTGGAGCACAGCACGCCACCGATTTACCCAACTTCTCTATATGCTGATATGGTTAGTACGCTCATGAAGGCACGTGTTGGTCAGCTCCCCCCCCCCCCACTAAATGGGAGCCCGATTTATCAGGGAATTTAAAGCCTAGGCCCCGTATGCAAGAAGCACCGATAGCGCCGCTATAGGTACAATATCTCTATCGTCACGACAGCGCGGAAAAATTCGCATGCAGGGACCCCGGGCTATCGGTGCTTCTTGCATACGGGGCTAGGTCACTGGCTTCACTGGGTGGAGGCCTTCTTCATGAAGTGCCACAGACACGGTGGACCACTCACAATTTACTGTCCCTACAGCTGTTAGGTTATGAAACCCTTGACCTTTTACCTACTTAAGTAATGAGAGATTCCCACGATGAATAACATCACTGCATTTCAGTTTCTCAGTCCGTTTATTAGCCAGTCTGCTAATACCTGGTGTTTTTGAATCATTTCCTGTGCCAGCCATGACCTCAATTTTTTGCTCCATTTTCTTCCCAGCTTGATTTTGGCCACCTTTTTGTTTTTACTTCTCACCAGTCGCTTCCAATATTCATAATTAACCATAAGGAAGCAGAAAGAGAAATCCACGCGAAAGCTTGGCTTAGGGTTGAACTTTTTCATTCTTTGGAAGCATGTCTCTACCTGACCTCTACCCCTGCCACAGGAGCGTGGTATCCGGAGTCTACGTGAAGCAGACGTAGCCGCCATTTAGAAGGTCTGCTGACTGCAAATGGACTGCTGAATCCAAATTTGTCATCGCCATTGTCTGCCGACTCTCCTTGTCACAAGGGCAAACGTGTACACATTATTATTATTATTTTTTCCTTCACCAGAATATTCATTCATTTTATTCTATCAAAAGAGCACAGGTCTACGTTCACTTTATTCTATCGGATGCCGTGGTCACCAAGGGTGACGGTTCTTTGGTTTGGATCAATTTGCCGCTGTGTTACACTATATTTTTGTTTTGATGTAGCTGGGGGCCATTTTCGTAGAAAAGCTGTGTCCCTGCTGTTTAGTATTGATCCTAGGCTTGTGCCAAAATAGTGTTGTCCTTCCTTCTTGCCTTTGGGCTTTATAAGCATGCGTGAGTGTTTGAAATGACAAAACGCTGGTACGTGTCTAGGTGTCGAGCTTGCTGCCGGCAGGGAAATGCACTGTAGCAATAATATTAATGATGATGCAGTGGTGTTGGTGTTGGTGGTAGTGATGATGATGATGAGGATGATGATGATGATGATGATGATTGTTTGACTGGTGTGTGTCTGTGCCTGAGCGCCATTTTTGTGCATATGCACGTGCGTTTGTTGTTTGATGGACAGCGCCTAAATGTTTGAATGTGAGAGTGTTCACGTGCATGCGTGTGACTGTGTATGTGACTCTGTGTGTGTGTGTGTGTGTGTGTGTGTGTGTGTGTGTGTGTGTGTGTGTGTGTGTGTGTGTGTGTAAGGGGATTCAAGTATGTATAAGTGTTGTATGCTTTTTTCCTTTTTTTCTGTCTTTCCGCTTGGCTTGAAACATTTTATTTCGATCTTCACAGACGTTTTCCGCTGGTCACCTGATACTTGATCCCACTTTAGCTGTATCGCTTCTTTAAGCTGACCCTTGTATTTTTCAGCGACAAATATACGGAAAGAAGTAAGCAAGCATGCTAAGTCAACTGTACAACAAAGACACCCCTCCCCCGACATACATACCGCCGATACCTAAAAAAAATCCAGCACAAGGGTTTAATTTGTAAACCTCTCTGCCTTTTACAAACACGCAAACACGTGGATTGATTGACTGTAAAACTTCTTCTAAATATTGCTCACTGAGACTGGTGGTGCACAGTCAGAAAGACGGAGGAACAAGATCAGGTCTGCATTTCTACATTTTCTCTAAAACAAAAGTACACAACTTTTCAGGCTTGTTCATACCTTGTCGAAACCGCAACACAAACACTGTCAATGTACTTATGGTTTCATCCATTTTTTGAAGAGGCAGGCGCTCGATCGTTTCCAAGCAAACCGAGGAGAGTTTTTTTTTTAAAGCCAAGGATGTAAGAGTGTCTGAAAATAGCAAGAGACGAAGGGAAGTGAACAAGACTCAGATTTCTCTGTGCTTTGTTGTGAAAGAAAACAGGAAGGGTTTGAGTTTGACTCTGCAAGAGTTTTCGATGTAGAAGGACAAGTACCGGAAGTGATGAGTGCACGTCCTACTCATCATTGCAGCTGCCGAGAGATCGTTTCCCGAGGGTGCTTGACGCGTGCTATTTCTGCTGCTTTTGAATGGGCACTCATCTTCGGACCAAGCGATCATTTATAACCCTGGCTGAGGCTTGATGCAATAATAACCGGGTAAACACCAATAATGCAGATATCAGATGACAAAGAAGTATTACGTATTGATTTCGACATGACAGTGTCTTGTGAACCCGAGAGGTCGTGAACCTGAGAGATCATGGACACGAAAGGAATAAAGAGATGATATGGTAAAAAACACTTTGAACGAGTTCACAGATGATTTTATGACCTCCAGTGCGTTTTTTTATGTGGTGCTTAACATAGAACATCGCGAACGATCGTTCAGTTAGGAGCCATAAGACGAACTTTGCGGTCCCCAGCACTAATGCAAAAAAAAACCCAACAAACCACGAAGACCACCAACTTTGCTGTCATCTATCTTTGCATCGCAGCCTGCCTCGATTAAGTGCAAACGGCTCAAAAGCTTATGAAGGTATTGTTTCTGATCCTGGTTATGGTGATCTCATCTCACTGACCGCGTCAGTTCAAGCAGACAGCCAGTGTAAACCATCTTGTTTGCATATTTCATTTCAAATACAGCATCGAAAACGCAAGAGAGAAACACCGTTTGCAAACAATCTGAGCGGTTAACACTCGAAAAACCAGATCACTGACCGAAAAGAATCATTGTTCGTGGCCTGGGGCCAGTTGCACAACATGTTTCTAAACCTTAAAACTCTTCTAAAGAAGCAAATCTCTTCTTAGCCATTTTGATGCATTGCAGAACATACACAAAAATTGTACTGACAGGAGGGAAAGTCAGACTTAAACAACTTTATCTTACTTAAAGCAGTTTTAGTTTTAAAAATTCTAAAATTGTGGTGTGCACTTTAAACTATATATCTAAATGGAGTTAAGGCCTAAAAGTGTTTAAAATTAGAAATATGTTGTGCAACTGGTCCCTGGAGTCCCCGGTGTCTCTGATTAATGTTGCTAACAGTGACCGACAAAAATTGAAATAGTAGACCATGGCCGATTATTTGTCGGTAGGCTATTTGTGACCCAGCGATGACTAAATCGAAGGCTGGATAGGTTGTGCTTGCCTGAGGCTCGATGCAGATGGCGTTTTCGCAGTCGAGGACATTAGTGTGCGATGAGCTTATCGATTTCACGTCCTCAGCGATGAAAAACATGCGTGTGGGTGAGCACTTCCTCCTCCCAGCCACTTTAGCCATGACTGTATTGTGCTAGATAAGAGCATCTTCTGTGGGCCTCGCGTGAGTTTAAGGCACAAAGCTAATTACCCACCGAAGCCGACGGAGTGGTAAGGACAGTTGTAGGTATGAATACGTTGCCCCAGCAACGAGCGATGTATGTTCCGCCATATTGATCGAGATTCTTTTCTTTAACAATGGTATATAAAAAAAATTTAAAACGTTATAATCATACATTGCTCGACCTCTTGTTTCTTATAGTGAGAACTATGTTTTCGTATTTTTAGGAGAAAATGAAAAGAAAATCATCTCCACCTTTCTCCGACTCGGAGAGAGGGGGTGGCTGCGCGGTTTTCGAAATTCTTTAAAAAAAAGTGAATAAAAAAAGAATTCACAAATGGTCATTACTCACCTGTGTCTTTCTTGTTGATGAGATACGGTTCATCTAACCTAATCCAGAAGTTTTCTGCCTTTTCATATTCCTCGTCGTCGACAATGTGGATACGAATGTATTGCCTGAAAACACAACGGGATATTCGCGTTAAGCTAAAAGATCGAGTACTCATATTTAATTTAATTAACATCGACGAAAGATGAAATATGATGTTCAAGATGAAAGAAAGGTGTCGAGACTGACAGCAAAATGTACTTTGTTCACACGTTCCTGTACAAACTTTAGATATTTCCTGGCTGAGTGAGTTCCTAGAAAGAATATTGTTAGCAACAGTTTCCTCTGCATGTGAATGACCACCAGTCCGCCATTCATACAAGAACAGACAAGAGACGGATCATGATTTTTGCGCTTATAGTGAGATAATATATAACATGATTAACACTGCTGTCGACTCTTACAGAGAGACGATACTCAGAGTGTGTTAATGGATGCATTATCTCGTAAATTCAATCAGAGATCCAGTTTTAGGAGAATGATATGTGATGGTACCTTGATAAGATGAGTATTCAGCTAGCTGATCCCCACACGCTGAGGCATACGACATGAGATCCCGCTACACTACAACCGGATAAATGCTAATGACAATAATAACACACGAGAAGAGAGAAATGTAAATTTCTCTTGAGATGACAATGCTTGACTAATAAGAAGCTGCTAAGACCAGGGATGAACACCTCCATAATATTTGTACGTGTGCAAAACATGATAAGCATCTGACATCTTGACACCATTCTCCCCAATACGTACTTCTCAATTAGTTGTCCCAGCACTTGCTACAATTTCTTTCTTTCTTTTTTTTTTGTTTCCGTTTGTTCGTTCGTTTGTTTGTTTGTTTGTTTGTTTCTTTCTTTCTTTCTTTCTTTCTTTCTTTCTTTCTTTCTTTCTTTCTTCTTTGCTTGTTTGTTTCTGTTTTTTGGTTTTCGTTTGTTTCTTCCTTCTTTCCTTTCCTTTTTCCTTTCTTTCCTTCTTGTTTGCTTCTGTTTTTTGTTTTCGTTTGTTTCTTCCTTTATTCTTTCTTACTTCCTTTCTTTCTTTCTTATTTTGCTTGCTTGTTTCTGTTTTTTGTTTCCGTTTGTTCGTTCGTTTGTTTCTTTCTTTCTTTCTTCTTTGCTTGTTTGTTTCTGTTTTTTGTTTTCGTTTGTTTCTTCCTTCCTTCTTTTCTTCCTTTCTTTCCTTCTTGTTTGTTTCTGTTTTTTGTTTTCGTTTGTTTCTTCCTTCTTTCTTTCTTTCTTTATTTGCTTGCTTGTTTCTGTTTTTTGTTTCCGTTTGTTTCTTCTTGCTTCTGTTCTTTCTTTTTATTGTGAAGTAAGAGCAGCGTCGTTGGTAGTTGACGCTAGTAATAATATTTGTAACAAAAGCAGCTTTAGTATGACATACTTTTATGAAGCCGGAGAATGTCACGTGTATGAGTTGTTGAGTAAAAATACCATACTTGTGTATAACCTTTCCTATGACCATGTGTTCACTAGCGCAGTGCAAATTTTCTGGACAAACGGGATAGAACAGCAAAGTGGCCGCAATTTCAGGGTTGGACTAAATAAATGTTGGAAAGAGCAAATATGTCATGCTTTTATGTCATTAAATTGATGGCAAGCACGGCCCTGGACATAGTAGAGTCCCAACACGTGCATGTCAGGAATGCCAAACTTGAGTGGACAAACGTCAATGGTCGTCTAACTGCAGTCCCCATGGACAGAAGTGGTCTTTCAGAATGATCCACTTAGACAGAATCCATTAAGTTGATTAAAGTCCTTTTTTTTAAAAAAAAAAGGTTTAATTCACCACATAACAGTGACATCTACTTTGATTAACTAATGATCTGACAAGAAAAAATCACACAGACTTTCAATTTAAGCTCTCTTTCTCTGTCCCTTCCGTCTGGTTTCTCTTTATCCCCATCTCTCTCTCTCACTTTACGGCTGTCAGTGAGTGCAGGAATAAATCGTTAGTCACTAAGACAGTGAAAGGTCGATGCTTCGGATGGTTCTTTGCAGCTCCTAAACAAGTTCACCGTGATAAAACCTTCTACATGACTGCTCAGCTTTAAAAACGAACAAGGAGCAAACAATCTCCCTTTTCTCTAAAATAAATATTGACAACATTGGCAACATATTTTTATTCGACTAAGCTCACCACCATAACAAATAAACAGATGCCTCTGGTGTCATTTCATTTACAACATTCACTCAGCTTACCGGGCTCAAGTAGTCCATTCTCTCTCCACGAGTTCCTATTTATCCTGTTGCTGGAAATTTCAAAACGATGTCTCGTGTTGTGCAGAAAATAAGTACAGAGGTACAACAAACACGGGCTTTAAAGGGCGCGCCAATTATGTTCGCTTCTCACCACACCGCGAGTTTGTAATTTCTGTCAGATTCCATTGTTGCTGGCAAAGAGCAGGCTATGGTCACCCCTTACGCCTGAGTGCAAGAAAGGAGAATACTTCAGGCTTAAAGGTCTGTTAGAAGCCTTCAACCTTCATCATGCACAGAAAGAAGTCAAAGAGGTGACATCACACATCTCGAGGGATACGTTTAGGGCCAGTTGCACAACACATTTCTAATTTTAAACACTTTTAAGCCTTAACTCTATTTAGATAATTAGTTTAAAGTGCACACCACATTTTTAGAATTTTTAAAACTAAAACTGCTTTAAGTAAGATAAAGTTGTTTAAGTCTGACTTTCCGTCCTGTCAGTACAGTTTTTTGTATGTTTTTCTGCAATGCATCAAAATGGCTAAGAAGAGATTTTGCCTCTTTAGAACAGTTTTAAGGTTTAGAAACATGTTGTGCAACTGGCTGCAGGTCTTCGGTTGGTTGTAGCCTTGACAACGTAAGCAAATCTATATAATTTCTGGTGTTTGTGTTAGTATCCACACTATTCAGCGATGTTTGTTTTGGAGAACGAAAGGGTATTATTCACTCAGATATTGGAGAATAGTATTCCGTACTAAAATGAACTGGATCATTTGAAAAAAAATATTGTACCCCACTAGATCTTTAAATGTAACAACCATAAAACCCGAAAGAGAGAAAAAACAAGAAGGTAAGCTAGAAAGAAAATCAGCAATTAGGGCATATTTACTGAGAAAGGTAACCGTTGAGCTCAATAAAAACTCTTCCTTTACTTGCTGTACTCCGAAAGGTCGAGAAATCAAACCAAAACTGTTGTGCAAATGTTTACCACGATCAATACAGACCTGCGGCAATCCCTTTCATAGAAAGAGAAAAATAAGCACGGATTATAATTTGGGTAGATATCAGAATAGAGATGTCTTCGAGTTATACGTGGTAGACATAGCTTTATATACATAGACATGTACATGTCATTTTGTTATAATATCTGTCGTGGCAGGCAACATATTTGTCATCTTTCAAATCGAAAAAAAGAACGTGACTACAAAACTTTACCTCTTAGTTGTGCAGACCTATAGCCGCGCTTTATCTCGCAACATTGCATTGACACACACACACACACACACACACACACACACACACACACACACACACACACACACACATTGCATACATCAGTGCGAACTTTTAACAGCACTACAGATGTTCACGGCAGCTGATGTGCAAAATTGCGCGTGAAGACGCAGCTGGAGACTCGTGATTGTGAAATTGTCTGATGTACATCTCTCTGCTTTGGAAGTCGTCCATCTTTTTTGGAGTGTGTGATCTACAAAAAAATGTGCTCTTGAGCTGGTTTACCCCTTCGTTTACACACCCGTCTTTGTGGCACTAACGCTAGTCCATGACATGCTGTCAGCTCCCAGAAGCTACATAAACAAAAGAGTCCGTTTGTTTTCTCTACATTTCATGTGGTTTTTCTTTGTGACTAACGTCACGACAACCGAGAGAAACGTTTAGCCGAGTGCTTAGAACACTGGCGTTTGAACCAAGAAACGCGCTGGTTCGATACCCTAGTAGTGCAACAAACTTTACCCAGTTGGACCAGGTACCTTACCTTATAGAGGGTTGGGGAAGGTAAGGAGAAGAGGTCGTCCCCGCCCTCATGTAAATTGTAAAGGTTAGGGGGCGATCTTTACCCTTTTACAGTCACAGTACGTAGAGTGGTTTAGACCGAAATGGGGACTATTTTATTCGTAAACATACTTATTCATGCTTTACATTGAATGATTGGCGCAATGTGGTATAATTAACAACAAACAAAAACATTAGAATGCAAAAGTAATACCTTCACTCAAACCATATAAAATGGTTACCAAGAACGGTAGAGATATGAGGACAAGTAAAATTCAGATTTGTCCACATGAGCATTTCACAACTTGAGCACCAATTAAAAAAAATTAATCGAACTTCTGCTTCAGGAACTCAAAAATGTTCGCGAGGTCGTCACAAAGTAAATGCATCCGTTTTTGTTTTCTTCATGAAACAAGATAAACCCTCCTGCTCCGACCAAGGTTTCTGGTCGTGTCCCTGGCAAAATCGCTGGCAGAGATGAGCCCGCTTTTTCGTGATGTGCATCTCCGAAATATTGTTAGGAGCCACTTAAACGCGAATGTCCTCCGTTGTCAGGACCAGGCGTGGCTGGTGTGACAGGAAGGGGAGCCTAGCCCTGTAATCCTCCATGATTGCAAGAATGCAGCCAGCACTCCATAAAACAAACGTGCTCCTGATCCTCTTCTTCACGTGCGCAATAATAATAATCATCATCGAGATTTATCCTCCGTGTTTACTAAGATTTATCCATAAAATAGCAGAGATGTGTGTCGCAAGACCAGGAAGTCTTGTCTTTATTTAGAGCGCAAGAAACTAGTCCGGTCGATCATCATTTCTTGTTAGATGCGCGTCATCCATTTTCTACATTAAAAAGACATACTTCACCAAATGTAAATATTTCGACACCCAGCACTTTGACTTTTTTCTGGAGTTCGACCTAATTACGGGTGTTAACAAGGTGTTGGGTGTGGATGTGGGTCTGCATAGTGGTGGTTTTTCAGAAAAAATTAGAAATACACAATACGTTAAGTAGAGAACAAGAGAAAAACTCTTATTGGATGATTGAATGATTAACTAACCTATTTTTGTAATGTAAGTTTTTTTGTTGTTGTAGGATTAGTTTAATCGGTTACAGCTATAAGTACAAGATATAGATTTGAGTGGACTGGTGTGGATGTATGCAAGGATACATGTCTGCAGTTATGCATGCATCACTGTCTGTCTGTCTGTCTGTCTGTCTGTCTGTCTGTCTGTCTGTCAAAAGCACAGATGTATTACTGACCCCGCTTTAGTGCCAACCTAACTGCAAATTCGCTGCATTTTATTTGGAGGAGCAACCCTGTTGTATAGTCTGATAGAGTCTGATAGGAATCTTGACGAAGAACTACAAGTTTTTAAACCGTCCAGATATTTCTGGCGAGGCGATGGGTTTGTAAATTCGCCAGCACGCCATCTCCGGCATTCTAGGTCCTCATAAAAATAACCGGCATTTTCCCTTGCTGGCTCGTCGACTCCATTACATTTCTCGACAGGTTTCTTGAATGGCTAATCTAATGTGACGCTTAGGAGATGTGCCCCCCCCTGGGAAACAAAACACTACTTAATCAATGGCTGATGTATACAGCACGTCCTTACAGGAGACTGAATGCAATATTTCCTGCACTTCTCCTGCAGATATGTGAATGAATGAAAGTGCTTTGCGCCACAAGTGAGGGAAAGCAAGTTACAAAACTACTATTGGTCATCAAAGGTGTTTTGATTAACAGCAGATAGAACAATAAAACGTTTTCATTAAACAAATAAAAAAAATGTTATTTCATCCTCGTGGTGGATCTACAGAGGGCGAAACTGATTTATGAATAAACATTTTTGCAATCGACTATATCTTTTCGAAGAGCTCAGAAAGAGAGGACAACCCAGGATAACCGTCAGATGTTTAAACCGAAGAATTCAAACAGTGACTCCACTCTAGACTCTCAAATCTGTATTTATGGGCGAGAACCATCGACGGTCAACAAGAAACACGCACGGGGGAAGATGAACTCTTCATTCCGGTCTCTTAACGGTGGGAATGGAGCAGAAGCCATCAGCTTATTGAAACAAATGAAAGTTAAGCGGTCTTCAGGACTGACCAAGCCATTCTTCACAATCAAACTGACAAAGTTTTGTGTATAAAATCAATACTCACCCGAACAACATATGGAAGCTGTCGGGAATGTATGGGGGGGGGGAATTCGAATCCACAAGCTTTATCAACGTCAGCAACGTGAATAATTTATTTGAAAGTCCTCTCTTTTTTTCTTTTATTCATCCATTTTCATCTTGCAACAAATTCCGAAACCTGACATGTGGGTCGAGCCCTGCCCATCTGATATTTTATCGGTCGTGTTATTGATGAATTATTTTACAGTTTAAAAAAAATGTCAACGGAAAATCGTATTAAAAATAGCGCTTGGTGACTAAGCCAATGTATCACGTCTGCGCATGCGCAAACATTAAAGTACATCCATATGTGCAGAGGAAAATGCAGGTCCCTAGAAGGAGGGGGGGGGGAATCAGTCTTTGTTTGAAATTATCTTAGCAGCAGCTAGCATTGCCCGAGGTGTGTGCGTAATATTTGAACAGATGTGCAGTCCACGTGTGCTCTGATCAAACACACCTTACCTGCGATCGAAGCAGATTGATTATGTTTATCTGGTTGTGTTTGTTTATCTGGTTGTGTTTGGAATCGGAAATGAACATTGACTGGTCAGAGTAGGTATCTTGGTAAGTAATACTCAGGACTGCCTGAAAGGCGGGCTGATCTTTGGTTTACAGACATACGTTAGGCACAACTTGATATCAGAGATTGAGTTGACTGTTGGTGTTTGAAGCCGAGACAGCGAATGAGGTGATGCCAGGGCGAGGTAGTCGACCTTTAAACCCACAGGCCGTGATCCCTACCGTCTTGTTGACAAGCGCTTTACAGTTGCACCATTAGAGCCCCTTAATATCAGAACGAAAGAGGGAATAAGAGAAAGGATGGAAGGGGGGAGAAATACAGCGTATGTGCGTATCTGCTCCGATATTATTGTTGTTAGTTTCCTACACCGAAAGAGACCACGTGACCTTGTTAAGAAAGTAATAATAAGATATAAGGAAGACCGAGGAGGGGTACACCGGCAGAGAGGCTGACAGGTAGACAGACAGACAGACAAGACAAACAAGGCAGACAACTGGTACAGGTGTTGAAGGTCTGGTTGCAGGCAGTCATCAAGATGGACACCTAGACCAACTGACGAGGAAAGATTCATTTTGGAGAAAAGATAACAACCTCAAATAAAATTCCCACGCGAACTGTACCGATGATTCACATCTGACATTTCAATTTTTCGCCCTCTCGTTGGAACTAAATTCGAACATATCCCTCTGGAAAAAAACAAAGGATATTAACAGGACAGTCAGATACGACAGCCCTGGGCCTGAAGGAGACATAACGAGAGAAAGAGAGACAGAGAACTTTCACATCAGCCACATGGGAGGTGACAACCCTGGAGTTAGCATCACCGTGCTTGTCATTCTCTCTTATCTCTTCTTCTCGACATGTATCGATCATGCCACCTGGCTATTCTCCAGTCACTCAAATCTTCGACCCCTGAGGATGCAGCGTCGCAAAAGTCAGTCAAATTTCCATCGTTTCAGTGCTTCAGGAGTTCAAAGCACCGAATGCACTTCACCGATGAAATAAATTGAATGTATCATTAAGGCAGTTCAGTTGACAGTCAGGTTATGTTGCAAAGCTGTTACCGCTGAACCCAAGTTGTGTGTGTGTGTGTGTGTGTGTGTGTGTGTGTGTGTGTGTGTGTGTGTGTGTGTGTGTGTGTAGGTCGGGCGGGCGGGCGGGCGGGCGGGCGGATTCGTAGTCTTGGGGAAAGCGAATAGCCGAGTGGTTAGAGCTCTAGCGTCCGACCCCGGGATCACGCCAGTTCGATACCCATGTAGCGCAATAGTCTTCGCACGGTCGACTCAGGTGTTTGAAATGGGTACCTAACTCCACAGAATGCTTGGAAAGGTAAGACAGCGAGAGAAAGAGTGAGAGAGAGGAAATGGGCATAGTTCTCACAAAATGATGACCCCGACAAAAGTTGGGTCTTTAGTTTGTTCTTCCCCAAAGATCGAGGAAAGGTTAAGGGACGACCTTTACCCTCGCAGCTTTGAGGTTATAGTACACCTTCAAAGGGGAACATTATACCTACAAATGAAACACACCTACCGAGCGGTGAGATGTATACATAATTTAGTTAGCAGCAGGTGTCTAAAGTGGTATTAAAAAGTCTTGAACCACTTACAGTTCACTGCTTGTACGGCCAATATGCCTGTGGTGGCAATGTGTGTCTGGTTCGAAGGTGAAATTCGTTTTAAAATTTATTTTAACCATATTCCCGTGTGCGCAGAACTCAATAAGTTTCTATCGAGCACATTCCATCTCTCTCTCTGCTTGATGTATTATCACATGCGCGTCCACAAAAGTTGGTTAAATTTCTTTATATTCGTTAATGATACCATATATCGGACAAAAGTTCTATTTTCGTGCTGCAAACCCGACTTACATTTTCATAAAGATCTGCTGTGATAATCTGTAAATCTGTTTGATTTGCTTTTCGAGAAATTCACAAAATATGTTGTTTTTTTCATCAAAATCATTTACACCGAATGATCACTTTATGGGAGACACTGTGTCCCCTAGAGAGTTTTTATCCCTAAGCAAACACTGTTCTGTTATTTTTCATTCTACATATCCCATAGTTAATATCGCTGGTCGTGACAATGCCTCGTGTTTTTTCAAACCTTTCAATTTTCCTCGTGTATGTCTTACATTCTACCCCTTCCACGATTCCTTTAGAACAGTCTTTCCTTACCCTACTTACCCCTCTTACCCCCACTTACCGACTTTTCCGATGCGCTAGATCAGTTCGTGCTTTTCTCGTGTTGTTCGTCAGACAGAGTGTGATTGGACCCAGACAGCCCCTTCCTCGATTTCTTTCCTCTAGAGAGGAGTGAGCGGAGGAATAGATGTCTGACCCCGGTTACAGTTCCGGACCCGCCAACCCAGGAACCACAGTAAAGTGTAAAGTGTAAACTATTAACACGTGTATTCATCACGAAGCTTTTTTTTCCAGTCAAGATTCGCATCAAGCGATGAAAAAAAGGTGATGAATGAGTAGCAGGTGATGTTGATGTTATTTACTTTTCTTATTGTTGGACTGAAAAGAATTGTCAGCTTTGTGATAGAAAGTCGAAAGATGTTTTAATGAGAACAAGGAATGAATCAAAATCGCCATAGACACAAATTCCAAGGCAAGCGAAAACACACACACACACACACACACACACACACACACACACACACACACACACACACACACACACACACACACATTCATACATATATATAACCTTAAAGATACGCCACAGATGCACGTGGTGCTTGCTGTCTGGTCACCTCGTTACTTTCTGTAATGTCATCTCTCTACAAGTTCCTATCAGATGATCACAGATGCTTTAAAACATCGGATGTCTTCTTGATTGTCGACGTAGTTCTGCAGATTCGTATATCTCCGAAAGGAAACCTGAACTTATGCAAATGCAGTCAGGCCGCTGAAATCTCCCCTCTGAGACGACTCTGGCTCTTATCTCAGGAGAAACAACTTGAGGAAAAAAGCAGCTGCCATGCTTTCGTAAGCCACACACAGACATTATTCATTGTACACATCGCAGCGCAGGAAATAACATTTTTCTGAGTTTTTTTGTGGGGGGGATGTAGGAGGTTGGTGTTGGTCATCATAACACTCTCTTTTCCCATTTTCCCCGTCTTGCTTTCTTTGAGGGGGAAGGTGGGGTTTGGGAGAGGGCGTGTAGTAGAGATATCACAAACATGGGTTGTGTGCTGTGGCAGGTGGAAGAGAAATCCAGGAACAACATTTAAAGACGACCTAAGGGGTAGACGTTGTTACTGGAGATGTTTTGGGGAAAATCTCGGCGTGACTGCTGACCTCATGCTGAAAATCCCCACCCCGCCCTGCCTCCCACCACCACCATCCTGCAGCAAACACGGTCACGCGCTTCAGATTATTGTAAGGCAAAAAGGAAGAACACAAAGAAAGAAATTAAAATAAAGAAGACAGGAGAGAGAAAAAAAGAGCAACTAGTCAGAAAGACTAGACAGACAAAACAGAAAGTGAGAGAGAGAGAGAGAAGCCGGCGAGGAGACCAGATAGAGAGACACGCACAACCACTTAGACAGACAGACAGACAGGCCGAAAGGTTGACAGATCGACGAACAATGCAAATTTCGTGTGGATAAATTCACTGCACGACCTGATTCACTGACCACAGCATTCAGTGTGTGTGTGTGTGTGTGTGTGTGTGTGTGTGTGCGCGCGTGTGTGTGTGTGTGTGTGTGTGTGCTTATGTGTTTATGCATGCGAGAGAAAGAGATATATGAGGTGTAGTGTGTGAAGGAGTCTTTAATCCAATACTCTACTACCAATAAAAAATCTTGATTAGGAAAAAAAACCAGTTACAGAAGCTGGTGGCGTTTATGTCAAAAGGCGATAATTACAACCTTCATTATACGAGTTGTTAATTCTCATTATGTGTCATGTTAACGCCTGCAGCGTTAAGTAGGCAACACAGTCACAGACAATTGATTGAGGAGGCGAGGAGGAACACAGTCACAGACAGAACAATTGATTCTGGAGGAACACAGTCGAAGACAGTTGACTGAGGAAGGGTGGAGGAACAGACAGAACTATTGATTATGAAGATGTGGATGAACGACTTTAAGTCTGAATTACATTGTGATTAAAAGTAGTTCCGCATTTATAACTGTGACATAAGAGGGGGAAGATGAGGAAATTGTAGAGTTATTATAGTTTGTTTATTTATTACTGCTCGATGCTCCAAAATGGTGGACGTGCAACGTTTCAATCAACTTCTCTTTGCTCCAGTGCGAGGAGGAAAGCAATGCCTGCAGCATCAATCTGGAAATCTCCTCGATGTCCATAAGTTTCAGCAATTACTTAACACACACACACACACACACACACACACACACACACACACACACACACACACACACACACACACACACAACTGTTCATTCCATTGCTCCATTTACTTAAAATATTAACGAGCGCTGTCACTATTTATGGTTGTATGCTGAGTCTGTACCTGGATGTGGTTGCGAGTGAGGTCTATGTGGATCCCATGTTATATTTAATTTATAATTCGTTTCACGAGAGCTCACGGTTGATGTGCTTTGTGAACCAGTCATTTAGTCTTTCGTCCCTTAACTGGTACCGGGGGGGAGGGGTCATATGGACAGACGTGGCAGCTGACAATGCCCCCCCACCCCCACGCACGTGTCTTGAGCAACAGAAAGCAGATCCTATAGTCCTTCCACTTCTTCATGTTCTTAACGCCAGTTCTTCTTCTGACCAACGCGGCGTCCATCACCCTCCGCGGTACCTCGAATGTCAGTCTTTGACAAAGCGTTGTGGCTTGTCACGTGGCCAAACCAGACCATCTTACTCTGCTTGGTTGTTGCAAGTAGGGGTTTCTGGTGTTTACGAGTGTGTAAGCCGTGCTTTGGTCATTGGATTTCAGAGCAACCTCCTTAGACAGTTGTTCTTGAAAGCCTGGATGCCCATCTCTGCATTGGCCGCTGTTGATGTCGCGATCCTCATACACATCTCTCTCGTGGAGCTGTCGTCTCTGGAGAGGGTGGCTCCCAAGAACTGTTCACCTCTTCAAGTCATACCCCGTTGATATATCGCAGATCCCTGCTTTACCGTGTCCACTAACCATGAGTTTACTCTTGTCAGCGCTGGTCCTCATTCCATGTGTGTTCAAACTGTCAGTCTGTTTGTAAGGTCTTGCAGTTCTCTGTTAATACCTATTATCTGATCGAGGTTGTCTGCAAAGAGCCGGTTTGTGAACCATCTTCTGTGCATTTCATCAGTTTTAACACCATTTAGAGCTAAAAGAAAAAACAAAAAATGATCTGCAAACTCAAAAGCTTTCTTTTGAGACCGAGTTTCATCAGAACTTGGAGAATGCAGTGCCGTATAATACAGAAAGCCTACAGGAAGCATCACAACACCTCAGCAAAAACCGGGTGTTTCTTTGTCCTCGCTCCTCGGCGGCGACAAGACGAAGCTGGTTGGTCGGAAGTGAGTGTCTAGACGTCAGGCTTATTATAGGCTGCTGAAGCCATCAACAACGGATGGCAAGTGCCATTGGCAAGGAAGATGGCAAGCTAATATGAACGAGAAACAGACCTGTGGATTCTTTTCTCATAATATAAGGGACACGCTGATGATACCAAGAAGCCTGGCATGCCTTTATGTTTGCAGAGATGACGATTTCATTTTTGTAATAGGAAGAAGGCGTCGCTCGTCCTATAGTCTTTAAAGATAATAATAATGATGATGATGATGATGATGATGATGATGATGATGATGATGATGATGATGATGATGATGATGATGATGATGAATTGGAAAATTATAAATGAAAATGAAATTCAATTAAAAAAGAAGAAAAGAATAGCTGTACTTTTTGTTTACGCTCATCTCTCTCGTCCACTCACCTAGAACAAACTGTCTTTTTTATTCGCCCAAAACTCAATCTTTCTTATTTTATAACATCTCTGAAATCTTATTCCTTTGACTTTCATGCACTTTCCCCTTTACCTATGAGTAACAGTGTACACCTTCTTGTGCTTATTTGTGATATGTTTAGATTATGTGTGTGTGTGTGTGTGTGTGTGTGTGTGTGTGTGCTTGTATGCTTGAGCCAGGAATTGTTATCGCAGAAGTACTTCTTCTTCCAAAATAACAATTTTAATAATCAGACCGATGCTGATACCTATATATAACACTGATTGAGCGTTAAAGTAAAATTAATTTATTTTAATGCTCGGCCATATGTTCGTGCTGTTACCAGTGAGCAGTAAATGTCACGTGACACGTGCTGCCCTGTGCGCCAGACAGCGTGGACGATGACGTGTCAGTCTTTACAAGATGCAGGACACGATCAGATGGTGAAAGTCAGCCTCCCGATGTGTAGAGCTGTGCAAACCTTGCCGGTCGCCCATAAATCGCAGCTCAAATAGGAAGCACTTGTAACTGCAATAGAGACTTGACCCGCTGCCTCTTTGCACTTCTACTGCGGGAGACACACAGTACACCGTCAATTGTCATCAAAGTTAATGTGATAGCTGTTATCAGCCCCGCGCGTGCGTGTGTGGTCTAAAATACTTCATACACGTCACATAACTCGTTTGAGTTGATTACTTCGGCTCACACGGGTGTACGGATCTAATTTTAAACTCAAATCCAACGTCAGACCTCAAGATAAGTGGTATGAATATCTATAGCTATCTTCTAGTATATTTTGTAGAAGATAAACAGTCAAGAATAAATCCCCTCACATGGTCTCGATTGCTAAATCAGACGATTAAGTGTCACAATAACAAGATAAGCACCATAACAGCACTTAAACCGTTTCATACTGCATATGGAGCTCTTGAAAATACGTTTCGAAAAAGTAGGCCGGGGACAGCAGTCACACAAGTTCAAACCCGCTGTAAGCTCATACATGTTTGTGTGCGTGTGCGTGCGTGCGTGCGTGTGCGCGCGCGCGCGCGCGTGTGTGCGTGTGTGCGCGCGCGTAATGCGTTGGTATGTGTTGCATGAGTGCAAAATTTAGCGATGAGAGTAAATAGAGGAAATGTGAGACAGAGTGTATATCGATAGTTTTCTATAATGAGTAAGACAGACAGAAGAAAGTAAGCGAGAAAGAAAGAAAGAGAGAGAGAAAGGAAGGAAGGAAGAAAGAAAGAAAGAAGGAAAGAAAGAAAGTCATTATATTCAAGATCATCGTATATCTTTCTTTATACCAGTAGTTTATTTTATGTAACATTTGAAGCTGCGAATATCCCTCATTTCCATTTAACGAAGTGATAATTGCTCGTCGATAACATAAAGTCGTGTTCATAAAACGAATGCATGTCAAGTCATGACATTTCAGTTAGACATTCTAATATAAAGGTGTCATGGAGCTGAACGGCAATACTACGACATGGTGGTGGCGAAATTTGCAGACACACCAACATACAATACACAAAACACCTTCCTTCATCTCACCCTCTCTTGTTTCTTCACCCTTTCAATGTAGTGTAGCATCTCTCGCCATGATATAGCCTTAGTTGCTGGTACGGCGTAAAACTCAAACAACCAGTCGACCATCTTGGGGTTTTTTTTTGTTTTTTTTATTTTTGTTTTTTGTTAGCGGCAGCCGGCACCAGCAGCACCACATGGTATTTACATCAATACGGGAGGAAAACGTGACGGGCACAAAGGTTATTTGGGAAAAGGACTTCATGATAAAGACCAATCCAGTCGTTAGCAGCTTTGCTATTCCCGCAAGGAAATAGGATGACCCTCCACCAGTTCAGTTCAGAAATCCGAAAATATGGGAAATGTATCACTGTAGAGTGTTATCAGAGACTATTTTCTGTGCAGTTTTTGTTTCGTTCCCTTTAATTTCAATAGACTAAGCTTTGCTACTTTACAAAATGTGCCTGACAGGTATTCGTGAAATTGTGTTCTTAAAGTCAACCAGTCAACTGATTATATTGCTTTTCTCGTGTAATTTCTTCTGTCTGCCGCTTGAAAATCGTTCGAACAGTATTTCGTGTTTTTTTTTTTAGTTCCTTTACATTTTCTGTTGTAATAATAATAATAATAATAAACGCAAGATTTGAATAGCGCAGACTCACACTCGTAAGGATCATGCTCGTTGTACTTCCGAACAAGAACGAGACATGGACAACATACGAGGGACAGAAGAAAAAACAAATAACATGTGAACGAAGCAAGGATAAACAACTTTACTGATGACGAATAAAAGACAAATACAGAAAACGTAAAGAAGAACCAAGTAAGAAGGACTGATAGTATCACGATTTTGCAAAAGGACGACGAGCAGGGAAGTAGCAATAAGCGGAAAAGGGGGAGGGGTGTGAAAAAGGACTAGCATTGTGTGGTCTATTAGGAGCAATGCTTAATTAAGGAACAGGTGTGGATATGTGGCGGATATGGAAAGAAAGAGAGTTCCATTGTTTTGTTGCACAGTAACTAAAAATCCTGTGGTCTTATGTTTTTGTTCTGGTGACAAGAATAGCAAGGAGATGGTCGTCAGACATGTAGCGTAGTTGTCTGGATAGAGCGCTGGTGTTCGAACTAAGAGGCGCGCTGGTTCGATACCCATGCTGCACAGCAAACTTTCCACAGTCGACCCAGCTAGTGGGGAAATGGGTACCTGACTCCATAGATGGTTGGGGAAGGTAAGGCAGCGACAGAGAAGAGATGGGCACCACACTCACGTAAAGATGGTCCGAGAAAAGTGAGGTTTCTAACCCCTCACTTCCCAAAGACCTGAGCTGCACGCCTACAAATATCATCATGTGCACAAAGAAGTCAAACTCGTGACGTAACGTTTGTACTCAGATCCGTATTATTAACATATAGTCATGGCTCTCCCATTGGCTGTAACCTTGACAACACAAACATTCCAATATACCATCCTGACGTGTGTTGTTGACCTCTTTCTGCGCGTGGCGATTTTTTTTAGGCAGGTATTTCGAGATCCAATGGGGTGTGAGGCTATTTAATCAGAAAAAAGCTGCACTCTGCTGGACCTTTAAGCACCGAATGAAGGCTTGTCATGTGTTTGCATAGTTACACAAAAAGTTGCTGTTTCCTAATGATGGCGACATCAATACGTGCCATTTCATGGCTAATCAGTTTTTGGTCCACCGCCCATGCAACTCATTTGAGGTTGCCTTCACATTAAACACGTCAGTGAGCTTCAGTTTCCCTCTTCCCCCATCTGTTGCTTGGTCGTTGGCGCAAAACCTTCTCGTTTTCTAGTGCTACCCCCCGAACAGGACGTGTTATGAACATACTAGAACGGATGAGATAGTTGTGAGAAAGAAAACTACTCAGGCTGACTGTCTTATTGCTTTGGTCATCACTTCAGTGACCTGTCACTAAGAAATGAGCCCCCATCTTCATTGACAAATATCATTATAAACGATTCATTCTGCAAATTTTAAACCCACCTCATTTGGTCTTTTAACCATTAATAACTATACCCATTGAAATCAGTTATTTTACAATTTTTGCCGTTGAAGACATTTAATTGCAAGATGATTGCTGACCTTGATAAATATCTCCCCACTTATTGAGTACATGGTTTGGCTACAACATAAATGCCGCTCGTCATCTATAAATAATTGACTGCATTTGTCTGCAATATTTGCTATGGTGCTGTGCTCATGACTAATGCGTTTACGTGTAGGTTAGGTTTGCAAAAAGGGAACCTAGCCAGAGGGACTAGGGAGTGAGAGGATGGCTCGGGAAATTATGCCGACCTTTTTGATCCGGTCTGGGGCTTGGCTGCTTGTAATTTAATGTGTGTCCCTCGTGTCTGTCCGAATGCGCTGTGGGAACTTCTACAGCATGCATCATGGTGTAAATGAAGTGTACGGTTCTGACATGTACATATCGACGCTGACACCTTCTCTTAAAAAAAAAGAATCAATGCTAAGTTTTTTTCGAGGTTTTGCTAAAGTTCTCTTTTGCAAATTTACATTGTATTTTCCTGTTTTGACACGAAATAAATTTTCTGCTCTCAATTTAAGGGAAATTTGTTTGCTGCCCCCTACTTCCGGGACTGTTCTACCTACGTGTTTGTTTGTCCTCATCTTATGTCATTAATAAGTCACAAAGTTGCTTCATTGTAGTGAAAGGTTTGTGTTCCCTTTAGGCGCGCACTTCTGGGGGAAAAAAGGCTCTAGCTTAGCCATGGACTCGAGAAGCTCGCCTGAGTTAAAAGCTACCTCGGATATAACTGTCAACAGTGTTCTTTAGGTTTAAGCCAGTGCAAACCTTGATGGTTATCTGATGATCCTGAGTTTCTTTTCCTAGCAACTTTCAAAAGAGGGTTTGTTACTCTACAGAGACATGTGGATGAGAGGGAAAGCTTCGTGTCTAGAGGCAAATCTATATCATGGGCCCACGTGCAGCCTCGGGATTAAAAAAGAGAAAAAAGAAATAAAAGAAGAAGATTACTTACGGTGGAGGACTTTTGATTAATTTATGGGCATGCAACTTAAAAAGGCATGGAATCGCATGGGTGATTAATCTCTTCCCCAGCGTTTCCCTTCTCCCAAAGGCTCATCGTCATGACGTCCGCTTACCCAGAGGTTTATCGAACTCAGGCTAGGTAAGTCTGTTAACCACTTTTAGCAGCTAAGACGGCGTATTCGTGGACCGTGTAGGCTTACTCCAATCTCTTCAGAGGACATTTTACCGGCGATTCACCAGAAGGGACTGACTGCCAATATATTTCTTTTCTAAATGAAGAATCTATGGCTAAATAAGGTAGAGACTGTGCATAATCCAACTCACCAGGATTGTTAAGTAAACACCGTTTTCTTATTCTAAGACCAACGGACGCCATAAAACCCCGACAATTCAACATTTCAGCTTTTCAGTCCACAAAGTGTCTACGGTTTTTGTTGTTGGCGTCTTTGTCTCCAAACGAAAACTAAGAAAATCTGTTGACTAATATTTACTCCAGAAGCACCATTTATGTACAGTTAATAAAGTTCATATTCTTGCTTGCTTTTCAGTTTTTTTAAAAAAATTTCTTGTTTTGCTCAGGGTTACGACGACAAGCCACTCCCATTTTTTAGGACTGCCCACTTTGTTGACCGCTCGGTTACAGATGATTCCATCTCGGTGTCTCGTGAATAAGGAAGCAGTTTTCCCGTCAAATAGCCTGTTTGGAAGTTGATTTTTCCCCCACGTAGGGTCAGTTTGACTGATGTGTAAATCAAAAATGGCCATAGATACTAACCCCGGTGTATACCTAGTGATCCCGAGGGTTGATCTTTAAGCCACGCACTCTGTTTCAGAGAAGAATGCAGTGTCTTAGAGAACTACTTTCACTGGTACCAGTATTTTGAACATTGAAATACACGTCAAACGCTGCAAGATTGATTGCCGGGAAGGGAGTTTCAAATGGTACATCTGAATGTCTCAGAGGATCGCTATCTTTGCATTCCACGACAAAATGGTTTTCTCCTTCTTTAAAAAATATATTTATTTTGAATACATTTCTTTGGCTTTTTGTGATATCCTCTTATAATTGACTCACAAAATCCTCCTCCTCCTCCTCCTCCTCCTCATCATCATCATCATCATCGTCGTCGTCGTCGTCGTCGTCGTCACAATGTACGCTGAAATGACGATGTGCAGCAAAAAAAAAAAAATGTTTTAGCAGGCATATTATCATGTATCTAGTGACTGCTTCATCCCTCACGCATAGCTATCCATCACGATTCCCCTATTTAAAGGGACCGAAAAGCTTAACATCTGTGGTTGCTTGCGTAAATGAAACCGATCCCTGCCTGCAGTTTTTTGTAGCCCCTTAATAACAATTTACAGACTAACAGTAGGATGATAAAGCTACCCCACAAGTGTAGAAGACTTTGTGTACGGGAAAAGACAAAAATGGAAACCAGTACAAAAATGATAAAGTCAGAGAGGAATTGAATACAGGAAGCACATCAGAGTCCCGGACGACATCGACCAGGCAGTACACACGTATACACAGGCAGTAAAACCCGTTTCATGACCTCCCTGACATCTGTTGCTCGGTTAGCAAGCAGATGGCCTCAGCCACAAGACGAGGTTGCACGAGCAAGCGGAGACATGGAGCACGTTCGATGACGTCGCCCACTGGCCAATTCTGAGTTGAACGATCAGAGAGGAGTTGCGGTCGGGAGAAGGAAGGAGATCGATGAGGCGGTCCGCTTCTATTGACTCGGCCGCTGATGGCGCGAGCTGACGGTAGGTAAGTTACGGGTATGGCGGATAACGTCATTTTGCGCGCCACCCGCGACACGTGGGAGCCCAGCTCGCATTTTCGGATTACGGTAACCGAATGCTGTTTGGCTTAACAGGTTTTGCCCGGTGCCGGGAGGTCTGATAACATTTGACATAATGGCGTCTGTGGGCCCAAATATTTTATATTCTCTTTCTCTCTCTCTCGCAAGTGAAGGTATATGCACGCGCAGATGCACACTCATTAGAAATAGAAAAGATAATCAAATGACAGTCAAATGGACGAATGCGGACGTTAAATTCTAAAATTAAATTTCTTTCTTTCTTTCTTTCTTTCTCCACCCATCTTCATGTGTACGTGTTTATAGAAGAAGATGTGAAGTAGACGGAAGAGACTGTATGGTATTATAAGAGTTAGGTGAACATTACATTGCGTACTTCGTGACCTGCAGCTGCAATTTGTCGTTCACGGGGGTGAGGACAGTACTGTTCCAGATTACGCGTGCGTTACACTGAGTTTCATCACCTTTCACCTTGATCGTTCTTTTTGCCTCCTTTTCTCGCCGTCTTTTTGTCCCTCTCCTCCCCCCTCCCTTGTTGTTGCAGTTTGCAAAGTCTTACTGCATTCGTTTCTCAAGCTACTCTCTTCTTTTAAGCGTATTCACCACACTGTGTTATATGAGCTTCTAGTAGTCGTATCAATATTCTTATTTTTACTTACATCATTATAATAAGACAGCGTAATAATCTTCAGAGGGGAGCATCTAAATCGTAAAATATAATGTCGGTCTATAGAAATTGCCTCACTATACCACTAACAAGATAAGTGGCGATCACAGAAAACAATGTACCACTATCAACATATGACACCCGGTCCCTCCCAGAAGGTATTTGTTCTCGTTAAGTCTCGTTAGAATCTTTGGCAAGTGCAGGTTTCTATTTCGACAGCTGTTTAGATTCAGCAGGTTCCCCCTCCCTCCGTGAAGTGTATTTCTCGAGATCTCATTCTATTTATCATTTCGCTCCTCTCGCTTGTGTGTGTGTGTGTGTGTGTGTGTGTGTGTGTGTGTGTGTGTGTGTGTGTGTGTGTGTGTGTGTGTGTGTTATATATAGAGAGAAAAATGCTGGAAAATATTCAATGTTACAAACATATGAGAACACGTCATATTTTATTTTTCTGTGGTTCCGTAGATCTCATTCAGCATCTGCATCTCCTTCAGTCACTCTCCTCCCGACTGCATCTACAGTGCTTTTAAAATTTCTGTGCATGTTGTCACCGAACTTAGTGAAGCAAACGGCTCAGTCTGATAGGAGCTTTATCGAGGACCTATGGGAAATAAACTTGCCTCTATAAGTTAAAGCACCAAGATAACGCAACCCAGAGATCAGATAAAAGCTCGCATGGAGCCTACCTTTCAGCAGACTTTCACTAAATACATCGCGTGAACCTGTGGCAGATGCAAAGTAGATGTAAACCCCTGATTGTGCATTAATTAATGCACTCTAGAGTCTGCATTCTACAGCAACGATAGTGCGTCTTACGATGAAGTCCACTAAAGTCCTCCTTGGCAAGATACCGTGATGAAGTCAAACGAAAGAGGATTAAACTTTGACGGGGAAGTTTTTGTTCGTGCTTGGAAGCAGAAAACATTATCCAAGCGAGACCAACAGTTATTTGAACAACAGAACTGATCCGCATCCCCTTAGCACTTCACTCAGTCTTTTCTTGTACCTCGCACACCGTTGAAAGGGAAGGCATCCGGACTCGGAGGCGTTCCGGTTCGATACCCGTGTGGCGCAGCAAAATTTCCCAGTTGACTCAACTGTCAGAAATAGAGGGTTGGAGGAAGGTAAAGCAGCGAGATGGAAAGAAAGAGGCACACCTTCCTCGCAAAAGCGCTAGCTCCGAGAAAAGTATGATTTCTAACATTTCACCCTCACACAAGACCTAAAAAAAATTAGGAAACGACTTTCCCCTTACCTCTGCCTCACACAAACTGAACTCCTATGAACTCGGTCATCCCTGTTTGTTTCTTTCAGTTACCGGCCTTTAAGAGACAAGAATGACGAAGAATGAAACTATCCTGGATTTGAGACAGAGATAAAATAAAAACGGAAGAAAGGAGGCACTAGGGAGGGAGGATGAAATATGAGGAAAGACTCTCCATTTAATGAGTTTTCAGGTGACCTCGACATACTTCTGCAGTGCTCGAGCCTGGCACCTAAAAATTGGATCCCTTCCTGCAGCCGGACTTGGTCTGTTTACCCAAAGTCTTCAGAGCCAGCGAAGGCGGGGATCCTGTTTTAAGCATCCATTCTGCTTCCATCAGGAGAAGTAGGCGTTTCCTCCTTTTTTTAAATTGTCCTTCCTATCTTAATTATGTGCAATTAGATGTTAAGCTAGTGTTAAAAGGTATGGCTTTTACTACAACATTTTGGACAAGCATGTCTTCGAAATCTGAGATGCCCACGAAGCGACATTGCAAAAAAAATAAAAAATAAAAACAAATCGATTCTCCCTTTTTATCGGCAGAAGGATTTGAACTTGAATGACAGTTTCCCATCCTTTCATCGCTTCTGGTGCGTCTGCTTGGTCTCACCAGGACGTGGTGAGTTACATTTTCATAACCCCTTGAAAAATAAACCCCGACTTTGTTAAAGTTTTCACTTTTTTAAAAATAGAAACGAAATGCACAGTTCACGTAAAATATCAGGTCTGCTTTTTTATAATTTTCCTAATGAGTGTTTTTTTCATCAAAGAAGAAATGAATGAAAGAAAGAAAAAAAGGCAATGAAGGATACAAATGTACGTTACGTTTGCTTTAAACTTTCCCCAAACCTACATGCCTGTATGTACTGCCTCCGGAGAAATCTCTTGCCAAAACTGTACTACACTTGAAAGTGGCGTAATATTGGTTGATTACATGCGATATATATATATATATAGAGAGAGAGAGAGCATATCTGAAGGAAGAACATTTCTTCGGAATGAAACAGACACCTTCAACAGACACCCACAAGTTAGAGCTTTGTTCTCATTGGGGTGGATGGGGAAGAGAAGGGTGGAGAAGAATGGGTTACATAAGTATGAGCCATATGTAATAAGACTCAGCAGATCTAAGCAACATAATACTGTATTGATAATGAAAGCCTTGTCTTCCACTCTGGAAAATGTCTCTGGTCAAAGAGACTTATATCTGCCACACGAAAGCATCTTGCAAGAAAAGATCTGCCAATCACTGCCTCCTGATTTGTATCACGGGAATCAGCCATTACTGATTACAGCGCCTGGCACCAGCCCCAGCAGACCCTTTGTAGCTTTGTTTTCTTGCCTCTTCCAGAACTAGTCTCTTCGTGTCCAGGGACCGGCAACTAATCCTATCAAGATCACACAATAAGGCATGGCTCACACGATTTGACTTTGTAGAAATGAAGACACCGGGATGTAACTACCATTGTATGCATCGAACAGTTATTTCGTTTCAGTCTGAACTTGCTCAAACCTTTATGCTAGAAAATGGTCCCACAAAATCTCCTCAACAGCCAGAAAAAGTAATTCTGGACGAAGCTTTTTAATCTCAAATCAAAATGTTACTAAGTGCGAGAAAGAGGAATAATTCAAGAAGAGTATCTTGGTACAACATACAACACATGAAGACTACATTTTAAAATCGGACATTGTTTTTGTTTTCTGTTAACATCAGCAGCTATAGTCACCTTGTAGAAGATTCAATCGGGCATTAATTTCTAATTAAAATTTAACATACTGATTAAAAGTTACAGATAAATGGACAGAGCTCGGAGACTAGTGATAACCCTCAAAAAGTCAGTTTGACATAAAGAACAATCAGAAGAGGTCAAGAGGATTCTGATTTTAAACAAATATATTTAGTCCAGACTTACAGCATTATGGGAAAACAGAAGAATGTGTTCTACATCTTTAACAAATCTACAGGGGGGAAAATTCGGAGCACTGTACACGATTGTTTCAGAAAAGAGTATTAGCCGACATATTTAGCGATCCATGCAGGTAAATCTTGTCTTTTTACAGGTGCAAAACGTCTCCAATCAGTTTGGTGACATTAATAGAAACAATTTCTTAAGGCCTCTCACTCATCTTTTCTTATAATCGTCTTCTGGTTTGTCAATAGTAAGACATGATCTAAGTCTGGAAAAGTTGGAAAAGATCCAAGTTGGAATTCCTTTAGTTGCTTAGGTTCAGTGTACTTAATTAAACGGGAAGAGCGGAATATTCAACAGAAAACAGTTCTTCCTTTTGTCCCAGGCAAATCGTACTTTTTCTGTCGTAACAAAAACCGCCAAGAACACTAGTTAAGGGGAATGGAATAAAAAAAGGGGGGGGTGGGGGTGGGATTTGATATGCACGAGTAGTTCACGTGAAGTCTGATTAACCTGGTGAGACGCTAATGCAGAAGGAAGCCGCCACTATATCCGTGCGTGTAGCTAGAAATTAATGGATCTTGCGCAAGGATCGATTCTAGACATGCTGCTGAATTAGAAAACCACTTCGCCAAAAGTGAAAAAAGCTTTTCTAAGTAAGACTCGCGCTTTTTCATCCCACGGCAGTGGTAGACTCAACTGTCACTGATGTTTACGCTGTCGTCGTATTAAAACACCATCGCAGAACTATATATGTTCACTGGAAGTCTATATACTTTTGTGAGGTATTTGAAGAAAAATTGTGCACGCTTAGTGATCGGAAAGAATTATTATTACAAGTTTGGACAATATTGTAACGTCCCGTCAGAGATAGATATGTTTCCTTAGGTTCTCCATAGGAAGAGCGGGTGGTTGTTTGTAGGAATAGGTCATTCAGAACTATGATGTCTTTCTCTTCATCTTCAAATGAAAACCAGGAGCCAGTTGCACAACATGTTTCTAAACCTTAAAACTGTTCTAAAGAAGCAAAATCTCTTCTCTGCTATTTAGATGCATTGTACAAAAACATACAAAATATTGTACCGACAGGACGGAAAGTCAGACTTAAACAACTTGATCTTACTTAAAGCAGTTTTAGTTTCAAAAATTCTAAAATTGTGTTGTGCACTTTAAACTGATTATTTAAAAAGATTTAAGGCCTAAAAGTGTTTAAAATTAGAAATGTGTTGTGCAACTGGCCCCCTGAGCTCTGTCAGAAACCAAATACCTTTATACACCACATCATAAGACTTCCTCAGCCACGCATCTCTGATCATCGCTTTGTAGCCACGAGAAGACTAAAGCAAATCATGAACTAATTGCAAAGTAGATTTTCTCATGATGAACATTCAGGTCAGCATAATATTTTTTTTTGAAAGTACACATTAAAAGAAGAGATACATTTGCGATAATACATGAAAGTGGTCAATCGCGATCAGTTTCCTTTCAGCGGTTATAATGTTCCCATCGGAACGTCCATGTAATCGAACAAACGCCATAGTGAATAAAGAAAAAAAAAGGAGGGGGGGTGGGGAGGGTAGCGGAAGTAGGCTGTCGATCATGAGGCTACGGGCAGGGCTGGCCTAGGACCCATTAACAGCAAAGCAAACATTGCGAAAGATTCGCTGCGCCACAATCCACAAACGACTGACCTGCCGAAGCCATTACGACTGATCGTTGCTGCCGTCCCGCCTTCACGCTGAATATTAACTGATGTTTATTCTTGGAAACGTATCCTGCTGTGGCCACACTTCTTAGCAACAGTCCATTTGACGACAACAACAACAAAAACAACATCCTTCCCTTCCCTCAAAAAGATCAAAGAGGGAGAGGAAATGAATATGGCTTAGGTTGATGTTAATGGGAGTGACATAGTGCCTGCTTGCAGGTTACATAAAAGAGAGGTGTAACGACTGTCAAGCAGCAGTTAGACGGAGGCAGAAATGATGAGGAGAAGGAGCATTAGCGAGCAGGACATCCTTTTGAACTTAATGAGATGGGTCACCCTTGTATCATTTCCCTCCATGTTTCTAAGTGTGTGTGTGTGTGTGTGGAGGGAGGGCGGCTTCGTAGTCTTGGGGAAAGCGAACAGCCTAGTAGTTAGTGTGTGTGTGTGTGTGTGTGTGTGTGTGTGTGTGTGTGTGTGTGTGTGAGAGAGAGAGAGAGAAAGAGAGAGAGCGTATGTGTATGCGTTTGTGCGCACGTTTGCGTCCACTTTATCTTAGTTCTAAAAATATTTAACAAACTATTGCCTTACACGACCGTTGGGTGAGTTGAAAGCACGGTACATAAAATAGTTTGGTCGGAAGTCTGACTAAGATATGATTCTGCTCGTTGTGCATCGCACGAGGACAGTTCAAGATCGGATCTCCCAGTCACTTATCGACAGACCGGGAGGATCTGCTCCTTCCTGTGCATCCCACGCTATTGTCTGCCTGGTAGTCAGGCTTAGAAGCCGACTTGGTAGAGGGGGGGGGTTGCCATGTGTAGAGGAGGATGGGATAATGTCTGAAGGACAAACTAATTTGTCCTGTGTCGCTGGCCATGTATATATTTGCTAAGACAGACGCTGTTTCGTGGAACCAACAACGGATAGGTTTGGTAGTTTTTTATGTCCTAAACCATTTCTAAACATTAATTGTTAATATTTGGGTGCTTCGTAGAGTTTCTCGACCTCCTCACTGCTAGCAAAATATAGGTATAAATACTTTACAGACACACACTACAGCCTCATGACCACATACCTCAACAAAACTACAACAAATCATGTTCGGTTGAAATATTTCTGATATGCTTAGATGAAACTAGAAATGCTGTAAAGTTGTGTGTAACGATGTGAATCAACATGTGTGATTCTTTATACATGTGTTAAGAAATGTAGAAATTAATGTCAAAGTAGTTTGTCTCCAGACAGATACTAAAAATATTACACATGTAAACATGTTATATACAGTAGTGTATTACCTATGTAGGCAAATGTGTGAAGTGAAAAATATTTTGATTTCTTGTTTCTAAATGTAAAAAAAAAGTTTTATACAAACAGCAAGTAGGTGCATGATGTGTGCTTGTGTGTGTCTGTGTGTGTGAGAGAGAGAGAGAGAGAGACAAAGAGAGAGGGAAGCAGTGAGAGGTATATAAGCAAAATGAATCATTATGGGATGTGGGATTAAACCATCTTTTACTCCGCTCTCTTGGCGTGGAAATGGATGATGAAATATCTGATTGTGAGAGGCATGTTAAAGAAAGCTAAAACTAGATAACTCATTCAGGTGAGGTAATAATTCTTCGGCAGTGTAAATGATGGCATCACAGTCCCTTAAAATACCTGCAGCTTCCTCCCTTTTAATCATTCTGTTCTCCTTTTTTGTGTGAGACCAATCTGTTCTGCATGGCGCGCTGTAAGGGGGGAAGCGTTCACCTCTGTTTCACCTCGTTTTGCTGGTGGTCTGATGAGACCAAGTGATAGCGCAGTTGATAGGCTTTGTTAATTCATCTGCTTGCGCTGTGTTTACCTCCCACTTGCTGATACAGGTCTTTGTGGATATTACTGACACTTATTACAGAGAACTGGCGGTAACTAAGCATTCTGAGAGTGTCACAGATGAGCGCAGCTCACGCAGGCGTCTCTCTCTCTCTCTCTCTCACAGACACACAGATATATACACACAAAGAGACACAGATATACACACACAGAGACACACAGATATACATACAAACACACAGATATATATATATATACAGGTGTTATGTTTTCCACCTGTTTTCTACGCCCTTGTTTAATGACATTATCACTGTAAGTCTACGGTATCAAGCGCCATAATAATCTTATCGCTCAGAGACGAAATTTCAGATCAAGTTTTCTTTTCATCAAAACCACATGTGAGCTGATGCAAAGCCTCTGAGGTTGTTTGCTTTCACTGAGGTCGTGCAGGCGAAACGTAAACTTGTGGCAAACGTCATTTCCTCCCGGTGGTAGGTGTGAAAAGCCTTATCCTTTGGGAACATTTTACCTCTTCTTTGGAAATAAATCTGTTATGCAGGCCACAGCTGTTCTTGAAAGCAAGCGAAGTCTTTGTTATTTCAGTCTGGCGCTCTAATTACAATGGCTATCTATCTATCTATCTATCTATCTATCTATCTATCTATCTATCTATCTATCTATCTATCTATCTATCTATCTATCTATCTATCTATCTATCTAGATGCTTTCATCATTCATGCGGAACAGCAAATTGCTTTAAGTAAATAATTGTTGAATCAATGGTGACACGATATTCATGAAAATGTTTATGTGCTCATGTGGTGAGAGAAGCTTTATGCAGCATTTTAACATGCTGATAAAAAATTAATATGATCGGCGATGGTGGTTTGAATTGTGATAGCGATGGTGATGGTAGCGATTAACGAGGATGATTACGATGGAGAAGGATGTTGTTGATGAATCGACAAAGGTTACCGTCGGAAATTATTATTTTTTTAGAAGGCTTAGTAAGTGAGGTGACAAGAAATATAAAAAGAACATTGCTGCGAAACATGTGCCAGAGTTATCTGATTTGGAAATGAGTCAGAGTTGTACTTCTCTCTAAGCTTCTAGTTCCAAACATGCTGCAGTAGAATAAATGAGAATTTTGGAGGCTGCTATCCTTTAAAGTCACATGCTTTCCGGGCGTTGCTAGGGCACTGCATAGTTATCTTCAAGATGAATGACAGTCCAGATAGGATTTCTCACCACCATGATGTAACGTGCGCCCTCATGATCTGAATTTCTTGTAGAAAGCTTAGCAGTAATTTTCAACACCAACACAACCCATACAGGTAAGGGGGACGGCGGTAGAAGACTAGAGACCAATATCCCAGAAGTCATGTGATATGTCATTGCGTTCCTAAATTATCAATAATGTTTGGATCTTCGAGCCGGATCCACGATCAGATAATAATAAGAAACCTGTAGATATCTGTAGAACTGTGTACCCTTGTACTTCATACAAACTGAACAAAGCTGAACAGTTTTAAGGAAGTAAACAAGAATGTATGTAAGTAAGTTGAAGACACAAAATGTGTCTTTGAAATACAAGAAAGTCTAGAGTTCTTGTTAAATGACAAACACGCATTGTGCTGGTACTAAATCGCTTACAAAATCAGACATGAATGTTTTTCCTGAGAGTTTAGTAGAAGTATGTGAAGCTACCGTTAAAGAGAACGTGTGGGAAGCTGCCTGTAACAGAAAGTATGTTTCCACAAGATGGAACAGGTCCTAGTTATCGCTACTCTACAGCAACACCCGCACGGCTAACCTCTTGTGGTTAAGACAATACAGAATAAACCATTGACAACAAAGCGGAAACCTGGCAACCTAGAAGGTATCAAGGCGACCTGGCAAGTGTTCAGGGATCTGGAGGGGGGGGGGTGCTTATCTGTGGCCCAGATTTAGTCGAGCCAGTTAACCGAAACAGACCACCTGCACAGAGAGAGAGAGACTGAAGAAGGTCATGCGGTCACAGACGATGAGAGATGCTCCGTGAGACCCCAACACCAATCTTTTTAAACATTTTATATTTTTTTCATACGACACACCAGAAAGTCGCTTTGTTCAGTTTTCACGATTTGGCTGTTACTGTTACTATCTGCACAAAGATGGTAGAAGACTTAACAGGACTGAGACTCCGTGTGTTGATTATACTACTTTAAGAGACTGTCACTATGGTATGCATGCGGAAAGTTCATATCTTCCTAAGGGGTAATCATTTCTGATGTCAATACTAAAAATTGAGCAACTAAAAGCAGATTACCTGAGTCCGAATAGAAGAGAATGTAGGAAATAAATGATTAACTTGGGTTAAAGTGAAAGGTTTAAGTAATGTATTCCTTTAATCCCCGTTATCAATAGTCACAACTTCTCCTTCCGTCTTTCCTTGTTTGGTTTTAGGATTCAATGCAAACTCACCAACCAGCCAGAATGCAAGTCAGTCATCCAGACAGAGACCCATCGCCCCACGCACGTGCGTCAAACGCGTTGGTTTAATTAAACAGTTGATTGTTCTAACGGTGTGGCCAAAAGTAGCTAGTGATTGGCGTGACCCCAGTCACGGCTTTACTAAGAGGTCACGCACACGAGTCCCTGTGAAAGTTTGCCCGACTTTTCAAATATCTGCTGTGCAGGAGTTGTACTGCATCCTGTCATGCTATGTTCATGTTTAACTGCAATCTGTGTTGAAAGAACGGGAACTATTTCATTTGGTTGGTTGGTTGGTTGGTTTGCTTGCTTGCTTGTTTGTTTGTTTGTTTTGGTGACGAAATGGTAGGTCAAAACCTAGGCTTAAATTCCACTGCTTGCCCATATACCCATGAGGGCTGACTAGAGCAGAAATTACTAATAAAGGGAAACGAGGATAGATGTTGCAAGCAAAAGCGATCTGTGTAGTTTTTATGATTCTCTTATTTGTGTTACCTGAGGCAGTTGGCATTTCATAAACTCTCCCATCTTCTAAGAGTAAGTCTTGGCATAGATAATAACCAGTCTTGCACGAGAGCACAGTGTGCCGGTGATACTTTCTTCACATATGTGTGTGTGTGTGTGTGTGTGTGTGTGTGTGTGTGTGTGTGTGTGTGTGTGTGTGTGTGTGTGTGAAAGAGACAGGCGTATTTTAAGACAAGCTCTAAAATGACGACTTAATACTTAGGATCTCTCTCTCTCTCTCTCTCACACACACACACACACACACACACACACACACACACACACACACACACTTGTAGGAACTAAACATCAAATAACCTAGTCTGTTCTAAAAGTGAGGTCTAAAAGTGTTGTGCACAGATGTACTGCTAAGATACTGTAATACTTACTCTGTGGTGTCGTTCTCAAAGCATAGCTCGGCGTCGATCAACTCAAAGTCCTTGCCAGACTTGGCTGTTCCGTCGATAACATGGAACGGAACCACGACCCGTCCACGTGCGCCCGACGATCGGACGACCTTGACGAGAAGCTCGCCAATGTTCTCGGTGACGGTCATCTCCTTAGTCTCGAAATGGAAGATGCCCGGATGATCATCGTCCAGAATCATGACGGTGGCTGTGGAAGGGGTGGTAAGCTTTGCCTTGGCTTCTCCGCTTTCAAACATCCCTTCCGCGTCCCCGACTCGCACGTTGCTGAGGTGGACGTAAAAGTGCTCGTCCTCTTCAAAGATGTCGTCGTCGATGATGGTGACCGAGAACTGCTTATGTTTCTCCCCAGGCTGAAAGATCAGGGTGCCCTCTACAGCTTCGTAGTCGGAGCCTGCATTCGCTGTCCCGTCTTCTGAGTGGTAGTCGACGTAGAGGGTCTTCTCCAGGTCGCCTCCTTCTCGCGAGACGGTGATGTTGAAAGTTCCGACATTCTCCATGACCGTGTAGTGGCCAGGGTCGAAAAAGACCACCGTCACATCCTCGTCGTCCCTCGTGTCCACTTTCACGTCTTGCAGACTCGACCTCCGCTCGATCTTCTCCTTCTTGATGACCTTTCCCCCGCCAGTAAGCATGCGCGTGGCCTGGATACGGTAGTATGCTCTGCTTTTCGGCCCCCTGTTGACTGCTTCAAGTTCAGCCATTTCCTCCAGCGTTTTCATGTCGATATTAGGATGCTTCCTTCTCAGTTCGCGAAGGATTTCAATAAAGTCTTTCCTGTGCTGCTCAAACTCTCGCACTTCCGAATCCTCTGCGTCAATCCCTTTAAAGATAGGCTCCTCGGTCACATAGTTGATTTTGCCATCTACCAGTTCGGTGTCATGGAGACCTTCGGTTGTAACGATGACACTTTTGCCTGCTCGATACTTTCTAGACAGTAATTTGTAAATCAGGATCTTTCTGTCAGCGATATAGGCGGTTACTACGGTTCCAGGGAAGAAAAGAAAAGTTAGCACAGCCTCCCAGACGTCAACCACACCGTTCGAGCTCAGCGACAGAATGATGTAGAGCCAGACATAGGCGAAGATACTCCAGCTGGCCGTGATGATAAAGACACGTAGATGTTTTATTCGCCTGACTTGTCCGTTAGGAACACAGTAGACGCAAATGGCGATGATAATGAACAGGTTATACGCAGCGCTGCCGACAATGGTGCTCGGCCCAAGGTCTCCGGCCTCGAACTTGTTCCCACAAATCTCAATGATGGACAGCAAGATCTCGGGGGCCGAAGAGCCAAGAGCCATGAGGGTCAAATTGGAGACCGTTTCGTTCCAGATACGAACACTGACCACCGTAGTCTGTCCATTGGGTTTCTTGATGACAATCTCCCTCTCCTTGGAGGTGATGACCTCGATGGCGGCCATGAAGCGGTCGGCAACGATGGAGACACCCAGAAACATGTATATCATGGCCGACATGTACACAGTCGCACGTGCGGCCTTATCCCCCGTGCTCAGGTTCCCTTGCGGTCGCCACATGGGCAGGAAAAGTCCCTCCTTGCATGGCGAGGCTTCAGTGGTACAATTGCCTGCCTGGGCATCAGACTGTGCCTCAGAGCTGGACAGAAGGTCGAAGAAAATCAACACCGGCAGCGCCAGCAGTCCGAAGCGCTGAATGGTCAGGCTTCTGCCGGACACGGTGAACACCTGATGAAAAACGTTGGAAATTCCCATAGTTAGCAGTTCGAACCTTGATCACAAATAAAGGCACACGATGTTAACGAAGAATATCACAAACACGCTCTGTCCGTCCCTCCTACACACGAATCAGCAACGTTCTCGCCGAAGCCGCTCCGAGATGCAACACCAGCATCGCACGCAGCGAAACGCGGTTCTGTTCCTACAGTCTCGTCAAGCGCTGGAGTTCCACCTTCCGACGCTGCGTCTCCTGCATGCGAGGCTACTACATCAATACACACTTGGCCAAGTCTCGCGCTAAAAATGATGACCGGAGCTGCGGTCCACTCGCCAGTTACACATTGCCTGGCTATCTCCCAAGTCCAGCCTCGACAAAACTTTATGCACGCCGCTGACAGTCAAATCCGAATAATATTTTTTTTTTAAAACCACACACACGCAATCGCACAAGCGAGCAAACATATACGCGCTGGTCTACGAATGGGATAAAAACTGACCCAGCACGCGCGTGCGGCTTATTTTTGTGTGTTCATCCTGGGAGGAGAGCTACTTTGCAGTAAGACGTATCAGTCAAACAGCTTGCAGGGGCATTGCTACCTGTGCAGTCGTTCACACGCGAGGCTGGGATGGTTGGGAGAGCGCGCAGCAAGCGCACAGGCTGTACAAAAAGGAACCGCGCGCAGTCACCGGCTATAGTTAGCAACAGAGTGTGCGTGTGTGTGTGTGTGTGTGCACGCCAGCGCGCCGCCTGCATCTCTCGCCTCACCAGCAGGGCGCGTGCTTGTGGTTCCGTGCACAGATCGCGGGCTAGTGTTCGTACAGCTTTCCCGGCATACCCCTCCCACTCTCTCTCTCTCTCGCGCACGCGCGGCCGCAGTGACGTGTGTGACGCACGGGTTTGCTGCTTGCTGCTAACATCGATCTAGAAAGGGCACAGCCCAAAACAGACCTTTCGACACTCTCTCTCTCTCCCCCTACACCTCTCGATCCTTCTCCCCAACCCCAAACCCCCCCCCCCCCGAACTCTTGTCGTTCACGACTTGTGGAAGTGTTGGAGGAGACGCGCGAGATCAAAATGTCCGCCGGTGAGCAGAAAGTTTTGTAAGAACTTCTTTCTAGCAGAGAGTACGACAAGCTGCTGCAACGGCTGTAATGTGTCAGATGCTGCATCCTGAACGAAACGGATGAAACTAGGATCTCGACAGAGATGTGAGACTGGTGGGGGTGCAACGATTCACTAAAGAGATTGCATAACGATTCGGGAAAAAGAGGTCGAGAGCACGGGATACCAAACTGAAAGGTTTTTTTTTTTAGCACCTGTACATGAGTCAACTATACGTGGCATTGTGATTGTTTGCAAAGAGGAGCTATTTACATCAACAGTATTTCCAGTGTCAATGTACTATCAATTTACGATCTGTTTCGAACAGCTGATATATATATATATAGAGAGAGAGAGCACTATATATAAAGTCCTTCTGCCAATTCGAGCGCAAATGATATCATAGAAGTGGTACTGCAAACTTTAAATACCTGAAGTGATTACAAAAGAAGAAAAAAAATAACAATAATAGTTTTATATGCTGTACATAGGGGCATGTCGGGGAAACTTGAACAAGTAAATGAAAATAAGAGAAGTCATGCAGAGTGGATGCAGGGAGAAGGGAGAAGGGAAAACTCACATTTACACCAGTTATAATTAAAACTGAAAGAAATATGTGCTTTTAAATGGGACCTGAACCTGCGGGCAACGAAGACACAGAGCGAATTGGAGGCAAGTGTGTGGAGGGCAAAGGATCTTTCGTACCAGTAGAACAGAGTGTGACAATGTTTGTGTGTGTGTGTGTGTGTGCGTGCGCATCCGTTTCTCTCTCTCTCTGGGGGGTGGGTGGTGATGGGAGGCTCTGCGCGAACACTGCTCTGATACACACCATATGTTTTCTACAAAAATTTTGCAGGCTACTTCTTTCGTCTACAATCAGGTCCTGAGACAATCTTTACGTCTATTTTGTATTCAAATCGGTACACCTACCCACCGTTTGTCTTTAGTATCAGGTTATCATATATTTTTTTCTTTTTATGAACATAAAACATTTCAGAACTACCAGATACCATTAAACACTTAAAAATCAAGAGCAACAAGAACAACAATAACAAGAACAACAAGAACAAAAACAAGAACAAGAATAACAAGAACAACAATAACAAGAACAACAAGAACAAAAACAAGAACAAGAATAACAAGAACAACAAGAACAAGAACAACAAGAAGAACAAAAATAACAAGAACAACAAGAACAAAGACAACAAGAATAACAAGAATAACAAGAACAAGAACAACAAAAACAAGAATAACAAGAAAAAGAACAACAAAATAATCTTGTTTCTGCATTCATTGATACCAATCGTTTATCTGAAACTTGGACTTGTAAACAGGCGCTGTGGCAGTTGGCTGGTTAAGTACGGATATCCGTAGCTCGGACTGCCTGTGTGTGTCTAGAGTGTTGTGTGCGTGGGTGTGGATGCTTGAATGGTAAGTGGCAGTTTGTTCCATGAATAGTAAACATGCAGTAAGAGCGCTTGAGTCGATAAGATAGAAATAAAGAGACAGAGAGACTCCACTGTGATGGGTCAGAGTATCGTCAGTGACCTTTCCGCGAACAAGCTCAAGCACTTGAAGTCACATCATCGGAACAAGTGTTCCACAGGTTTTTAAAGACGAACCCCACATATGAAACTTGTCTCAAATATACTGTATTAACAGATCCACAGTTGACAACATCTTCACAGCTGTAAGAGTTCAACGCGAAAGACTTATTGCGGAACAAATTATGTTGTAAGATTCACAGGCAGCTCCGAGTTCATCTTCTTGTTCTAACGTGTTAAACATTATTTTGGGAGTTAAAGGGGAGGTAGAAAATAGATCAACGTATGCGTAGGGATGAACAGCTCAAAAACAGACCAAAAACCGCCGTTGTCTTTATACATTATTACATTTTCAAGTAACACGATTTCCGCTATTCCCTTGATTTCAAGAGGACAAACCTAATAATTTTCTCAGCTGTCCATTAAATGATTGAACAGCATCCTGGAAGCAGCTACGTTTTTCAGCAGACGTCAAAGGCTGGAGGTTATGACACCCACACTTGTGAAAACCAAGACGATTGCAAGAGTTTATGACACACACACACACACACACACACACACACACACACACACACACACACACACACACACACACACACACACACACACACACACACAGGGTGAAGGAAACCTGAAGGAGTACCCTGAGAAAGTTTCTAGCGGTCAGCCCTGTAAACATTTGTCTCATCCAGAGAGGAATATCGGAGCTGAGATACGAACCCACGACACCTGATTTAGGCGTAGTGCTCACGGAAAAGATTTGTTTTTAAGGCCCATTTAAAAGATGCAGTGAAGTGTAAATGATGGATATAAAATGGAAGGAAATTTAACTGCTTTGCTGCCACACACGCCGGACCAGATGTTCTTGCTTTGGTGACAGGAACACATAGGTTCAGACAAGGAGCGAAAGGTTATGGCTGAGATGATGATGATGATGATGATGATGATGATGATGATGATGATGATGATGATGATGATGATGATGATGATGATGATGATGATGATGATGAGGTATGAAGGGGAGCCCGACAGCAAAGAAGAAGTTAGAAATGAGTTATTTTAGTAGTGATCCGAGTGTCCAGTATATTCAGGTTAAATACCCAATCTGGACGCTATTGTTATATATATATATAAGTTATTGTGAGACAGCTTGGATTTGATCCTCATGATAAGACTTATTACTGAAGAAGGATGTAAGCAGTGCTTAGCGGCAGGACCTATGTGTCGGATTTCTTGACAGAACTTAATTTATTTTGCTCCAGCAGCGAATAATCATATAAAATTCTACATAGGATTGAAGTACTGTTTCATACATGTTTGAACCTGAGGGTTGTAAGAGTTCAGAAACCTTACTACCAGAAGTAGATGACGAAGTAGCAGAAAAGAAGACGACCAAAAAAAAAATCCCACTATTATGGTTAGCATAAGTCGATGTTTGTTAATTTTTTTCAAAGTGCAGGTCACCTTTAAGTGGTGAAATCGTCTTTAAGAAATATTTAAAAGAAATTTTAAAAAATGAAAAATGCAGAAAAATCAGTCAGAGATACGTTTTCTGGAGCGCTGTTACAGGTAACCGTGATTTATTCATTTTATTGTACTGGCATCACCACCAGAATCTGAAGATATTGTGCAACTATCACAGCTAGTACTGACGATTGTGAAGTTGTACAATGAGATGGCACCAGGTTTTCTTACAACGGACATGTAGTGACACTTGAAAATAAACATAGCATTCCTTGTAAGATTTTGTAGAAGAATTTAGTAATGACTGTAGGCTGTTGGAGTCTTATTCTGCTCTCTGTTTGTCCGCTTGCACTATAGAGCTTTCACTTGAGTTCTAGTCGAATATTTTTTTCAAACAGTAGGTACAGAAAGCATTATACGGCTTTCCAATAATATTTTGCTTTAACTGTAAGTAAAGCATGGAATTTATACTCCTTCCACATATCACATGTCGCCTAATTGCAACTTAAAATTTAAGTATCATACAACCCAAAGCAATATATATATATATAAAAAGCGTTGATACCTGCACAATGAGTTATTTACAATTACCAGTGCACTGGTGCTTCTGCACTTGCATTTTGTCATTTTCACAAATGGAATAAAGATCTCCATCAAGGGTCATTGCTGTTGTATCAGTTAACAGGTGTATCAGTCCTGACAGGATGAGAGGAAGGTAAACACTATAAGAGGAAAAATATTCCCAGATAATCGACCAGTGTACAAGTCTACTTGCAACCATGCTCAGCCTGGCAAGTGTGTTGTTTCCTACTGATCATCACCATCGTTGGATGCTGGATATCCAATACCTTTTGTCTCATCTGTGGTCAGTGTCATCAGATAGCGGTCTCTCTCAGCTCTCTAATTGCTCCACGCATTAATAGGCAAACCTCTCCATAGGCTGTAATCAGGAAGGTTTGTAAATACAGCGAATGGTGTTACATAAAAAAGGAAATGCATTGTTGTTATTTTGGTCATGTTTGTGTGTGGTGGGAGGGGAAGAATCTTTTTGAAAGGGCATCATCTGCCACATCTGGTGGTTTCTGTTTTTATGGTGCCAAGTCCCACATATCTATATGCAGTTTCTGAATAGTGCTTGTATTATGCGTAACATCACTTAATAATGATTTGGCATTGTTGACTAGACCCCCCACCTTTGAAACCTCGTCCAGCGAAATTTTCCCCACTTAAACTAACTTCGTTTTCTTTTCTCTGTATTCATCAACTGCCTCGCCATCCTCTTTTGATCATGGCTACAACATTCAAGCACTCGTATGTTTACACTTGATTTACATTAAAAACATTTCTATTTTTACATGTTTACATTAAAAAAATCTGAAATTCTTTTCCTCTACTTTGCATATGGATACAAAATGGCTATTAGTGATAACAGTGATACAAATGATAATTATTTATTGAGTGCAAACAATTATCTTTAATAACTGACACGTGATTTTTTTTTACTTCTGAAAGCTCATCATTATCTGGCACCATGAAAACTGTCAAGGAGACAGGAAAAATGCAAGTTCTTGCATAAGCATAGTACAATTCCAAACAAGTTTTTAGAGTAAACCATAAAGAATGCAGTAGAAGAAGCTCAGTAGCTGTTGGTGGACTAGAAAATGTATTCTCCTACACAGTAGGCATGGGTCCTACTCAAGACACTATCATCAGTACCTTGAGACTCTTTAGCTTTTGCACTGTATATAATATATCAGATATTATCATAAAGAAACGGTGTATGTGTAGAGGTGTTGGCGCTACACAACCGAAGCTGACAGGTTTTCTTCTCGATGTGGGATCATTTGGGATGACGTGAACATTTATCACTTCATAATTCTTTCCTTCGCATTCAACGGCAAATGCGCCGAGATTCTGTATTTTATAGGCAACTTGTATCAACAGAAATATGAGTGTAGCTGTAATAGATGCTGTGCTCCGCCATATTTACTAGGAGCAGACAGCTGGCAATAACATTATAATATAACATTTTATGGCATCACATGCGGTTTTGCACCTAGAGAGAGAGATTAGAAGCAGCTGAGGAAAATCCTCTTTGCTTTATTTCTCGATACTTGTATTTCACCTTGTGGTTTTTCGTTCAAGGCATTGACAGCTGTATCTACACACGCAAAAATTAAATAAAAATCAAACACTTTTTGTATGTTCTGGGGACTCTAAATAACACAACTTTTACAACGGAAACTAAATTACCTTCGGCATATCCTTTTCTCCCACACTGTTTATTTACTTGAAATAAACAAATAAATTAATTTATTGACCACGGCCATTTTGGTCTCTGGTCTCCTCCTTTAGTTATTCTACAATCAGCGCCTCTTGTCAGGCGCTGTTCAATTCTGTTGTTCTGTTCGTAGTGTTTGTTAAATATCTCTTTAGTAACATTGGTCCAGTTTTGAGGCTTCCATACCATCACGTGACTAGAAATACTCCCAGTCGTTGTAATTCTTATCATAAACGAGTATTTGTGTATGAAAGCGTAGCGTGCTCATATTTATATGTTGGTGCATATGGACAAATATATGTATAATGTGTGATTGTGTGTATGTGTGTGTGTGTGTGTGTGTGTGTGTGTGTGTGTGTTAAAGAGAGAGAGAGATTACAGTTTGAACTTTTTCAGCTTTTGAAGAGTAAGAGTATGCAATATAAAGAACACTGTTACAAAGGAGTCGGAAGGATGCGTCCCAATCAAAGATTAAGTTCTCTGCCCAGCCATGTTAATAAGCGATGCATGGCGGTCGTTTTTCTTCAATCCTATCAAAAATCTGTCAAAAGACGCGTCGGCAAACGCATTTTGGAAGTCCAGCCTCGATTGGCAACCCTAGGCATAACTTGTCAGGCAATCAATAATACCCCCAGACTACGGTCAAGTACGTCGTTCATACCCGTGTACGTCTCCCGGGTGCGTCGTGTGTACTATTATTAGCTGTTTACGACGGCGTAGCCCGCCTCAATCCTAACATTCGGCTCAGCAATAAAAAAAAAATCGTTGTGCGAGAATAACGATTGAGTGTCACAGCGAGGTCACGACAAGGGTAGAGGTGGGTAACCGCTGATAATGGGTACTCTTGACAGAAGACTACCTGCAAGAAGGGACACCAGTGTTCACGCCCTACGCACGTCTCCTTTTTTTTTTTCTCGGTTTGAGTTTCCCGCTCAGGAAAGCTCCTTCACCAACGTGCGAGTGGGCAGCCTTGTTTAGCGGGGTGCCCATGCGACGACGACAACAACAGCTGTAACTTCTCCTGACTGCTGTGATTTTTTTTTAAAGCTATTTGAGGGATCACGATAACCAGCGTTTCTGTGCACGGTGTGTGTGTGTGTGTGTGCCTGCGTTAGCTGCTTGTGCTAAGTTACGGTATGTGATTTCCAGCTGCGCCGTGAATTCTGTACCGGTGTTCAAGGATCTAGTGCCAAGTAGAACAGACACCACTTGTTTCTAACGGAGGCTGATGATTCTCTCATGATTCAATTGTTAAAAATAAATCAGGATTAGATTTTTTTAAGCAGATCTTCTTTGATCCTTGCTGATAATTTCCTGGGCGAGTTCGTTAGACACACTTTGCACAGTGCAAGCAAGTCGGGACAAGTTTGTCGAGAATGTGCCTGCAAATGGCTTGTCAAGGGCGACGAACTGCGTCAGCAAAGGGCTTCAACTCTAAACAATGGGCGGTGTTGTAAGCAAGACCAGCAAAAAATAGAACAGTCTGCGAGTAACTATAGATAGTAAACTATCATCTTGATAGCAAGATGAGGGCAATCAGCTTGCTTTGGAGACCTCACACACCATCTCGAATCCGTTTAATGGCTTTCGCAAACCTCGCTTTTTGCTATGTCGTGATGATGACATTGGTCACAACGGCGATGGTATTTTTTGTGCTCATCCCACAGTTCTACAGCGACTATTCCTTGTGGCTTCATCGATGTGTCATCGTCTACATCTTCGTCAACGTGTCTGGCAACTTTTACCTTTGCGCCACCACGGACACCAGCATTGAACGCCTTAGTCAGGTCGCAAGCGAGCGAGCAAAGACGGAACAGACTGGAACTGGTGAGCAGCAGCAGAGAACCCGTGAAGGTAGTCTGTCTGATGAGACGGCAAGACATAAACCTATGAGTAACTGTAGCATAGAGAGGTCCAAAGAAATGGACTTTTGCAGAGGAGACACTTTCGATCCACAAGAAATTTCCAAACAAAAAACGTGCGAGTCTTTCAAAGGTGAATCTCGCGAGCATCTCGAAGAGGCCGAGACTTGCCCGAGATGTTGTACACGCTGTCAAGCCGGCACCACAAGCGGAGTTCCAGACCTTGCAGAGACCGAGCTTACTTGCAGTAGAAGCAGCAGCATTACGTGTAACCAAGAGGGGCCTCAAAGAAGAACCAAGACGGAAGCAGACATCACAATCCCGCATTCGGTCCCATCTGACTGCAGCTTGTCCGTCCGCGGCGGGCTTACCAAACCTAGCGGATCCGTTACAAGATCAGTGCCAGAGCCGCTGCCAGTCACAGGTATCAAGCCAGCAAGAAAGCCTGCCGTTGGCAGACAAAGACTCCAACCCTCTAGCGACCTTCGCGCTGAACGAAGAGCTCTGAGCGTAGCTATGGAAACGACAGGTCGTGGACCTGAAAGGTCACATTTTTGCAAGCTGTGTGAAACCATCATACTGAAGCATGACCATCATTGCTTTTTCACGACCGTTTGTGTGGGATATTTTAACCAAAAGTACTTTATCTTCTTTTGTTTCTACATGATGCTCGGGGCTTTCTATGCATTGATTCTGGTTGCCAGGTAATAAACTGAATAACACCTGTCTGTGAACGTTTCTAGCAAGTTTAATATACATCGATGTATTATTTCGCAGAGGCATTGATCTTTTTAAAGGCTCTCAAGAAAAGAATGTATAGCTGCACACCTCCTGAGTTAGTAAATACACAATCAGAACATCATCTAGTTCGCTAATATTTCATTCTACTGGCAAAAATACATTAAGTCGAGATACGTGCAACGACTGCTAAAATCATTTTGTGCTCTTTCAGTAAGTTTCAGAGGAGTTTCTGTACCTTTTTATTTATAGTATGCAGCCCTTGAACCGTTTAAACTAAAGAAATAATACTATTTATAGAAATCATTCAACAGTAAGTGGTTTCTCATTGTCTGCCGATATATGTACATCAGTTCCTATTTCTAAGTCGGTTGCGGAGCTGAAAGTAGTTTTTTAATGTCAACAAAAAATAACTTAAACTGCAACCAGTTCTGCACCGAAAGAAATGGTCTTATTTCTTTATTTCAGGTTCCTTCATGTGGTGTACGGGGTGAAATTCCAGGGTCCCCAGACGTTCTTCCTGCTGCCGAAAGATCTAGTTGGCGATGTGGTACGGGAAGGTCGTCCTCCACCGCTTGCCTACTGCCTGCTGATGTACGAGATGTATGCATGTCTGGTCGTGACCCTAGTTACAGGCGGATTCCTCTACTGGCAGCTGTACATTACTGCTTCGGGTGAGTGTCAGAAAGCTATCAACTTGCTGCTAGATTGCCATGGTTTTTTTTTCTTCTAAGGACTGGACTCAATAAATTTACTTTGTTTGTCTCCTAGAATCTCAAAGTTAAATTATAGAATTTCAGTTTGGAATAATAACAACAATTAAAAATCTTAAGAGATATTTTAGTTTACGTATGACATTCATCGATCATCCAAAGTTTGAAATTTATCTGTAATGTGATAGAATGTTTTTTTCAGAAAAATCTGTCTCTGAGATGTCAGTGCAGTCCTTCCTTTACCGTTCCGAAGTGTTACGCTCGGACTTGATATCTTTAATGCTTGAATGCTGTCTCTCCCAAATCCCATTTTAAATCTGATGATGATTTGAACAGTCGCGATCACACTTATATCGCTTGTTCTGCACCCTCAAGTATCTCTCCACATGTCATCATAAAAAACTAATCATTTAGAGAGTCGGGACATACAGTGACAGGTTCGACCTGGCTTAGACATTGATCGGAAGCAGCAATACCTGCGGGGCCTAACATCGCAACGTGCGTTGTTAACGATTTATCTCAAGGCCTGGCGTGAATTATTCACGGCATACTCTGACTTCTTTCTCTCTCTCTATCTCTCTCTCACCCCACTTACCAACCACCCTTCACTCCAGCCACATTCTAGTCGTCGTTTGCTGTATCTTAAGAAGAGAATTTTCGACCAGTAATGATCGATCTAACCATGTAACAGCTGTTTATTGGCTTTCGGTCCACGAATCTTTCAAAAAGTCCTTCTAAACTGGACAGGTTGTCAAAAATGTAACAATTTTTGGTTAATTTATATGTGACGGTGACATAGAAACCAGCGTTCTTTCTTTTGTTGTGAGTGGGATAGGGGTTAGAGATGGGGCAGGGAGTGTGGACATGTGATGCTGCGACAATGTCCACTTAAGGTTCTTATGTTTGAAGCAAGGAGGGGGGAGGCGGAAACGGAGTGTCAGTCACTAATGCTGGTGGTCTCAGGGCGAGAAAGGACATGAAAAAAACACATTTTTGTCGTGGTTGCAGGTCAGACTACTTACGAAGTAAGGAATGGAAGCAGCCGCTACAGTAAGTCCTCTGTAAAGGATAATTTCCGAGACGTGTTTGGTCGCCATTGGCCCCTTCTCTTCTTCCTGCCACTTCCTCTGCGACAGGATGGCAACGGCTGCTATTCGTCACCAAGACGACGTGTTGACCGAACCACCTGCGCGGGACGAAAAAAAGATGAGCTTTCGCACCCAGGTGGCGACGTAATGGAGAAAGAGAAGTTGAAGAAAGGTCAAGAGGCTGCAAGAAAAATATTGCCCACTTCAGACCAGAAAGAACGCCTTTTTAAACGTGCCAGCAACAACATCAAGAGAAGGAAAAAATAAGTTACTGGGTTGAGTTGATGACATTTTCAATCACAGCTTAAAGAACGTAACTTATTTTTCTTTGGTGTAAAGTCTAATTATTACTACGTGTGAGCGAATGCGATCTCGTTCAGTCTTCTCCTGAAATCGAAATGCCTTGTAAGAGATGATTATTTATGGGACAACAAAATGGCATGAAAATTCGCCATGTCTACACTCTAATCATCTTTCACCTCTTACTTACACGGAAAGTTTAGAAAAAGGTTGTGAAAAAGAAAGAGGCAATCAACACTAAAATTACTTCACTATCGCGGTGAAAGAATACGTTTGCTTTCTTAAAGACCAACCTGAATGGTTTGCGTTTTTTGCAGATATAGGTAGATATAGGCGATAATAAACCTAACCTGTAAATTGCAGCCTCCAAAACCCATCCGTTAATTAATTATCCGCTAGCAAAATACGCGATTCGCACCTGCGATCAACGAGCGCCGTTAACAGTGTACTACGTCACACTAGTGCACCATTCACAACATTGGCAGCCGTCAACACCAAACAGAGAGAGAGAGAGAGTGAGCGACAGTTGGTATTATTCGGACGTTAAAGTCTGCATTTCTCGTGCTAAAGTAGCAGTTCGTCAAAACCACGAGAAATACAGACTTTCAGCGTCCGAATAACCCGAGCTGTCGCTCATTCTTTCTCTCTGTTTGGCGTTGACTGCTGCTAGTGTTGTGAATGGTGCACTAGTGTGACGTAGTACACTGTTAGCGACACTTGTTGATCGTAAGTACGAATCGTAGCGGATAATTAATTAACGGATGGGTTTTGGAGGCTGCAATTTATAGGTTAGGTTTTTATCGCTTGTATCTACCGATATATGAAAACTTCGAAAACCATTCAGGTTGGTCTTTAAACAACACAAAACCAGGGTCTGCGTTTAGGAACCGGTTAGGAATGGGATCAGGCAGCGAGCGACCTTAAGCAGAACACGGGAGATCAAGATGATTGACCTTGCGTACTTGAATGCATAATAGACTGGAAGAAACTGTCATGTGCTGAGAGAGATGCTTTTCGTTAAGAACAATTATTTCTGTCTATGCCTAGAAAGTTTATTAATAAACCTTACTGGTGTTACTAAAGGTGACGGTTTATATTTAAAAAAATCTTTATATAACATTTTCCATTTTAATGATATTGGGTAGAATGAGTGTAAACTTGATGCAAGAAAATATAAAACAATGGCCGACGGCGTCCATAGTGTGGAGACTATATACCACAGCATTTGGACACTGTCAAGGTGTAGTGTATAGTAGGGAGACTATACCACAGCAGATGAATACTATCAAGGTGTAGTGTATAGTGGGGAGACTATACCTTGAACTGTTTTGATGGGTTCAGTGCACTCTAAAAGATTCATAAGCTTAAATAACTTAAGAAACCGAATGTTTTCTGATTAATGATTTTTGTGTGGGACTTAGTTCGTCTGAAGAGACTAATCGCCGCATCCTTTTGCATGTTTGTATAGTAGAAGTATTAAACAACTGTCTGGCCCTCTGACATTTCATGTAACACGATTGACTTATTATTTCATAGGATCGTCAGTATAGTCTATCATTTGGTCTAACCCTTCTCAGGGCTGATAGATTTCAGGGTCGTATTCGTGGACAGAAGAAATTAACATAGATAAATGATTGATAAGGACACAAGAAATAATAAATTATAAGCAAACACTGCTATTATAAAACATGTAGGAGTGATTTGAGACTTAACGATTGATATCAAGAAGTGCCCCAAAATGCAAGAAGTGCCCCAAAATGGACCATGGGGGGTTCAAAGCAATAACTATTTCCGACCAGTTCTCGAAGTAGAAACATCCAACCACTAACACACAAGTTCACGCAGCCATTGTGAGCAAGCTGACTTTCAGTCGAAAATGAGGGAATTTAATGCATTTACCCTGGCGGCCCCACCTTGCTACGACGCCTGTCACCACTATCACACTTAGGACAAAGTGTAAAACACTTACCACACCGTCTGGAAAAGGCGATTTTTCGTGTGAAGAACTGCACGACGTCATATGACGTCACTTTGTCCAGGTTACGCGCGTGTAAAATGTTGAAACGGAATTTAGGGAAAAGAGTTTTATTTCAACAAAGTGTTTAATAAAATTAGCGTTAGGAGAACCCGTCAGGATGAATTCAGATCGTATTAGTTTTGTGCAGGAATATATTGACAAATACTGTTTGTGTGCAAAATGTAGAACTTTGTTAGGTGAAAAGTTTCAGTGCACCCAGAATGTTCAACACTTCGTGGTGTGAGTAGAATTTACGTCAAACATGACGTCACCTCCATCGGCCATTTTTAATCGTCAGAAATGACGCAATTCACTCATTAAAACACACAAAACATGCAAACAACAACACACAGCAGGCCAGTATTAACATATGTATCTCCTGAAACCTTTCTTCGTCCATTCGTCCGTTTCAGCTTTAGCCCAGAAAAAAATAAAGAAGTAAGCAATCAATTAAATTCCGACTGTATGCCAGAGGCGAACTTTTGTCACAGTGTCATTTACAAAACATGTCGTTGGTGCAAGAGGTCCTGGACCAGAATATCCAGACCCCACACCAGTGGTAGTCTCAAATGTAAGAGTCTGAAAGTAAAATCCACAGACATAACACCATTCAGTCGTCAGGATTCAAATTCGTATATGAAGAGAAAGAAGACATGCGCCATTCCTTCATGGTTTTCTGAACAAAGTGTTTGGTGAAAAGCTTTTAATTTTATCATTATCTAATGTTCTATCACTTTTGTGGCCTTAAAGTCCTTCATTAAACCACCATTTATTTTAAACTGTTAGAACTATGAATAGGAGTATCAATATGTAACATCACATTATATCCAAACCAGGTCTAGCCACAAGAAGTTTAAATATTAAATACGGCAGACGATACAGATACTTTATAAGCTGCACAACGAACGTTTCAACGAGTATCTTCCTTAAATATTTTGAGCATTTCTTTCTGCATTTTTTTTATTTGGACTGCACTGTCATTTTTTATGGAGAGGCTTTAATCCTAATATCAACAATTAACCATGCTTAAAAATTTTCGTTTTGCTTGCAGCACAAGAAGACTGTGACACAGATGTGAGGAATCTTTGCGGAAGTGACACCAGCGAAAACAAAACCTTTGTGTACTACATGTAAATACGCCTGCCTATCGAAATCTGTCTTTTGTTCAATGCAAGATTTATAACTGTCATGCAGTCTAATCCGAGGTGTATTATTAAAACTCTCTGTCAAGGGAAAATGGATCGTGTGGTGGGTAATGTATTTCTTTCCGTTCGCTTCCTAAACAGACCTCGCTGTGTGCTGGTGAATCCAGTTTTTCAGCGCATTTATCTATTGTCACAATGTTTCTTTTATTTAGTGATTTGTAGTGATTTCCCACTTCCGTAAATACTGTTCGAGAACTGCTACGTGAATATTTTCGAAACTTTTTCTACGAAATACGTTCGGTCCACTTTATAATTTCATAATGGCTCCTGCCAGGAAACACAAATCCTAAAATGTCAAAAATGGTGAGTCGCGGACACTGGTACAATACCCATACAGGAAGAAAACAAACCGAAAGGCACAATGTCTATTACAGTGTTTCGTCTGCTACTCACAAATTATGAATTCAACGAAAAGGGTACTTAGCGAACAGTTCTGTTCTACTATATCCGGATAATTTGTTAAGGATATGAAAAATTCAGCGTTCGCTTTGGTTGAACTAAATAAATCATGTTCTCCGCCATTTTCACCCTAGATGGGAACAAGTTATCGGAAGGGGACACTTTCGATAATATACCGGTTGTTAAAACGACTTGGTAGGCCATGACATGGGATTTAAGCCGCTATCTAACCGGTTTGGATAGGGTAACAAGCTGGGTAAACATGTTTCGTGAATGTGAGTATGTTTCGTTCCAAGCTCATTTTTAACTTGATAAACATGTTGTTACATTTAAAAAAAAAACTTTCCAGACTTGTCACATGTTTGTCCGTATTTGTCCTGTTAAGAATGGCCTCTAACTATTGTACCTTTACTTGTGAAGGGCTGGATGCGCAGTGGTGCTAGCTCCCTAGCAGTCAGCTAAAATCCTTATGAACCGCTAGCATCTAACTAGCATGCACCCAGCCCCTTGTCAATAGTGTTTGTGCCGCCTAATACCTAAAATAAGCAGTCATCTGCGGCTTTTGAAAGGTAACTGCTGAAAGCATCCACTGAACTTTTTCTTTTTGCGATGAGAATAACCGCGCTTTTACAGTAGAGAAATTACAAGCTGCCTTAAGCCCCGCTTTCAGCGGATCTCTTTGAAAAGGCAATTCTTTGTTTATACTCTGCAGCGTGAGCCCCATAAAAATATTTTCTAAGTGAGTGTTGCATCAAAGACTGCAACAGCGGGAAGAGTTTTTCACTTTAGATTAAAGGTACATCTGACATTTTGTCGGAAACCAAGGATGGGATCAGTTTGTGGTCGGAACAGTCGTTTTCAGAAGCCGCTGTTACATCATTCAAGTCGTGCGAGTGATCGTGCATGGAGGTGTTTGATTGCTCTCCAAGATCTCTTAGTTTCCCAAGACGCAAACTCTTTGATGACTTATGGTCTTCTTCCTCTTCGTCCTCCTCCTCTGACGCATACCATTACAGGTCGCGATGTCATCTTGGACTTAGACTTTAATCCACATTCCTCATGAACAGGATGTGCCTGTGTTATGGTCTCAGCTTGATTCATGCGCTCTCCACATATCTTCAATCATAATTTTAATGTGCGTGCGTGTGTGTGTGTGTGTGTGTGTGTGTGTGTGTGTGTGTGTGTGTGTGTGAGAGAGAGAGAGGGATACATACATATATATATAGAGAGAGAGAATATTCGAAAGAAGGAGGAGTGGGTAAAAAGTATCTTCATAAAAAGTTAGAAGTTGTAACTGTCTGGAAAGTTCAAATCCATCCATTTCCAAAGGATCGATCCACGGGATCGAAAACCGTGGGCTGTTTTCTTTCTGCTTATTGAAAGCGGCATTCGCGAGAAAGAACTTTAGTTAAGGATAATAGGATCCGTGCCTGTTCCTGAGAAACAGCTCCACAATGCCCTGACTTCAGTATCTGAGGACAGTACCCGGTCATTCCATACAGCGGCCAAGTGGCATTTAGAAACAGGTTTTGTTAAAAATCAACGCACAAGCCATTGTGTTTTCAGTTCTGCTCAGATAAATTTGGAAAAATGTTGTAAAAGTACTAACTATTGCCTTCCCAGAATAATAATCTTTTTTTCTACTTACTTATATTTCATTCTAGCTCCATCTTCATCTTCCACCCACCAACTCCATCTCCCTTCTGTTTAAAATAATTACTCTTACGCTTATTCTTTTAAAAGTTAGTGGGACTGATGACATGAAAGTTCTGCTACCTTCTAGCGACAAAAGAGATATAAAACATCATACGACCAGTAAACAGGTGGTCACGCAATTCTGGATGGAAAGTCAGGGAAAATGAACTTTTTCGAAATATTCCAAGCTATCTCCACCCTCACACACCACTTCCTTTTAATAAAATTGGCGTCCGTCAACATTAACCTTTTCAGCCGTGCGTGAACTGCGATGAAGTCGTTCTAAGGGAAAATGCTTGCCTTCTATTCTTTCTCGAGCAGTCCTGGTCTGGCTTGCACGGGTGATCGTATGCTTTTTCGGTGCATAAAAGTGTTCATACAGTTCAGAAGATGAACGGTAAATGCGGAACTTTTCATGTATGGAAAAGGAAGTACAACGCTTTTCCAACCAACCCCTTCAAGAGATTAAGAAGGACGTTTTTATATTGTGAGTAGCAACAACAAATGATGATGATAACAATAATAACAGTGACAACAATGACGACAACAACGATAACAATAATAGTAATAATAATTGAATTTGCAAATCGTTTTTCGACGTGTGGATGCGATCTCAGTGCGCTGCCCCTGAAAGAATTCAAACGAACCATCAGTTAAACATCAATAATAAAAAAGGAAGAGTCAGCAGAAGATAACTAATTGCGTGGATGAAGAACCGAGGATTAGGTGAAACAGAAATCTTGATTATGCAATATATTTCTTAAAAGGGTGGGTTATGAGGTCGGATTTGAAGGGTAGGGCTATCCATTGTTTTGTATGAGTGCATCGTTTGTCTGATGTTATTTTCATTTATCGTTAACTTACATTTCGTGTTTTTGCACAATTACACAAATAGTTTGGTTAGTTTTCTTTCTGCTCTTCAATATCTTGGAAAACAGTTCGTCTGGAAAGGGTACAAGGAAAAGAGCACTTGACTTTATTGCGCAGTATTTGACGATATCATCATGTAATTTATATGGTCTTCATGACTTTGTTTTGTCGGCATGGACTGAGTAAAGTCCAGCAAACTCATCACGTGTGTTAACGACAAACACTTCCTACCGGCTGTAGTCATGAAACGAGGGTAAGCCTTTGCCCTGGTGCAGCTTGAGGAACTCAAGGACAAGCGTCTTGTTTCCAAAACTATAAAGTGATTTCTAGACCCTGCAGATGTTGTTTTACCCCTGGATCGGTACTTATAAAACAGTGGCAAATGTGCCCTGGGGTAGAGAAACATAAATTAGTGCCTGCAGAGTCTAGACACTGCATTATAACTTCGGAAACAAGACACTTTTCCTTAAGTTTGCCAGTTTTCCCCGGGGAAACAACTTACTTTCGCTTCATAACTACGGGCCCAGATGGGGTATAAGCTCTGTTCCACGGCTTGTTTTTGTCATCAACTTTATATTTAAAAAAAAACTTGCATGCAAGTATGAGGCCTTTAAAAATACGTCGTAAATGTGCGGGCACGTTAATGATGGGTATAGAGATCTTCATGCAACCTACCCTAGAAGATTTAGCTCCTATGGGATGTCATGGAGCACGTCAAGTGTGGCAGCCTGTCCACTCGTTTTCCATCAGCGATGCAGTTTTTGGCATTCTGCTCTACGACTCGGATTGTCTATATGTCTGGAGCTAAAACGATTATTACCTCAGCTGGAGTTCTTTGTACAAATATGCACCTTAAAAGGACTTTTGGGCATTAAAACAATAATCGAGCTCAACCATACGATGTCCCACGAGATTTTTTTTTGATAGATCTTGCACTCAATAAGATAGGAGAGGAGAGAGCGGTAGAAGGGACAATAGATGTAAATGCGTTATAGGAAATTCCAAGAAAAATTGCCGGTCAGTAGAGCATGGGGAGATACATGATGTTTCGTGTCGAAGATAAAACGAAGTGGCAGAAGGAGCATGGGAGACAAAGGTGGAATAGCAAGAAAGTAAAATGCTGTTTCAGAGACTGCAGGTGAAGTAAATAAAAAATGGTATCACAAAACAATAACAGAGTGAAAAAGGTAAAGGTAAAGGTCATCCCATAACCTTTTTTAGGTCCTTGGGGAGTGAGATGTTAGAGACCTCACTTTTCTCGGGGCCAGCTTTTACATGAGGGTGGTGCTAATCTCCTCTCCCTCGCTGCCTTACCTTCCCCAACCCTCTATGGAGTCAGGTGCCCATTCCCGTCAGCTGGGTCGACTGGGGGGGGGGGAAGTTTGCTGCGCTTATCGGGAATTGAACCAGCGCGCTCTCGGTTCGGACGCCAGCGCTCTAACCACTCGGCCATCCGCTTCCCCAAGGTAAACACACACACACGCACACACGCGCACGCGCGCGCGCACACACACACACACAAACACACACAGATCTGACTGCCAAATCGACAAACAGACCTGTGAGGACCAAAGAACTCGTCAGCATGCTGGACGTGTTTGGCTGGAGACTGGGCTCCCCATACACAGAGATTTACTACAGCGCGAAACAACATGATTCAAAGTGCATCCACAAGGCCAAAGTATCACGGGTCTCTTAGGTACCAAGGTTTGACTGGCGCAACAGATGTTGAGACACTCAAGCTTGGTCATTGAGAGTTGGACGAAGAACAGTGTCTAGCTGATCAACAGATGGTGACTGACGCAGGCCCTCAGCGTCTGTTCTTTGAATGCCTGTTTGTCAATAGCGCTTACAGAACGAGTGGATTTAAAAGCTGGCGCCGATGGAGGGCGTCGGCGATCAAGTTCATTGAGTATGCAATAGTGGTCAGACGAAAGATCTTGAAAAACATCGACAGACTGCATTATACGGTCATTGTTTCTATGAATGACCACCGTCCAAAATGTGCGTTCTTTAGTGAGTTGGCTGCAATACTGACTGGACAGAATGGAAGGTGTGCAGCATCTCTGCCCTTTTAACAGTGTCAGGATGATTGAGATGTGTCGTCGAAGTGCGAATTAATATTTCCAAGAAGTACTGGAAAGCAGTTTAGTGCATTGCTGCAGTCCACCAGATCTTAAAACTACAAGAAACATGTAGAGACTTTAAGTTTATTCGTGATGCTGGGAAGTGGGGTTTGTGATTCTAAGGTATGTGCATGGAACCATGCGGAGCAAGAAAAGAGACATGCACACATTTAAAATACGTGTGCGGGACCGATAGAGCAGGCAGACAGGTATTTACCTGTATTTACCTTGTGATGATCTTTATACTATAGCAATGTCACCACCACCTGTGGGACAGGGGGGAACGACTCCAGCTGGAGTTATCGGCACACACGCGCTGTCATCATCTTACTGCTGCAGCCACGTCTCAGTGATAATATTGAATTCTATTTTGCGGTCAGCAACACACTCTACAATTTTACGCTTTAGTTATACCGATCATTAAAAGAACTTCTATGGAAGATTTTGTTCATTTGTTTAAAAAAAAAGAAAATACGTGGTCCGGTGGCGCAACGGTTAGTGCCTGTCACCAATATATTGAGGATTGGTTATCCCAGGTTCAGATCCCGTCTCGGTCACGCTGTTCTTTCTCTGCATATGGCATCTGTTTACAGGGCTGGCTGCCTTGCCATTATATAAGTCTTAGTTGCTGACTCGGCGTAAAACACCAATCCCCCCTCCCTCTTGTTGTGTAGGACAGCAAACATGGCGATCTGCGGTTGTAAGATTACCATATTTTCGGTCGTCGTAATGTAAATGAACTAAACTCATTTTGTAGTTCGTGGTTCCCGCTGCACTCATGAGTGGTGTCGATGACTGGTGCACTCTCACTTCCGAGATTGTGTATCGCCAAACTGCCAAGAGCACTGCAAAACCGGTGATTAGGAAAATTTGGCTTCAGCGATAATAGTTCATGCCTCCCATATCTGATTCTTCTCGAAGGAGAAAATGCTGTGATGACAGCCTCACCATGCTTGATGGACAGGAAGCGTCGAACGAAGACCACGAAAAATAGCGCTGGTAGCCATGTTGGGCAGGGTGGTAAAGAAGACAGTCAATCCATGGACCAAATAATCCAAAAAGTAATATTTCAGAGTATTTCTTTTTCCATTGAAAAACGGAAAATGCAAGACACGTAAAAAAAGTTTTAGTCGATCACAAAGAAACAATTTATAAATTGTAGAGCTGACCCATCAAGCACACGAAGCGGTAGGGCAGGAACCTCAAATCCAAATTTTACTTTTTTCAGGATTGTTACACATTCATTATGATAAAAGCTACACTGGTGAGTCATTTACTTCCATATTTCAGGGAATGTATCTGCAATATTGTCTCTGCTATCTAAAAGCAAAACGTGTATGCACAGCTAGCTGGTTGTAGTCTCTAGAGATGGCGACCTTCACTCGCAGCAAGCGCCAAGAGAAGCCAGGCTCGATTCATCTCACGGATAAATATTTGCAGACGACATTTTAGAGATGTTCTGTGATGACATGAAAACCTTTTCCCAGTATTTCGCTGAAGGCATTTTTGCCTGTGGGGAAAAGAATGGACATTCAACAAAAAAGCAGATTTTAAGATAAAATAATGGTACCATGGCAACAAACCAAGGGTGGTTAATGTACGTTTGTATTTTGTAGTCACCTGTGGTTGTAGTCTGCTGGGTGTGCGATGATATCTTGCTTGGGGGGGGGGGGAGGATTAATGAGAAAATGCAATATCTGTAGTTAATAAAATGGCGCCTCGGGCTTTACGCAGTGCCGTTGGTATCCTAAACTAATAAAAGAGTGTAATTTCTCTCTCGTCAGCTTTAATTCAATTTCCTCAACAACCGAACGGAGATTTATTTAGCGTGTACTCCCTTTTTTCATTGTCAGCAGCATAGTCTATATATATATGTATGTCTGTGTGTGTGTGTGTGTGTGTGCGCATGCACGCATCTCTCTCTCTCCCTTTCTGCATCCGTGCGAGAGAGTCTTGAGGGTTTATCATCGTAACTTTTACGACCAAATGTGGGTGTATTTCCTGTGCACTGGTTATCTGTACTTAGCAATATAGTTAACCGTTTTAATTACTGGACATCATTTTTCCGAAGGTTTGGCAAATGAAAATCGAGCTCATGTGTCAGACTGATGTCTGATATTATGCTACGATGTTGTACGCTTGCTAGAAGAGAGGAAGTTCCTTCAGAGAGTTCAGATATGCTCATATGTTATCACGCGGCTTAGCCTAAAAGAAAACGAAATCTTTTTTATTAAGATATCTTTGCATATGTTCTATACTAAAGAAGATAATCGTGAAGATATGTTTTATTAATATAATTATGAGCGTGTACCTGTTCACGCCTCGTCTCACAATTTTCGTATAGGCACAAGTCCTCACAAGTATTGCTCCCTAAGAGAAAAGTAAAGACAGGTAAGTTCTGTGAAAGTAAGCTTCGTAAATAAAACTACTCATTGTTAAGATACAATACTCAAAAGACTCTTGATCGTCCTCCACGTGAATCTTTTGGTCAACATGACGTGAAATAATAGTTTAAGACAAACGCTCAGCAGTTGTAGATTAACCCTCGATAAGATCTTTATAGCAGGGTTATATGTTATATACATTCCTTACTCTTTGCTCATACTATGCATACAACAGGTGCATTACATCTACCTAGGAAATAAAATGTCGACCTCCTTGCCAGCAGCAATTTATTTTTTTTTAAACTGTTTAGTGTATGAACGCACTTTAGTATCAATTGGCTTTCAACGTCGTTAATTGTGCTACATTTGGAAATACTGATCCGAAACTAATGAATAGACCTTGCCTGGCTCTGCTTGAAGCAGTTATACCTTTCTCCCCCTTATTCTACTCGAAAGGTTAGACTGTTTCATTTTTGGAGATTCCCTGAACTGTCTATTAATTTTTTTTACAAACTGTCAGCGTTGCATTCTTTTGCTTTATTGAACCACTTTCGTTCTTTGATTTCAAACCTGAGCTGGCAGTTGTCAATCTGCTCATGTTTCATCCTGGTTTCGTTGACATTACGAGTAGTAAGATGGCTGCGTGGTGGCTTCAGATGTATTACAGTGCGTGCTGGGTCTATCCAGTACAGCTTGTACATCAGGGATAGGAACGGAGTTTTGAGCACCCGGTATTAGGAAATTACAGATTATATAAGGTAAAGAAGACTACAGCCCTTTGTGTGTGTGTGTGTGCACGCGCGTGTCTGATCGAGTTGGCCAAGAGTGCTCCCATATATTCATTGAATAGAGGGTGGAGGAAATAGAGAAACACGACAAATTCTTCACTTGGACAGACAAGCAGCACCGAGGAACTTCCCTAAGAGTTATCTGCCGATATTTGAAAATGCTTAAATCCGATTCCACTAAAGTGGAAACATGCCGTGTGTAATTTAATTTCCGTGGCTCACTGGGTAAATTGGATTGTTGTTTCTAGAGTTCTCTGAGTACAGAGTAGTTGTACTGTCGAAGGCTGTCAGAGTCTAAAGCACAGACAGGAGCGCCAGAGAGATGTACAGCCGTCAGATGGCTCCACCATGAAGAAGAGGAGGGGGGGATAGAGGCTGCCCCAAATAGAAAACAGATGTGACGCAGAGGTGATAACGGCTACCTTGATGCTTGCCTCTGTCTGGGAACTGATTGAGGTGAGAGAAGACTGTGCGCGTGTGCGTGCCCGTGTTTGTGTATGTTTGTGCGTGTGTGAGTGTGTGTGTGTGTGTGTGGGGGGGGTATATAGTAATAAAACTCGCAGGGAAATATTTTGTGTGTATGTGTGTGTGTGTGGTAGGGAGCAGGGGTACGCGTGCGTAACTTTGGTTAAATACGTATGTGGCGTATTTATTTATTGTTCTCTTCGTTTTATATCTTAACTTTTTTTTGTGTTTGTAATCACGTGTACGCGTCCCCTCTGCTAGTCGAGCAATTATTTGCCGCCATGGGTAAAGAGATTTATATAAAAACTTTGCCAACCTTGATAAAACGTTTGTCAACATGTGTTCTGAAAGATTGCAGGTGACCAGCGACTAGTTTTCTACCAAACAGGACATATTTAAGTAGTAAGCAGGTCAACTAAACTGGGCCAGACACCAGACATATAAAGATGTTTTTTAATGCCAATAGGAACTCTTTGCTGATGTAGTAATGGTATAGTTTGTCAAACACGCAAGAATTCTTGTTCAGACACACAACATAATCAAAGAAGTCTTCTATCTCTTTGTTCTATGATCACTGAACAAGAGGGATTTTGTGCTTTCTGTTTCTCTTCACTAACTTATCACCTGCAAGACATCAAACATCTCGAAGAAGCAGTCAGTCGTGTATATGACTAATGGCTAGAAACAGCTGCTGAAGCCGAAATTATTTCCGCAGTTTCACTTTGCGGGTGGAAACTCTTCGATCATTCTTTCACTGTCGCTGTTTATGGTCTTATCCAACATCGAATCCGACCACAAGCCACCCCACTATGCCAGGCACTCTCTCTCTCTTCTACCCCAAAGCACAATTGCCAGTTCGTATACCCCGGGTATGTGTACACTCTTCGACCTCCATTAAGATGCCATAGAGTCTTGAAGGTGTTTGAAGTGGACAAACAACACGTGCATAAAGTGGGATGTCTGATTCATTGTTCACCACTGCGAACATTCGCATTAAACGGGAGCTAAAGGGTTCCCAGTAAGAGGTCTAAAGTAAACTATCCGCACTGCTGGGAGATCGAAATGGTTTCACCTGTATCGGACAGAGGAAACATCGATTGAAACAATATTTAGCAGAACACAATCTTAAATATAGGGCGTTCTAGAAAAAATAAGATGCAAAGTTATAGCGTCGTTGACCTTTTCTAAAAAAAACATAAATCGTTTAATTATAATACACTAGCTTTTTCATATCTTTGAAACGCTCACAGCTGTTGTTTAATATCACTTTGTAAAACTGTACATAAGTATTCAGAATATACGCTGTTTGCATGTTTTCCCCTTGTTTTATGCTGTAACAATGTTTTATGTTGTTCAGTGTCCCTATGTGTACCTCACTGTCTATTGGTTGTTATGTTTCTTTCTATCAAATTGTACTGCGCAGAGAGTGCGATCTATCTTATTCGTAATTCTGCGCATTATAAGTTCGCATTTTTATTATTATTAACAAAATCAAGTCTGGCAATAACCTAATGGTGGAATAACATTCCGGATGGCGAAGTTACATACCGTGTTAACCCCACATTGGTTTAGATAGCAGAGGCAACAATTTTTTTTAAAGAATTGGTTCATATAACTGAGGAGCAAAATTAATTAATTAATCTGCTGTTGTCATGGCTACCGCAAGTGTGCATGCTTTTTCAGGTGTATTCTCGTGATCAGAAGAACTATTCCGAAGCTGGACAAGCGTGTTTTTTTCATATCTGGCGTATGATCACCTATAATTAATGAATTTGCTGGTTTCCATTATTCCAGGTGGATGTACAGTCGACGTGTTGTCGGTAATACACACCCATTGTTTATGATCTCTATTTTCAAGAATATATAGCTATAAAACTTTGGTAGTGTCTCCCCTCAACACTTCCTTTCTGTTACATTCATTATCTTGGTGATCATTGATCACGTGAGATTGATGAAAGTGGAACCTTTGACTACCCGTCCTGACACAGCATTGAATGCAGTGTACCATTCACCAAACATCTTCGACTTGATTTAATGACGAGTTTTTGCTGTTTATTGTATGACAGTGTGAAACTGTGGCCCCAGCACACTTTTCAATTTTTTTGTCATTTATGGAATGAGAATAGTTAGTGGTGAATCATATGATCCTGCACACCTTGAATGCTAAGATAAAGTAAAGGTGAGAAATCGCTCTGTATATGACATCCCATTTAGCGAGACTGCGGACAAATATGAAAAAGAAAGATGGGAGAGGTTAGTTAACTGAATTAATCTACTGTATTTTCAGGTGCAGGTGACAGTTGACATTCTTGGAGATGATGATTTTTAAATGAAGTGTTGACGTTTGTACATTTATTTCCCTCAGGTTTATTTTATGGAGGTGTAGCAGGAGGATTTTTGCGTGGATAAAATTGTGACTTGACTTCTTAGCAAGTTATTCCGCTCGTCCTCCTCTCGTATTGATCTCCCCCAGCCCTGCTGCATTTTCTTTCGACAACTATTCTTCCCGTCCTTCCCCCCCCCCCCCGAGAGGATTCGTCCGGACCACTCGCTGGCGTGACGTCACGGTCGTCTGAGAATATTCCGTTTCACTTTTATTTCCTCTTTGGTCGGTAGTGTGATGTTCGTGCCACGGCATAGCATGAACGGCCCGGTGCGCGTGTGAGATGACTGGACGACAAACAAGTGTTGTGATGAACACGATGTGAGGTGGAGTTGCGATTTTAATGCGAGAGTTGGACATCAGATCCAAGCGGGAAGAAGGGTCTTCATTCTTCTCCAGGGACGACTGGTTAGCGAGGTGTCCAACACTAAACTTTGCCAGGGAAAGCGAGCGCGGGAGGAAAAAGTTGAAAGGTCGTCTGGGCAGCTGCTGCTTGTACGTGGGATCGACTTGAACCAGCTTTGATGCATTATGACTCTTGCCACGCAGTACTGTATGTTAAAGGAAAAAAGAAACCAAACTAGCCACCCACTCATCCACTCAACACACACAGAGCGAGAGTTTTTATATAGAATCGTTGACGTGTAAAGACAGACAGACAGACTGTCAGACCGCTTTGTATTGGTAACACCGGCAACCTATCATCCAGAAACATCCGTCTGCTAACAAATATCACAAAGTCCGGATATAGCTGGCGTGATATTCAGTGTCTTGCCTGCGGTACACCCTGAAAGCATAAAGCTGACATTTGCGAGCGCAAAGGAGCTGCAGACGTTTACAGCCATGTTGTCTTCAGGACTTGATTGGTCTTGTCTCCTGCCACAAAAATAGAGGAAACACGAAAACGGTGTCAGCTGTCGTCTGCTATAAACATAATGTGTAGGCTTACCTGTATGTATGTGTGTACGTGCATTTACATTTGACTGTTTTTTATAAAATAGATTTCATAGACTTTATAAGTTACTGTCAGCAATTTTTTTCTGTTCTTGTTGCCATGGCTACTTCAAGAGTGCACGCTTTTACTGGTGTCTTCTAATGATCGGAGGAATCATTCTGGAGCTAGAAAGACGTGTTTATTCATGTCAGGGGGTATGATCACATTCTAATACAGTATTAGCGGATTGTCCAGAGAAAGTCGGACGAGGTACATTTACCGGCCTTCTTCGTCTTCGTGTTCTTTTTACTTTGGCTACAGAGCGGTTGGTTAGTGTAGAGGTGAAGTGCTTCCGCCAAGACAGTGTCATGGGATCGTGGATCTTGGTTTTGGATTTAGTCACTGGCTCGTGTTTTGTAATTTGGTTGTAGGATGTTTCAATGCGTAGTTGCTGATTCCATGCGGTCTGGTGCGATACACACGCGCGCGCGCGCGCACACACACACACTCGTATTACACACGCGCACGCTAGCACAGATATCCGCATACACACATTCTTTATCTCTCTCTCTCTCTCACACACACACACACACACTTTGACGTTCTGTGAGTAGCATTCCCCGTGTTGGAGTGAATGCTATGCACGAGCAATTATATACGCGAACATAAAAACAAAAATATTTTAAATGTATGTTGCTAAACGGTTCAAGGATGCTCGTTTTGTAATCATATTATTATTTGTGGATTTATGAATTTATGCAAACATATAATCTTACTTATTTCTTGATGTGATGCTGCAAACTGTAGCTGTTAGCACGGCATGTAATTGTTGTGCTGCTATACACAAGAGCAGATGCATGGCTTGTTAGATTTTTTTTTAAAAGTTTGTTGGCCTTGTTCTGTGCTGTTTCCGTTGTTTCCATTCAGACAAGTATATATTTTAGGCGGTCCAGTGGCGCAACGGTTAGCGCCTGTCACCAATACAGTGAAGGTTGGCTGTCCTGGGTTCAGTTCTCGTCTCGGGCACGCTGGTCTTTCTCTGCATGTGGCATCTGTTTACAGAGCTGGCTGCCTTGCCATGATATAGCCCTAGTTGCTCGCTCGGCGTAAAACACCAATTAAAAAAAAGTATATATTTTGGTCTGTCCTTGTTAAGCTGCATACTTTAGCTGTTTATAACCAGCACTGTGCTTTCTACACTCCAGGGGCCAGTTGCACAACACATTTCTAATTTTAAACACTTTTAGGCCTTAAATCTATTTAGATAATTAGTTTAAAGTGCACACTACAATTTTAGAATTTTTAAAACTAAAACTGCTTTATGTATGATAAAGTTGTTTAAGTCTGACTTTCCGTCCTGTCAGTAGAATTTTTTATATGTTTTTCTGCAAAGAATCAAAATGGCTTAGAAGAAATTTTGCCTCTTTAGAACAGTTTTAAGGTTTAGAAACGTGTTGTGCAACTGGCCCCAGATTAATCCCATTGATTTTACCTGTTGTTTCCACTGTTTATGTCTACTGCATGTATGCCTGCAGTCATATAAACTATTTCTTTTGTTTTGCTGCGAACTTTAACTGTTTATGTACATCTTGCCAGCACTTTGTCTTTAATAATCAAGAGATGGCCCATAGTTTGGTAGATATATACATGTCTGAACTTGTATGCTGTCCTTACTGTTCGTTGTATAATATACTTTAGTTAGTTACTTCTTTTTGTTAGATTAAAAATGTAAATATTTGCACGCTAATTGTTTACCTAACTGAAGTCATGGGCGCGAGCCTGCACTGAATAAAGACGTCTCTCTCTCACACACACACACACACACACAGCCAAACATACACACAAACGCGCGTGCTCAAACACACACACGCACACACAAACCCCAAGCCAATTAGCTAACGCCTCTTTGAAGTTGATATTTATTTACTGTGCCCACAGCTTTAGGCTTGCATCTCACACAGCCTCCGGTCTCATTAATTTGGCTGCGCGCTCATGGTAGGGTACTTTACCGATGATGAGGGTTAAAAATAATTGTTTTTCATATCCGGCTTTGCACTATGATACTTAAATAATTTTTATAGTATGCGTACTTATGTGAGTAGTTTCAGGCGCGAAAGGACGTAATACGTCTCGGCATGAATGCATACGCAGCTGAGAGACAGAGACATAGTGAGAGTGTGACAAATGAGAGACAGAGACATAATAAGCTCGTCCGAATGAGAGACAGAGACAGTGAGTGTGACAAAATGAGAGACAGAGACATCGTGAGAGACACTGACGATGACAATTCTTTATTAACGAGAGGTAAAGTAAGCAAGGCATGCTTTTTTTCCATTTAACCCGCGCCCCTTAAGGGGGGAAGAATAAGCTAAGTAATTAAAGTAATTAAGTTGTAAAAGAATGAATAATAATAAACATAAGGTAAGATATCAAAAGAGAGTGGAAGGTGAATAGGTACAAAAGTGGTGGTTAAAACAGATATTTACACGGGTCCTGGAGTCTGGAGGTATCTCTAATGTTCAAGGTTTAGAAATCTTTGTTGGAGGAGGCCTCATCTAATTTTCCTATATCTAGTGTAGATATTTTAGTAATTCAGGGAGTTCAATTGCTTAGAATGGAGAAGAGGCTATTCCACAGCACGCTTTCTGAGTATTTCAGACTTGATTTGAAAAGGTCTGTTCTAGGAATGGGAATATTATGTTTTAGAGAAGATCGAGTGTTTTTGGAGGAAAATAGCAAAGGGAGTTTTTGGTTACAGTTTACTCTTCAGTATTTTATAAATGAATATGCATTTGTTGAATTTTAGTCTGTCAGAGGAAGGACTCCCAGAGAGGTGAATTCATTTGGCTGTATTTTCGGTTTTAGCAAAACTGCTTTAATCGCTCACCGCTGAACACTTGCTAGAGGTTTTATGGAGTCCCACAGGATGGAGGCGTAGTCAATGATTGACTAAATGTGGGTTGTATAAAAGACAGAGAACTTACCAGAGAGGAAAGAGAGAGACATCGAGAAGAGAGAGAAAGGGGGAATGAGAAACCCCGAGAGACAGGGACACAAGGAGAAAAAAAAGAGGACGAGAGACAGGTGAAAGAGAAGAAGAACGAGAAAGGAGATGCTCTCCACCAGCGCTTCGCTCCTCGTGTGTAATGACAAATTCTGGTGGCGCATATCAATTCCACAAGGATGAATAAAGTATTGTTATCATTATATCATGATCATATTTTGAAAAATATAGTACCCCCGTTGAAATCCTCTTGATAATTGGAGCTATTGTACCCCCATATGTGTTATTCTGAACATTACACCGTGGACACGTATGACAGTGGCAAATCAACGCCCCTCATCGGACCAGTAATATAACACCAATTATATTACAAATGGATCCGCCTCTTTCTTCCGTATCGTTTAATAATTTAACTCATTAAATTTATTCATCATTTTTTTCACTAGGAAAGGAGCCGAGATCACAGCATGCGACTACTAAAATTTACAGGGTCGAAAATGCTTTGCTGGTCAGGGCAAAGCCGGACCACCAGGAAATGGGTGCTCAGGCGCAAGCGAGAGGGAAAACACCCGACGCCGCTACGTACGTCAGTCGGTCGAGAGAGGGAGGGAGAGAGAGAAGAGGGAAGAGCGGATGGACGATAAAAAGGCACCGTTAGACGGAGCGAGTGAAGGTCAGCAGTTTACGGCTTTGTCCGCTGGTACAAGGTGGTCGATGTGTACTGCAAGGGTTTACCCCACCTTTCCCTGCCGTCAGCCGACGAAGACTGGATGTTCGCGCCCTCTTTGCTAGACACGATCCTAATGCGAAGCTTCGCCCAGGTCTTCCATTAAGTCTTGCGTAACCGACAGGTTCTGGTCTGATTACGGCGCTGATCAAATTCCCCAGTTAAATCGTTTCACCTCCCGACCAGGAAGTGCTGCATGAAGCTGGAGAACTCCCCCCTGACCACCTACCGAGAACAAAACAGTCCGTGCGGAATTATTCCTTCACTCTTGCCTTTACTGGCAACATTAAAAACAAAAAGAAAAAAAAATCTGATCGAATTCTAAGCCGTTTTGCGCTTGTCAACATGTTCGTGCTCACCGGTCCATGACTCACCATACAGGAATAGAGTTAGCCTGCTGCGGGAATGTTTCTTACCATGGCAATCAGAGATGTTTTTGCAAAATGAAGGGTTCGCTGATTGAATTAAATGAAACTTTAATATTTCTGACACATGCATTGTTTGCAGTGGTAGCCGAGCAAAGGAGCCATTGCACTGGTCATCGCTTTTTAACCGCCGTCGAGATCGATATCTATGGCGACAAGCAGTTAATCAGCAACCTGTTAGGATATCCACAAATTACGAACCCCCCCCCCTCCGAATAAAGACTTTCTTGTATTGGCTATGAATGGGACATTGTTTATATTCTCTTGGGGTACTGGAGACTATAGACTTAATCATCCTCACCCTTTCTGCAGAAAGTGGGGGAGCTTAACATGATTAAAACGGCATTGATCGTTAGTAGGCAGATGGATGCTAAAATGAAACTTGATCCCCATTAGGCAGTTTTTCTGGAATTCATCTAAACCTAACTGGTACGTTGAAGAGGTGGGGTATAGGAGGCTGGGTATCAAATTTTAGCACCAGTGAAACACGTGCCTTTCAAAAGAAATGCACTGCTTGTGGTGCGGACACAGATTACCAGTCTTACATGGTTTTTAATGTATTCAGAAACTCTTCTCCTGCCTTATAGCAACCAAAAACAAAAACGCATATGAATTTTAATGAAAGCATTTTTCATTAGTTTTTTTTTTTGTATGTTGTGTATAATAATGAAATCATTTGGTAAAAGGGAGACAGCCCATACTTAGATTTTTACATTTGTACAGCATGCTTGCACTACCAATATGACGACTCTTCTGTTAAAATATCACAGTCATCACAAGTTAACAGCTAAAGGTTAGAGAAAACAATGGTGATGTGATTCATCTCTGGAACTTGAGCCTGTGTATAGTGAAATATACTAGCATGATGTCCTATGTATTGCTATTGAGAGCACAGTTCAGTACCACTTCTCTGCCTAAAATGCTTCTTCCTAACAAGCGCTTACCCTAAGTACCATATTAATTACTAATTAATTAATAGTGATGTATCAGTTTTATATCTGTTATTTGTCAGTACAGCTTCTGATGATTCATGCCATTGAATGGCCAAATGAGCATGCATGCACACGTTCCTACAAATTGAAAGACAAAAATACCATATCACTCACACTTTTTGTTTGTAGATTAAGTAAAATACTTAATAAACTATTATTATGCACAAAAAATATATCAGCTGTCAACATTCACTAAGACTGAATAATGTAAATGTCGGGACTGAATGATGTGATTGTTGGGGACCTCAGCCTTTTTCATGACACTTATTTGATATTTGTAAGCAGATCTGAAATTCAGTAACCATGTTTACTGTTCATAGAATCCAGCACACACTGGAATCCACACTAAACAGATAGGAATTTTCCTTTTATGGTAATCTCATACTCATTACATCTATAAAATATTTATCTATAAATTAAGAAAGACGTAAAATGGCAGAAACTTTTTTTTTCCATTCTTGTTGAAAATTAGTTCTGTGCACATAAATCACATCTAGATTATGCCAATTTTAGGTAAATCACAAAGAAGTTTATTCTTTTGAGAGATCAGGTTTCAAAATATCACTTAATTCACTGTCTCCTTTTCCTCTGTGTCATCTTCAAGATCTGCTGCAGTCATGAGAAAATCTGTGATCTTGAAAGAAAATGCAGGTAAATTTTCTCTTTCTTCTTTGGTTATTGCATTTAAAATGTCATCCACGAGGGGTTTCGATGATGAATTTAAGCGAATGACTTCTTCTGAATTGATCCGACTAAGCTGGAAACGCAGGAACTCTACTTCTTTGGCCAGAAGCTGACGATCCCTTGTCAGTCGACTGTTTGCTGCCAGAATCTCAAGAAGCTTAGAATGAGGAAAAATAATACAGTTTTTACAATGAGATATGAATCCTTATTTAAATGATTTTGGACAGCTCTCTATTTTAGCAAAATATGAACATAAACTACAGAAGTTATGGGTTGCAAAAATGAATGGTACTCATGTTAGAAAAACCTGCAATTTCAGTAAAATTTTCAGCAGACTGCACGTGTGTACGTGTGTGAAACATCACAACCGAACGAATTTATCAAACCAATAGAGTGCAAAGTCCATGATTAAAGTTTGCCACAATCATGTAGGCCACTCTGTTATTTTATCTACCACTTTACCTGAGTAGCTTGATTTTTTGCATGCTCATCCATTGCCTTGAGGCGGGCAGCCATTTTGCTGTGCACCCGACTGTGCTGGTCTGCCTGCTCCTCTAAAATGTTCAGCCTGGTGACTGTGCGCTCCAGACGCTGGCTTGTGGTTTCTACTTCTGTTTTAAGCCGGCCACAGTGAACCCTAGAAGAATATAATGGAGCTCATGAATCTCAATATATCTTTTTAAAAGGCTTTTTGGTGATTCATCTTTCAAAATGGTTGATCAGTGTTTAAAATTGAGATTAAAGATACTTTTAACGTAGTGCAGAAAAAATAATGACAGAGTGTACATATACTTAGAAACCTTCTAACACTGAGGTGGAGGACAGTGCTTGGATTCCATTTCAAAACTGTTTCTAAACTCTAGCTAGCAGTCCTGAAAATGCAGAGTGCATCTAGCAGAAAACTTTTTTTAAAATTTGTTTCTTAATGCAAACATTTATTGCCTGAACATTTTTATTGAAGAAGGATTTACTAAAATACCTGTATTTTTTGGTCAGTTTCTCCAGCTGTATAGCCTGTCGTTTGCATTCATCTCTGAGTTTAAGAATAAGCTTGTTTTGTCTACGAAGCATGGAATCCATTTCATGTACCTGTTGCGCTGTGTATGACAGAACTGTATATTATTTACGTCACTTTATTCAACCCATGCTGTGGATTTCATTAGAAACTAAAGAAGCTGCAAAGAGATTCACCATCCTGCACATTATTGTTGATTTTTCTCAGTGAGTCAAAGTTCATTTTTCCTTCTATAACGTTAGCGTTTTTTTCCAGTGAGGCAATATTCCAAAAGAAAACATAAACCTAAAATAATGCTAGATTTTAATAAGTAATGATAAAACATTCTATAAATGTCCACATAGAATTAGTAAATGGGGTTATCATTTTAGGAAAGAAAAACTTGCCATGTTTATCATCAGAATCATCCAATGCCATTTTTAGCTTCTCCTCACGTTCTTTGAACTGCTGTGTGAGAAGTTTCAGGTCCTCAGCCCGTCCTCGCTCTATTCCTTCTCTGGTGAGCTTGGCCAGGTGCAGCTAAACACAAACATAACTAGTATTCTTCATGTGTGTTTTTTTTTAATTTCTCTTCTCATCTTCAAAAAACAACTCAGTTCTTCTTGCAATGTAGCTGTCTTGTAAGATGTATAAAAACAATGTATAAAAGTTACAAAATATATTTTAAGAATGCTTCTGTAAATTTGTAACTGTTGCTGTATACAATGTTTGTGTCTAATTTCTCATCTTTCATCTTTGTAATCTGCCCTTGACTGCAAGATATTCTCCATTATTATATTTATTCTTATTTCTTTTGGCATGCACCTCCAGCTCTGTTGTTTACCCACTTGTGGTGGGCGTGCGTATGTATGTGTGTGCAAGAAAGTAAGAAAAAAAATAAGGGAGCCTCGTGTTGCTATAATGCACCAAAATAAATTGAGAACAGAAAAAAAAGAGAAGAGACTCACTTCTCTCTCCAGAGCTTGTGTGTTGCTGGTTAGAAGGAGGCATTCCTCTTTGGCATTAAGCAATTCTTTTTCTGCCTTATTCACCCTTCTCCTCAGTTCTGCCATCTCAGTCTGCATTAGTGTCCTCTCCTGTACAAGCAACAGATACATTAGAGCTATAAGCATTAAGAAACACTATTGCAACAGGCCTGAGAACTGATCACCTCTAAAGAAAAAAAAGGAGAAAAAAAAGCTGTAGTCCTGACAAAAATATGAAATTGCAGCACATATAAATAAGTGCATCATCTACACCATCTGAGGTAAAGCAGCTTGAAGACAAGAAGGTGGAGACTGTCGTGACTGAACACAAGCAAGAGGAGAGCTGTAGCACCTGCCTGCTCCTGCCTCTCTCATTTGGGGGGAATCTTTCACGAGCAGTATATGTGGTTAAAGACAAGGGATACAGTGTTCTGATCAAGTGTTTGAATCCAACACTCGATATTGTCTCACCTTATCTCTTTCTCGCTGCAGCTGTTCATAGTCCACGCGAAGTCTCTCTGCCTCCTGTGCTGCTGAGCTTCTCTGCAGTGTTGCGGTTGTGGAGTGTGCTCTGTAGTTCTCAGCTGCCTAAGTTGCAAGAAAAACTAAATCTATTTAACAGATACTAATGTGTGTAATGTTGCTGGTGGGCCTTGCACATCTCCATGAACCGGAAGTAATTGTTCATATTTGTCACGGTACTATACTACCATATATTACTTTCGATAGTACACATTAATCAGAATAGTCCATCACTGTAGGTTAATTTAAATGGTTAACGGTGCTACACCCAATGTTGTTTGCAATCAAACATCACATGACTTCTCACCATGGTGACCTCTCTGTCGCAAGCTCGGAGCTGACCCTTGACCTCAAACAACTGTGCAGAGAGCTCAGCTTTCTCACGCCCTTCTTTCTCAAGTTTTTCTGTGAGAACTCCGACAAGAGCTGCTTGCTCATTAAGCTGAACCATTGACAAGGAACACAAAACATCAAGCATTATAAAGAGAAGAGGAAGCAAAGAAGGAGACAGTGAGACAGAAAAAAGCAGATCACAGATATAAATAACTTATGGGAGGTTACATGATATAACAATGATGGGTGAAGGATTTTGGAAGAGAAGAGACAGGATTTTTTTTTTTTAAAAAAGACATACGACAAGGAAAAAGGAACAGCAGACAATAAGCCAAGATAGAGAAAAGAAAAAAAGTAAAGAGTGACGTTTTCTATGAATAAATTATTTTCATAAAATGTTTTTAATTAATAAAGAACAACAAGCACATAATAGGCATGCAGTTTTAACAATAACACCACTTAGTCACAAACTCAGGATTACTTATTTGCACTCCTCTAAAAGTGAAACTCATAAAGTTTACATAGATTTTGTAGAATGACTCACCTTCTTATTAAGATCACTGATAACAAACTGGTTCTCTTGTCGTGCTGCCTCTCGCTCTTGTTGAATCTTCATCTGAGATCCTCGCACGTGCTGCTCGAACCGTTCACGCATGTGTTCCATTTCTTCAGCTAATTGTTCCTTTTGCACTAATGCCTGCAGTAAGAAGATAAGGCATAAGACAAGCAACTATACTACTTGTGGAAAATAAAATGAAAGAAATAGTATGCAAAGTCCTTTATAGACAAGCCCTTGCCAACAGTCTCCACAAAATGAATGTCTTTCACTCTTACAGGAAAATACTTTTGTGCATATGCATGTATGAACACGTGGGTAGACACACACACAAATGATAAAAAATCTTAATCAAAATACTCATACACATATTATTTCTCCTTTGTCCTTAAACCTGCCTCCAAAAAAACCCACATCAAAATAAACTGCAAAAAAAGGCTTATTACATAAGCAAGAAATCAAACCAAGGTTCTCCAGACACTCATCTCACAACACACAGACCTCAGTCTGTTCCAGCTGAGCCTGTTCCACAAGGGCAATGCTTTTCTTCACTTGTTGGTACAGCTCCTCCTCTCGATGTGACAGCGTCTGGTTTACAGAAGTCAGTGCAGTCACTCGCTCAAGCAGCTCATCTCTTTCCCTGGTGGAAACAGATAGCCCATAAATTATGTGAATCAGTGAATTGTGAATGAAAATAACATCATGATGGGTAGATGCTTGATGATGGTTTCAACTGCATTGTAAAGCAGGTGTTGCTGTGTTATGTGGCTTTCTCAATAATAAAACCATGATCATTCATAAAACCCATCACAGCCTAATCATTTGAAGAATATCAGCTATGTCTTGATGCACTGACGGCCAATATCAGGTCCAGAGTGTTCACAGTTCCTGGACTTACCTACTCTTCTAGGTTCTACTGCATTCAAAAACAGAATGAATTCTCTATAATGTTACTCACCTTGAAATTTATTTCTTAACTGGTGTCACAATTTGAGCTAATGGTAATGGGATGGTGGGAGTTACATCACCAATAAAAATATGCAACTGTGAACCAACAGTTTTCAGGTAACTGAAGTGAAAAACATGCCCAAAACACGCAGCATAAGCTCACTTGCTGATTCTGTCAATGGCAGTCTGCAAGGTGGGTTGGGATGAAGTATAAACAGGTGTGTCTCTCACACCTAGGCCCAAGTCATGAGTGGGGATTGTGTCTTGCATTCTGAGCTGAGACTTCAAGTCCTCAACCACTTGTTCTAGTCGATTTACTTCCGACCTATAGGCACAAAAATTTAACAAAGTTCATGGCTAAATTAAACTTTTGTAGTAACTGTATAATCTGCAAATCTTTAAAACTTTCCCAAATGAATTCAGTATTAAGATATGAAATAGCACCTTTAAAAGAAACAGCACCTTTAATTTATAAATATATGTCAAAACTTTGTTCTGATGAATTTTACTCACTTTGAATATTCAAGCAGAGCTTCCAGTCTTTCCACTTTTGCAGCATGTAAGCGACTAAGACGTTCCTGGAAAAAAAACAGTACTGTCACAAAAAATAAGAGCAATGACTCAATAATTATGCATGACTTTTCATGCTACTGTTTTACATGTTCCACTGGAATTGGGGTCTTGTTTTAAACATTAGTGAGTCAATGATTGACGACTGAGCTACACAAGGAGTCACAGTGATAAGAAAAAATCTCTTCCTGCTCCCACTGTGTTTTTATATATATATGGTGTATGCACATTGAAATACACACCCAGTTAATTACTTCTCTGCCTCTAAATACCTGGGAATACAACTGTGCTTGTAGTTTAATAGGATTTTTCTAAAAGCAGCAGAAACTACAAATGAAAAAAAAACAAAACAAAAACTTACCAACTCTACTTGCCAGCGCTTAGAATCATGCCGATTCATCACTTTACTGAATGACTCTGCAAATCCTTCGTCAAATGAACCAACAACCTGAAAAATGTTAATATACAATATAATCATTCAGGAACGAAACGTGAAAGTAGCTGAATCTCATGCCTGAGAATTTCCTAGCAACATTAAGAAAATATGGTCTGGCTGTAAGTCAGGTGGAATATGAAACAAAAGCCCAGTCTCTTAATGGACATCACTTGTCTCTACATGTAAAGGTGTGCCAGTGTTGAAGCAACATCATTATGAATGGAGCAATAATACAAACTTAGCAGCATCTCGTTGCCAAATGAGTAGCCTCACAGGAAAGTGTCTGTTTAAATATATGTAGTAAGGCTCCCTCTGACTGACAAGTTACATCAAAGCCATGCAGCTAGTTCTCTGGATATTCAAAATGGTTGGATATTTTCTGGACAGACCTCATGGACACACACACACACACACAAGTCAGTCATTAGATAACACCTTTGAAAGGTCTCCTCCACTTTGCAGAATTTCATGAACAACAGCTCTCTTGAGTTCTGAGTGTAACCTAATGTTTTCGTCCACAAGTTCCGACAGCTTCATTTTCAACACAGCAAGTTCCTCCTGTCACATATTTAATTAGTTATGCTTCAGTTTATCTATTCTTCTGTTCTCTCCAGTGGTAACTAATGCTCCAAAAGAGTTCATAAACAGTGATTTCTAATGCTTATAGCCATTTAAGCACTGCAGCTCACCATTTATTGCCCCATCCCAAAAAATTAATTATAACTGTCCTATTATCACTCAATCCCTTTAATCTTTGGGATATAACTGTGATTGCGCTTCATTTTTTAGTTAAAAAAAGAAACTCATGCTCTTTCATTGTGAAAAGATATTTCCACTTATCAGTCAGAAAGTTCATTAGCTGACTACATTTTCTTCCTTGAAGCTAGAATCTCTGGACAGCAGGCAGGCATTACCTTGGCATATCTGTTCTCTGCTTCTATCTGCTGATGTAGAGCAACATGGTGCTGCAAAAGCGAGGCAACCTCTTCTGCACTGGGAGCATCTCGCTGCTGCTGTGTAGGCTGGAGTTCCTACACAGAAGAAATTTTTCAGAGATTTAACATGGATTCTATAGGGAGGGAGGATGAGACATCACTTAATCAGTATATACAATGGTATTATTTTATCTCTTAAGAATTTGTCATATACTTCAAATTTTACAATCCTTTTCATTTGTTTTCCTGTAAACTGCAGATGCCTAGCTGGAGTCATATGACTTGGAGTGACAAGTGCTATTGCCCTGCTTCTGCCAGTGCTACTCTTAGCTCTTAGCACTTAACCAAGCCAAAAATTACAAGTAATATGGGTACATAGAGAATAACAACAAACGACATGTCCATGCATTACATGTGACTTCAACAAAAATCTAGCTGTTTGTGCCTGATCAGCTTTCAATCATGAACAGACCTTTGCCAGAACCTTAATTGCTCAGTAGGGGAAGGATTGTCCAATAACCTAACTCAGTCCGGGAAGGATTGCCCAATTAAGACACTACCTTACACTGCACAAAACTTGACTGTCTGAAATTAAGTAGGCCTAATCAGTATTCGTTTCAAATTAACTTTGCACACCATAACACGACGAAAAAATATAGTTACTTGAGTTTTGTCCAGCATCTGACGTAGGGTATGTGCTGCTGATAAAGATGGTCTCTCCGCTCTGGCTTCGGAAAATTGTGGCTGACCATCTCGATAATTAAGAATACGAGGCTGAACAAGTGACGCTAGCTTCTGTTTGCAATCCGACGAAGCGATCGTGGAGTATGGTTGAGGAGGAGCCGACAACGTCTGCCGCAGCTCATCAAGACTCTTTTTAGCTCGATCTATAACAGTTTTTTAACGGCAAGATCGAAGGCAGACTAAATAAATGGAAACGAGACTGTTATGAAATTACAAGCGACCCATGAGAGATCAAATAAACAAAAACTTTATTACTCGAGTTTACTGGTAAGATGTGTCTGAACACGAACTTTAGTTTTGTATTAGTTTGACGTGCTGTATCAACAAGTAAGAGACAAGCTCATTTACAGCGTAAAGAAATACGAACCCTTTAAATCCGTTTTATCGGTAGAGTCGGGATGCTCTCCGTATTCTTCGAAATAATACATTGTTTAGAAGCCGAGTGTCGGCGATGTAGTCGTCGCTAACCAAGGCTTAGAACTCTTCTAAGGGACACAACTCTCTTAGTTTCAGAGAACGCTTCAAAATGGCGACGTCGAACGTCGAGTTCTACGAACGGCAAAGAGACCTGCAGGAAACAGTGACCAAGAGGTAGTTAGAACAGCTAGACAAATTTTAGCATTTTCTCTGTCATGCACGCGTTTTTGTGCTTGCGGAAAATCCAGAGCAGAATCGCAAAACAAACTACAATAACTTAGTCTAATCGTTAGTATGCCAGACTACTGACTCTCAGAGACGCGTATAAGTGTTAAGTTTTGACATTAACTGCTTAATTATCAACGACAGTAAATAAAGATATATTTTACTGCATGATAATTTGTACTATTTCAGTGAACAAGAAAGGTTTGAACTGGAGAAACAGCTCAAGCTGTTGTTGAAGAGTGAACAGAATAGGTAGGTATTTGGACATTTTAGGTTTGACTTCAGTAATCGTAGGAGCCACAGGTACAGAAAGACACAGACGGACAACTCCCAGTGTTTTATTGCAGCCTATCTGCGCTACATACTATGGCCTCATTTTCACCTCGAAGTTCTAATGATTAAAATAGAAAATAAAAAAAATGTAAAAATTAAAATCATCAGATGAATGACCTGATGTTTTTAATCTGTCAATGTCAAACATGTTTAAAAAGAACCTCTTATTATTAACTTGATTAAAATTTCTTAGAGTCTTATAGCTTATATGAATCATTGTAAAATCCAGCTTTTAAGACATAAATATTAAGCTTTTTCATTAATCATACATATATTTCCTAAAATTTTCCTCTTAGTTCTCAAATGAAGGCAACTCAGCTCCAAACCTACTGGAGAAAGATTTGCACAGATGAAAAAAGAGCGCAACAACGAAATGCTATGCTGATGCGGGAATTTGAGCGAATTGATGCCCATCTTGTGTCAACAGCTGCTCGAACTGAGCGTTTACAGTTCTTGAAAGTAGGTCAAGATGATGAAAAAAAATAATGAGAGTAGTCAGTTTATGTACTGATTAAGTATCGCAAATGACTTCATATGCTAGGAATATAACTTATCGATATTTCATCATCGGGATTAGAAAAACTCTGTCTCCTTACGCTTATGTTCTTTTTCGTTTAGAGAAAGAAGAATTTGAAGAAATTGCTCTTGAGATTTTGTATAGCAATATGCTCTGTTTGCCCTTCGTCAGAGGACTGAAGTTTAACAAGTGTTTAAACTATATCCTTGATGCTCTTTTATTGGCCCTTTTTGATAGCGGCAGTATGCTGACTATATTAAGCAGACCTACCCAGAGTGGACAAACCTGGTTGAGAAAAAGATCAGAGGAAGAACATTAACACCAGAAAATCCAGCAACTGAGGTAGGGGTATTGAATGAACAGTCCAGAGAAAAAGAACTGCTGTTTTATGAGACAGTACTTCCTTTTTGTGGGTGATTCAACGTTGTAGGAGGATGGGGTAGCAGAAAGTGTGGAGGAAAGGACTGAGAAATGGATGTGGATATAGGATATGGGGGGAAGTCACTGTCTGCAAGTGTTGATTACTTGTGCTAGTGCCCTTCTTTCCAGTTGGTATGTCTTTGATCCAGTCCTGGAGGTCCACCAAATTTGCAGTGAGGACATATTATGCTGTATTTGTAATCTTTTGTTTTAAATACATTTTGGATATTCACTGTGTTTGAGAGAAGATGCTGTAAAATTAATGATGATTCTATTCTGCTTATAAAAAAAAATTGCTGTACCATTTGGTTTTCATGTAGGTTGAGAAAAGTGATAGAACATCTGGTGGTAGACATTCCCAAGAATGGGCAGAAGCTGAAAAAGATGAATTACCAGTCCAGGTCCAAGAACATGTAAAGAAAAAGCAAGTGCCAGAGGCCTCTGAAGACAGCTCTTATGGTAGAAACACTCTGAGAGGAGGAACTGTACTGAACCCACCTCGGACTGGCACATCTGGTGCACAGAATGCGATATCCATGGGAGGACTAGGTGATGTGAAGAACATATCCTCCAGACAAATCAGCTTTTCAGGTGCTGCTGGGGATGTTTCTGCTCTTAGGTTAGTTGATAAGCAGCAACAGCAGCTTCAGCAACAGCAACAACAGCAGCCACCGCAAACTCCTCAGCAACCTTCAGCAGTGAAGCAGGTGGCAGGTAGCTCACAGCTCCAGTCAACGCTCAGTGACAATGTATCTAGATCAGAGTATGCTAACATTAACCAGTTTAGCAATTTACAGATGGGAAGTCCACATAGAGGTGTGTATTTGTTTCTTTAGATTTATCTCTCCTCTTTATCTGTCTACAGCATAAACTAGTCAATCATGATGCATGTTTATGTGTGCCTCTTTGTGTTCAAATATGTGTTTGTTCATGTGTGTGTGTGTGCGAGAGAGAGAGAGAGAGAATATGTGTGAGTACATATTTGAATATTTGTGCCCAGCTTTCATCTGTACATGTTTGTATTTGAGCAAAAGAGGATGAAAGAAAAAAGAAAGAATGAGCAGGAGAAACAGTGAGTGTGCATATCTGGCTGTTCAGAAATTTAAGAAAAAGACTTTGTTAGAACTGTGTGTATTATTTAACTGTAGGTCAGGGAGATTATGGAACTATGGACCCAGGCAATGAAGATGAACTGAGTGACTTTGGCAGTATAACCGAGATACCTTTAAATGGAGGAGATGCCTCACCACTGAAAGTTGCAGCAGAGAGAGAAATGCTGAGAGAGCATGTTGATGAGGCCATCCACAGCACTGGGTAATGTCCATATTCAGGTGTAACAAAATACTTCTCTTTTAAGAAAGCAGCTAACTTTGGCTTCTGTCTCTAAAAAACGTGACAATGTGTTTTGTCTGCCGTGCTATAGCAGATAGGTTAAAATTGACTGTGGCGCACAGCATATAAGGGTTGGCAGATCTGTGTGGAAGAAAATAATTTGCAGTCTGTTGCTATCATGTTTCAGTTTACGCATTAAGTAATTGAATAATTTCCTCGCGTAAGTCTTTTCTTTTCTCCCTCTTGGGACTATTGAGTCCTTTGCTGAGATTTGTTTTTATGTCCCTGCAGGTCCTTGCCTCCACAGTTAACTATGGATGGCCTTATCCGACTGTTACACCACATTGAGTCTGACTTAGCAAGCAACAGAACAGAAGCAGACTATTATGGATCACCTATTCTAAAAACAGAGGATAAGGAGAACATAATACAGTACGTAAACGAGATGTTGGCTTGTACTACTTGTTGCCCTGTTGCTTCACTGGCTTGAGTTTTGTTTCTGCTTTTCTGATATTGATTTTGTATGATTTTACATCTGTTGTACCTTAATTTTATTCTCACATTCATTAATCAGCTGTAATATAACATGCATAGTAAACAAACGTAAAGATATGATATTGCATAATATAAACCTTCAGTAGTAGTAGTATAAACATGTCTGATATCCAGCTTATATCTAAGGAACTGTTTCTATGATGCAACTGATGGAGAAGTAAAATCAATTTAAATATTGATCTTTGATGCTCATTGTAGCAAGCCTTGCAATATTGTGGACATCCCTTTGAAGCATATCACTGGACAAAGATACAGGGTGGGCCACTTTAGTAGCCCACCTCCTATTGCATGCTCAGAAGAAGTGGGCTACTTTTAAGTGGCTCACCCTATACATGTTGTAATTGTATCGAACCATGGATAGGTCACATTTTTATTCTACCTAGTAAACAGACCAGACATTATTGTAGAACTAGAAGAAAAAAGCCCATGACTTATTCATGGTATTTAGGATTGGATTCCTACTTTGCAGTTTCTTATGGCATCCTCTGAAATTTGCAGACTAGCCAATGCTAGCCGTGATCTGTCAACAGTCCCATCATCAACTGCCAGTCACTTAGTGCTGGAACAGATTTCTAGTGTTGTACGCAGTCTGCCTGAAAAATGCCTAATTGAGGAAGATCTTCTAAAGCAGCCTCCTGAAAAACTTGTGCCATCTGACATAGGGTTGGTAATTAGTTTATATTTGCATGTTTCTTGAATGAAACAGAAGAAAGAAGTGAAAGACAGTAAAAAGAAAGCAAAAAGAATTTATAAGATTACATATCTCTATTTACTTTATTATCTCCTTATTTATTTATTATTTTGTTCCAGTTTGTTATGCTGCAAGTAGTCTTGGACACGCACAAATCACTTTAATAATAAAGTTATATAGCATTATATCCTAGCTGTATGGGCAATCTCATGGAAGACACATGCATGCGCAGGCGCACGCACACACACACACACACTCACATATGCACATGCACATAACATGCAAACATGTTGTCTGCGAAATGCCATATGGGATGAAAAAAGGTATGTAGACTTGCTCCCAGCTTGCTTGATTCATCTGAAAAACTAATCCAGGGTGCAAATCCAGGCTGCTCCTCTCCACACCGCTGTTCCGGTCATAGAACTGATCATATAGGAGGAAGTTTTTTTTTTTTTAACTGCTCATAAGGTAGCCTGCAGAATGCCTCACTGAAAAAGCATAATGAGTTTACAAGGCATTGTAAGACAGCCAGTGCAAAGCCATCAATATAATACTTTCAAGACTTTCAACTAGACATCACTTCTCATGAGTTGCAAATTTCATATGCTTTCATATATCATTTTGATCTGGTCCATTATAAATTGTTGCAACACTGCTATAACCTTCTGCAGAAAATGTTATTATGGAAGACAGACTTCTATTTCTTGTAAGACTACCAAATTAATTCATTGATCACAATAGTCAAAAATGGAAAATGCAGTGGTGTAGCATCTTTTTACAGATTACGATGTTTATGAGTTATGGCTCTACAACTGGTAGTTCAGATCTGCAAAGTTATTATTAATCTGTGATAAAAGTAGGTCAATTAAAACTTGGATATTGTCTTGTCCTGAGCCAAATCATCTGTGCATTGCTAGGATCTCATGATTAAGTTAATCATGATAAAGGATAGACAACACTGCATTGACTACGTGCCTGGCAAATTGCACAAAGAAACCATCATGAGAGGAGGGAGAAGGCTGTAAATGAGAACTAGAAGGCTGCAGACAAGAATTAGTCCAGCAGAATGACAAAGATGTGTGTGTCGAATAACAGACATAAAACTCACTACAGGAAACTCAACATTGAAGAAGGTCTTTTTTCAAGACATCCAAGCACTGAACAAAGGTTCTAGGAGCTTAGTATTCCTTAATAACCATGTGGGAGAGCTCTTCCTGACTTTGGTAGGCATTTGGTAGGGCTGTCCTTTGTCCCAATGGTGCTTAACATCTGTCTGAAGAATACAGTGCAAGATACACTTGATGACTTTCACACCTACATGTCCATCGATGGGAGGCCACTATGTAACCGACGCCTTGCACATGATATTGATCTGATGGCAGGCAGCAACAATGAGTTACAGGAGCAACACGAGCACAGTATAGAGATCAGCACGGACACTGCTGGGCATGGAAAAGCAGAGATCCACATAAATGGCATACATCTTGACGTACACAGCTTCAAATACCCTGGGTGTGGTGCTCCCGATGGAGGGCAGCTGCATGGCAGACATTTGCCTGCCTCAGGATCATAGCAGCAATGGCCAGACTGAAAAGAATATGGGACAGCCAAAAATTTTAGCTTCATCCCCAAATAAAAGCTGTATTCACCACCCAATAGGAGCTGTATTCACCACCAAATACAGATCCCCCATCCTGCTTTGTGGCTGTGAAGCTTGGCATTTGCTCACCAAGACAGAGAGATAGATCCAGGCATTTGAATCTCTTACAAGGACCATGAAATAAACGAATTTGTATTACAACACTGTTGCCACCCAGGTGGATCCCCAGGAAACAGTTTGCCATTTTCAAATAGCAAGAAATGGCTTGCTTTTGTTATGTTGCTAGATATGCTAGACATTTCTATTGGGCTGTGATTAACTAATGTTTGTGATTAGAAAGCAGCTGTATTTACTTTGATATTTTGACTTGAGTACTAGTTTGTGTACGGACCTGAATCTCTGGGGTTTCTACTCGTTCTCTGAGATGGTTTTGTTTTCATTACCTAAGGTACACATTGTGGTTGGTTGGTATTTTTATGTATACATACTTGTATTTACATCTTGAAATGAGCCAAGACTGTTTTATATCTTCCAAACAGTTGAGGCACAGTCTGGTAATTTACATGCAGTAATATTTGCCGTATCATTAACTCTCCCTTACAGTTTGCGCCCACGAATGCGAAGGTCTCCATAGCTCTATAGCTCAATTGTGTCAATACACTCATATTGAATGTGCTTATTCTATAAGCACTTGCATCAATACACCAGTATTGAATGTGTTAATCCATGCTGTATAGTATTTTCTTCTTCTTAATAGCTGTGTCTGTTGAATGATAGTACCATCTCTTTGTTGGAAGTCTCATTACATAGCAAAGAACTTTGCTACATTTTCTTGTATATGTTGTGTGATAGCTTGAGTAATGGCATAGTGAAATGTACTTTGTCTTTCATGCATGAACTAGCTGCTCCTATCTCTCTATTGTTACCTGTTAGTTCCTCTCTTCAATGAGCAGGAGGAACCTCACAAAGAATGCCCAAGTACTGTGGACGGTCCTTTTCTCCCACTTTCTGCAGCTGCAGGCAGCCAGAGTAATGGAGGCAAAGGAGATTGCAGCAGTCTTTGTGCCCTGCTTGGTGGCAGATCGATCTTCATTCCAAGATAAGGTTTGTTGAAAAACTATGTAGAAAGAGATGTGCAAAACAGCATTTTCCTGTCTGGTAAAAACTTAAGCAGTGTCCTTGCATGCAGACACTTTTGTGTAAGTAGTCCCCGACCTACTAGCAGTGAGGGAACCGTGCAGTGATGGTATAGTGACATGGGTTTTTCTGCTGATGCAGGCATTTGTGCTTTTGGTTCTTCTGCTAAAAGCTAACGATGGGGATGAGGAAGTCCCCACTGATGCCTCTAGCATTGCTGCACCTCACCTACCAGCTACTCCCAAGGGTTTGGATGGTTCTGGAAGTCTCATGGAAGATGGCAGAGGTATGTGGCTCAGCAAAAATGAAGACTTGCACAGACAGCGCTAGATGAGCATTTGATTTGCACTGTAAACACTTAAAAAAACAGAAAGGAGTGACAGAATGAAAGAAAGAAATGAAAGAAGGATAAAATTATGGAAATGTAAAATTAATATGTGGCATGAAAGAAAGAGTGTGGGTATACATCTGCACATTTACGCATGCATGTTGTTATTTGTGTTTGTGCATGCATGTGTGAATTTTTCTATATGTGTGCAGAATTCTGTATTTGTGTCTGTGTGCCTGTTTGGGCCTGTGACTGAACTGTATCTGTTAATTCTGATATCTGTTAATGTACGTATGAGAGAAGGAGAGAGACCTCACACAATGTATAGTTTGTATGTTTGGAATGTGGTGAGAGAGAGAGAAAAAGTGTATTTTCAAGCTGTATTCTGTTATAGTTGTCTTCTCAACTGTAGTTGTGAGCCAAATGAAAGTTTCTATTTTGACCTTGTGCCTTATCTTGTAAATTGATGAGTTGCCACCCACCTTTCTGTGGCAGTGCCACCGCTCAAATTTCCTGGCAGCCTGATGGACAGACCCTTCAGTGATGATGAGTCCAGTTTCTTTGATCAAAGCCTGCCAAAAGACAATGCTGTACCACTTATTGGTAGGGTTCCTTCTCTAGAAAACATGTTGAGTTTGTTAACAAATGTTATTTGAAAAGCCTTCATCGTTCATGACTGATGGATTGTTTCTAAATGCTTTTTCGTCAGCTGCTTACACTATTCTGCATTTGTGGTCATTGCTTTCATATTTAGGTGTTGGTTTTATCATAGCTTTTATGGTCAGTGTCGTTAGTGTAAAGAGTTCAAGAAAGGTTATCCAAGAAACAGAGCAGTTCTTCTGCTATGTCAGCCTCGAAATGGGCCTAAATGTTTGTCTGCTCATTCCTTTGATAAATAAGAAGTGTGATCATAGGTCTTACTTTATTTCTGACGGGCTAGGCTAGCTTTATCTGCAGACTTAGGGTTCCACTAAAATGATGTGTTTCAGAGACCTCAGCATATCAGCAGATGCTAACAGGGACTTTTTCCAGCCAGCAACTTGGAGGGCATGCATTATCAGATGACACAGATGACGATGACATGGAGAAAGAGTTTGCTTCTGCGTTATCACCACGCATAAGCATGTAATATTCTAATACACGTATACATTTGTATTTTAGTCTTCAGTTTGCTTTTCAGTCCTTGCCACTTTTTTTTAAAGACATGTCATTTTTATCACCTCTTTTATCTTTTTCATATGATTGTTTTTGTAGGTCCTGATCGTCCATGTGCATTTATGTGTTTCTGTGTAGACATTGTATGTGTTCATGGACATATTCTGCGTAGGTGTGTGTATGCACATGCCATTTGGAAATTCCCTACTCCAGTGGTATCAGACTGTATATTCTAAATAACATTTCTTCCTTCAGGCCTCTTTCATCAACCTCTCATACTAAAGCCACAGCTCAGCAAGGACCTGAGCCAGCTGTTTCACTAGGCATGACTTCACCAAAATCACCTGTCCATGTCCCCACTGGTATCAAGGAAAAGTAAGTTTTTAAAAATGGTTTTGTGTGATGCATTTTTATTTAAGACTTTTGCTTTTAGTGCTTCCAAAATGATTTTGACATTTCTTCATGCCAGCAATTATGGTTTGAAGAGTAAAGATAAAAAGATGGATTTCATGGGACAGACTACAATTTTATATTCTTTTAGTTAAAAAAATGCTTAAGGTATAGAGTCCATGTTTATGATATAGTACAATATGACTTTGTTGTCTATTTCTGTCCTCAACGGAGATAAAAATTTGTCTTTGTTGGGAGCTCCTGTAAGTGACAAACCAAACTACCCCAAAAAAAGTCACTCTCACTCACCACGCAGTTACACACAGCAATGGTTGTCAGAGGCACACTGTGATGAGTGTTACATGCTATGGATAAGAAAAATTAAGGTTCACTTGTTAGGCATGTTCAAGAGGCCTATCTCAGTTGGTTAGAAGGACTTGAAAAAAACACCCTGACGTGCTTTCCTTGAAATGATATTAGTATGATCATGAAAAAATAGTTTGCTGTCTAGCACTGTGCCAAAGTACTTAAAACTTTGTACCCGGTCTGCCACCTCACTGCTATTAAACACTGATGAAAAATCCATGAATAAGATACAAACATTTATACCAGTTCTTTCTAGATGATTTCTACTAGGTTATATAGGGTCAAACAGACAGCATCCAGTACATTTTTAACTTTGTGTGCAAAATGACAAGGATCGAGGGAATCAGCAGTGGTGTTGACTTATTAGTTGCACACAACCCTGTCCATACACATAGAATAGGTACCAAGGTTACTGGTCTGAAATTGTTTCTTGGCATGTGGCTTTTTTGGACTAGAATAATGGTTGAGGTCTTCCATAACTTGGTAGTGAACTTGTAGTTCAAGAACAAATCGAACAGACATGCAACCTTTGGGCCTAGCTACTGGGTGCACAACCTGTGCATCAGTCCTTTCAGACCATCTGGTCTGGGAGCTTTGAAGAGATTAATCCTGGCTAGGCAAGATTTTATGGCATTTTCGTCCACTATCATATGGCGACAGGGAAGAAAGAAGAAAGCAATTCACATACCTGAGAAGAGTCATGTACTTCGAATCTGGCATAAAACTTGTTTAGTCAGCAGCAAAGTTCATAGAAGCTAACCCTGTTGCCTTTTTTGTCATGCGACCCATTATTTTATTTGTTATTCCCAGTCATGCCTCGTTGCTTCCTCCCTTTAGCTTCATCTCCACCTTGTTATTATATTCAGTCAGCGATCAACCCAAGGGATAAGCATAATCATTTGAGACAGAGCTGCAACATCTGTCCAACATGCAGCTTTGTCGAGTGGGACAGCCAACATGTTGATACAGGAAGTGCAATTTGGAAGAGAGATCACAGTTATTAAAGTTTCTGAAAATCAGGTCGTCCTGTGGTGGGCCTAGTCAGTGCCGTGTTTATCCATATGCTGCCCACAAGGACAGGTACCAATCAAAGGACCAATGACTGACGGAGAGTAAGGGCATCCTGGTCGGTTGATCTATGCACACCCTTGTTGAAGCTGGGTGCTATTTGTGTAATGGTGCCCTTGTTGTTGGGTCTGAGAGCAAATGGTAATGTGACTGTCACTTGTCTGAATTCACATGGCGAGTAAAATGGGTGAAACAACATAGTATTTCATATGACACAGTGCTAGTTGTTTCACGCACAGTGAAATCTTTGGCCCAGTTGTTTACAAATGTACACAGTCCGTTTTATTACTCAGCCAGGTCTCTGTAACACAAGTAGTGCGGCAACAGTGATCATCATGATTGCATTTCACCACCGTGGCGAGTTCTGTTTTTTTGTTTTTAGCAGAGAGGACATTGGTGAAGAAAATCAGTGACAGCTGGAGCCAACAGACTCTTTGCTGCACCCTGTTTCTCACCGCTTCTCTAGATCCTCACTTCCTTTTTTGTATTTCCTGATGAAGGACAATTTGTAAGTTTGTAGAAATGAATAAGTATCATAGGCCAAAGTATGATACATGATGTATCATACATCACAATCCAATGATCGTTCATTTTCATGGACTAATACTTCAGAGGTTAACAGTACGATTCATTTTCAGACCAACTTCAGGCTTCACTGGCTCCAGTCAAGTAATGAGACAAGGTTAGTCTCCATTCTACTAATTATCTTCTCTCAGATAAATTACTTCTAGCCTTGATTGTTGCTTTTGTTCATATAGTTAATAAAATAGGTACAAGAAAATTGTAGATTTAGTAACTTTTCTCTCTCTTACACTTCATACACACACATGTGCACACACATAAACACGCACACACACATTTACATGCATACACACACCCACTTGCACCCACAATCACACACAGTGACACACACACATACAAACATAATTGCTGCTTATGGAATTTGCCATATTTTTCAAATTCGAAGTGCTAACAATTAAAACTGGATATTCCAGGTCTAAAGATTGGATCAGATTTCGACACGGACTCAGAAATGGATCCGAGATTGTTTGGAAGCATGAAAAAGCCAGATGAGGAACAAGATGATTTTGATTTTTATGACTGAATCACTTGGGGCAAGACTGCTGTGATATTCTGTCATTTTGTCTATGCATTCCAAAGATTTATCGATTGCCAAGTTCTGCTGTCTTATGTATTTTTCAGACACATTCCATGAATTCTGGTGACTATTTAGTGCCTTTAGTCCCTGTGGTTATAGGGTGCATAAAGCAGTTGACACTCTCACTCATGGTCTGTCCTTTGCTAGACATAGTCATAAGAGGGTTTGTAGATGGGTCTGCTCTTTGGCCAGACCAAGTATGTTTCCAGACCAGTTTTGTATTTTGTGATCGTGTTTCAGCCTGTTTTCAACATACCTTGGAGAATAAGGAGAATATTTTTGGTACGATTATTGTAACCAAACTATGACAGCCCTTTGAGGAGAAGACCAGTTCATGGGGACTGGCTAGGCTTTCTTCTTTCCTACAAACAATAGATGTTAGAACTGTGCTCAGTGAAATGTTAATGGGCCTTCATGTTGAAACCTTCATACTAGAGGTATGCTGTGAGGGTCTATCTTTCACAGCCATACAGATGACCACTCTTGTAAAGTTGTAAAGTTTGATCAGGAAGCTGATGTTGTTTCTCTGTTCTTTAGTTTTGGTAATTATTTGAATTGCATGTGAATTGCTTGTGTTAAGGTAGGATATCTGTGGATCTTTATATTTTGGTCATTGTTATATTTTCTTTTCTCCTTTTCACACTAGTGAAGCATTTTATTATGCATATGAACAAAGCATTTTAAGAAAACCCAAAAACATTCATAAATATATGTTTGTTTGTACATACACTCAGATTTCTCTCACACACACACACACACACACATATGGAGCTTCTAGTGTGGGCCCCATTGAAAGCTAAGTCATGTAAACACTGTACTTTTACAAAATAATAACACAATACACTTCAGCATTTAATACAGGAGTATTCAGACAAATATTGCATAAAGTTTGAGGCTTTCAAATATGTATTTAAAATGAAAATAAAAGATATATTTTCTGCAAATTCTGACATCATTATAGGGCCCAAAAGAATACTCATAATTTAAGCAGTTGAAATTCTTTTGTGTCGGTAGTTTAATATAAAAGTGACGTAAATATTTGTATGATGACTAGATAATTTTAATACATTTGCTTACGTGTAAAATATAAACAAATAGCATTTTTAAAATGAACTGTTACAGAAAATGATTGCTGACACTTACAAAAAATTTAATACTTTTTGAGGAAATAAAGTTATTTTTGGTGAATAGTAAAAATAAACATTGCTTTTAAGGCTAAAACAGTACAGATATATAGGCTCAACAGTTTCTATGCGAACGTCTTCATAGCTAGAGCTCAGCTGCATTGGTTTGTCCATACTGAATGAGTTAAGCAATTAATTACATATAAAAACACCGCTTTAAAAGTCTATTCTGATTGTCTAATACTTAGTACTCTTAACTACATAGCTGTCATACTTGCCTGTATGTCAGAAACTCATGTTTTCCCCAGAATGGATGTGTTTTCCAACAGAAAAGAGCAGCTTTTTCACAGAATAATACTCAGTCTGTTCAAGATGATGTTTAACACTAAAATAAATGTTCTCATGCAATATGTTTAATTAGATTTCGACATTTGTGGCAAGTCATCTGCCACCTTGAAAGGCATATTGCTAATCTCCATGGATATGATTTCAAAGGCAGTTTCTCATCATTGATAGTCTTATCAGTTGTATGTTTGTCAGGGCTGTTTTACTGGCTTGTTAGTATTGTGAGTAGCCATGAAGTATTCTTTAACTGCCTGTAAAACTGTCCTTAAACAAGTAAAGATTTTAAAAGAGATTCTGTTACTAGCTCCTCTTCCTAGACGGTATGAAAAACTTTTTATAGGGTTTGCTATCCACATATTGTCGGTTCGTTGATCAGTCAGTGTGTGTGTGTGGTTCTGTTTTTTTTTTTTTTTTAAAGTCTACTTCCTGCTTGATGGTCTTTGAGCTGACAAACAGTAGACTAGCCTTATCAGTAACTCGGTAAACATGACGCAGTAGGATTAAGTCAAGCCTGCTCATACAGAACAAGAGCAATGATGGAGAATGACTATGTGTAGTGAACTACTTTCAGCAGAGTAACCAAAGCGAAGTTCAAATTTGCACACTACTAGTTACTGACAGACCTTCAGTTCTTCTTTAGCACCAAAGTTATAACAAATACTGATAGCAGCTTATCACATGATGCATACATTTTTATAAAACCTGTTCGATATGTTTTTAGACCCAGTTTTTGTCCATCTTCCTCACAAAAAGAGTCCCAAAATTAGATCTGGGCGCTACTTATCTATCACACAAGATTGTTACACTCTATGTACACATACACCTCTTGAGGGCCAAGCAGGGAACAAGAAAAATCCTTTTTAGCAGCTGCAGACTGTTTAGCACAGGGTAGACAAGCCTCTCAAGCATAACATTAATTTCCAGAATATCACGATATGTAGATGCTTCTGGGATTGCATTCCACCTGTGAAACTGCACAGGCAGTGTGGCTGCAGCTATTGTTCCAGGACATCGTTGTGTTGAAAAGCTTGTTATTGCTGTTTCTAAAACACTTGGAAGGTGCTTACTTTACTCCAGTTAAAATCTTCATCATATGGATTCAAAAGTGAGCTTTCTTGGTGGTGCAGAAACTTCAGCGTTTTCAGTCAGTTGTTCTGGCCCTATGTCATCAGCAGCAATCTCGGCTTGGAACATCTGCTGCAGTAGTACTTCTACCTTCTTGCGATCTGAGGAGCAATAAATGTAGTTGATTTTGTCATTCAGAAGACCTTGTATGCTTTTATTCCTTTCTGTATTTGGGAAATATAATAGCCTTCAAAATTTTGATAACACAATTTCATACTTGCCCACACATGTGCATACACAAATGTAGGCATGCACACAAACAAAACACATACCCATGTGCATGCACACAAATATCTACACATACAATACTATTTAATTACAGCATGGAATATTTAAGACATACTTCTTCTCCTGAGATGAAAACGAAGTCCTTTCTCTTCTGATGTGTCTGGAATGCTCTCATTGTCAGAATCTGAGTTCTCCTCCTCTGTTTCCTCTTTATGGCCCGGTGGTTGTTCTTCTGCTACCAGCTCTATCTTGTCATTCTTTGTTTTCTTCAAAGGGTTTTGTTGCCTGAATAGTTGGAAGTCTCATCATCATCATGAGCTATGTGTCCAGTGACAGTTAACAAGCTGCCATGGCAGCTTAAGTGCTTAATAAAAAGCTATATTTATATTTTCATTCCTCTTTTTTTGTTTACTTTTTTTGGCGGTGGGATTGGTTTTATTTTAGTTAGTGATATCTCTTCAACTGACTGGCTTGAGGGGACTACTATACATCTCGTCCTTAGATCTATGGCAATTTTAGTGTCTCCTGTTTTTTGTGTGCTGTTTTTGATTGTTCTATGCCTGCACCGAGTCGTTTCCACCTGTAGACCACTTCTTCAACTAATAGTCTCTGCAGTCTATCCTGCTTATCTGTGCATTTTGACTGATGCTTATTCACTTTCACTTTTTCAGTGTAATTATAACCTTTTGCTCCTAACCTATGGACCATGCAATCTTCAAGTCTCATCTACAGGCCTCATGCTTTATTAATACATTTTTTGGGCTTTGGGAGTTAAGACTTTGGATCCGTGTTTGGGCAGGATATCGACTGCACACCAGATGAGAAGCATGTTTATTCTGCCTCTTACTCCATGGATGCAGCTACTTTTGGGGTTTTGTTTGGGTTTGTTTTTTGGAGGGGTTCCAGAACTGAGGATTTTGTACCTTAGCATTTATGTTTTTGTTTTTGTAAAGTTTTTAAAATCCACTTTGATGGTAGGGGGAGGGAGCTATAGAGATTAACAATATTTTCATTGTAGTTTACTGTATTGACAGGCTAAAAGGTAGTTTAGTTTAATGAATGGCAATGACTGGGTTTTGTTCTCTTTGCTGCTACTTCTAAAGCAATATTGCAAACATAAAGCAAAAGGTGCTTACATTCCAAGTCCCAGGCCCAGCTGTTTGATCTTTGCCTCTACTATTGATTCTAGTTTTGGAGCATCATGCAGGGAGTACTCCAGTATGAATGCTTCCAGAATAAAGGCCGTGAAGATGCTGCAAGAGATTGTCACAGAAATCAAACATAACCTTACTAAAACTACAATAATAATAACGAGGATTGATATAGCTGTCCAAAGATTTGCTCATAGCGCTTTACATAAATCATATAAACTAAATCATTAACTACTATGCACCCATATTCACATATAGCAGACATGCCTTCTACAACATGCAATACTCATACACAAAGTAAATTACAGGAACATGTTATACACGCTAATAAAGGGAGAAAAGATTACATAAACATAAACTCAGCAATTTTCATAACATTCCCACTTTGTATGTGCTTTCATAACCATGCAGGTTGCTCATAAGCATGTGCAAGGGCACACAAAGGTGATACAGCAGGAGAGCTATTCAATACAACCCAAGTTACATAGTATCATACTTTCCCTCACAGAAAAAGATGGGTGGGTGGTCTGATGAATAGCACTATATCTGCCTCATAGTGTTAAAGGCAAATACTCAAAATTGTGTATTGAGCTGTAGGCAGAACAAAGAAGATGACTACATACTTGAGCACTATTACCACACAACAAACGTGGAATGAGAAGAAATACAGTCGAGCTGCTTTGCTGGTCACTTGCACAAATCCTGATGACAGGAGTGAACTGGTGAAGGAATCTTTCAAAAAGTGTTTGTTTTTACAATTCCAAAATGTATTTGATATCTTAATGGTCTCGTGGGGTGGAACATTATTTTTCTAATGATTGGGAAAAGCTCGGTGCTAGATACTATTCCTCTCATATCTGGGCCAGTATCCCTTTTCCTGTTCCAAAGATGCACACATGCAAACATCACTGTCCCTAGAAAGAAGTCAACAAAACAAACCTCAGGATAATGCATGGATATGTTAATATTGTAAAGACCTCAGCCAATAGGAAAACAGAGACCATATGTAAATTAGGAATATCTGTGTACAAATGTGAGGTCACAAGTTTGACTTCTTGCTTTACTCCTAAAATTTTGTGCACTAGATTTTAATTCCTTGGAGTTACTCGGGGCTATAATTTTATGTGATAATGGTTCACCACAAGAATCACTTGTGTAGATGCAGTGTTAAGCCTGAGTAATGCCTGGGGTAAACTGTTTTTATTTTATTCCAAGCCCGAGCTAATGTACAACATCTGCTTTTAGAATGACAGCTCTTAGAGCTACTGTTAACGTCCCTTTCGCATATTTTGCACATCAAAACATTCCTGCGTTTGTAGTCTGTAAGACTCTAAACATTTGATAGGGTCATTCTTGCACTTGGAAAGGATATCATTCCACTGATTGACAACAGTCAGCTCAAAAAGCAGAACAAAAGAGCGGAGGATGTTGTTGAAATTGTTGCCGCAGTATCGCAGGTTGTAAAATGTGGAGTTCTGCAAACGTGGGTTGCCGCACCAAAGGTTTTCTTTCGCAGTAGCAGTCTCATTGTATGTGTGATAACTAATCAGCCCTTGGAACAATTCCATGCCAATTATGGCAAAGAAGTAGTAGAAAACCTATGAAAACGAATTAAACATAATGTGTGATGTATAGAGAAGTAAATATTTATGTGCATGTATTTTAAAATACGGTATCATTTAAAAAGCCGTTCATGGTAAATGGTAAAATACTTGCATATAACTCACAAATAAAGGAAACTGAAACTTACAAATATCACTCCCCCATATGTTATAATGGAGGGACCAATGTTGATGATGGTCAGGATGACTACCTTGAATCTGGTGAAAGAGGAAGCTGTGTTACCATTTAAAGCATGTGTAAATGCAATACTACTCTTTCGAAGGTCTGCACATAATTTTACTAAATGCCTTTGAAAATAATCTTTTAAACTATGAGCTTACTCTCTGCTGCAACTTTATATTACTGTAATATGATTCAAATACATATTTCCTTTCAATAAGAAAGCTTGTCAACAAATTTTCAGTCACTGTCGTTGCTAGGCTGAATGGCAACTTTAACTTTTCTAGAGATAGATTAAATGATATACTATATTTAATATTGTTTTAAAAAAAAGAGTGGAATTCTTCAGAAAAAGTATTCATGAATGAGATGGTCTTCATTCTATAATCTTAATAATTTACTGTCTTAGGGTGGAACACACAATTTTCCCATGCGAAGGATGTTAAGATAGAATTTGCACAACTTATACTAAGGCTGCTATTGTTGGTACTTCTCAAACAAAAGCTTTGGGGAAAAAAAGAACCCATACCTTTTTATGCTACCAAATAGTTTGAACAGCCTGAGAACTCGCAGAACCAGCAAAATATCAAGAGTACTTAATTCTTTTTGTGCTGCACAAGAAATATGCACAAGACCATGAATATAGGCTATTTACTATGGCAGCAACACACACTGAAACTTTGATATACTTCACATGCTTATTTGGCCTCATTTTCATCATGTTTCTACTTACTATAGATGTTTATAAAGCTTACTTACATAAATTAATATTGATAAAATACAGATGATTTGATTCAGAACAACTCTGACCCTTTTGGTGCATGCTCACTATATTATTATGCCAATTATTCAGCAAAGTAAGCAAAGTGTGCTGTCATGAGTTTTACATATATATATATATATAAAACACATAATATATATTATCAATAGACGTTGATGCTTACTTTCCCCAACTGCCCGTTCAATGATCATCACAATCAATGCAGCACCAATTACAAAGAAGTCAAACCTAGGAAGGAAACACATAGATTGCATAAATATATCTCAAAATGAAGTTTTAATAATCTGAAAAGTACTTCATGTCATTTAACAAATATATAATTTTTCAAGTTTTCGCTTCTTGTAAAGGTGTCTGGGAACTACTGCATTTCATACTGATTTTTAGGCAAGATTTAGCATAAATGCACATTCCTCAAGTCTCCAAGTAACACTTCTTTTTTTCATGAAATACATGAATGGAATATGGATACATGTGTACTTACACATTCCAAAGACGAAGAAAGAATTGCTCAGGGCCAAAGACATACAGCTTTAACAAGATTTCCACCATGAATGCCACCAAGAAAAACCAGTCTACTTCATTGACATCAAAGGCAATGATAAAAGCATTGATGAAAATCAGGAGGTCGAATGCATATCGAAAAAACCTGGACAAAGTTGTTAAGATGAATAAGTCATGTTTAGGTGCATTCTTCCTTAAAAGACAATAACAGGACCTTTATACACATTTCAAAAAAAGCACCACCCATTACTTTGTAAAATAATTTATTTTGCCAATTCATTATCTCTGTATATAAAGCAAAAATAATAATGTTGTGTGTGATCTCTTTGGGTCACAGTACTGGAGTACAATTTACCCTTTTTCACTTTGACAGAGAACATGCACTTGTGCTTATCAATTACAAAATGTATTACACACAGAGAAACGGTATTTATTTAGGTGACAGAAAGAGAGGGAAAAAAGATGTGCTTGCATTGTACTGTGAAAAGTTTTAATTAGTTATCTTCAAGCTTTAAATTGTCAAATAAACCACAAATGCCACAAACCTGTGCCTGACAATGCGCTTTACCAAGTTGCTGAGCCAAGAATTATACGCAGCAGGAATTTTTTTCTCAAGGAAAGTTTGGCGATCTATGACCTCGGTCAGTTTAACATTGAGAAGGTCGGTCAGATTCATAAAATCTTCTTTATCTGCAAACATATTTTTTTAAAGTATGAGAAATCATTTCTTTGCAAGTATCATGAACAATGAACAATCAGTATACTAACTATATATAGTCTTCAAACAGACATTGGTTTTTTTAGTCATCTGTCAATTGTATGCTCAAAATTTTTTTTAATGTTTTGGCTTTAAAATTAAACAATTTGTGCCCTCTAACTCTCCATGCTATTCAAACCATGAAAGATTGCTATGAAAAATAGTTCTAAAACGTTCTTAAGGTACCACTCAAGTTTTCTTGCTTGTTAAAGTGAGGACATCTTTATTTTCCTCTGTTCATACATCATTTTATGTTCCAACAAATAATTGTTAAATTAATGAACACATGTAATATGTTAATTTGCCAACTTTTGTTTCTTGCTCCTTTCCTTATACTTTTTAAGATTTTCTCAGGAACTGGAGGCAAATACTGTGTTTTTGAGTAGGGTTAAATACTCACTGGATGAGCTACAGATACTGTGGCTATGATTTATTTCATGTTTGTCAGATTGACAGAAGGGTTTCACAGGCTGCATCAAATTCTGTATTTAAAAAAAAAAAAAAAAAAAAAAGGGCAGAAAGAGGGAAGGGAGATAACTGCATGAAAGCAAGGGGAAGAGCGAGATAACCATGCAAACTCTTACAGATGCAATCATCTCCGTTAGTGTCCAACACTTTTCCAAGAAGCTCAATGTGGGCACTGCTCTTGCTGGGCTTGACTACCTGCATAAGCTGCTGCCACCGGTTGGTAGTTACTGCTGGCCTTCCATTCACATTCACTTTGATAATTTCAAAAGCCCTGCTAAGCTTTTGTCGCTTACTGTATACAGCTGTGCGAACCTCATTCTGATCAAGGAATGTAGGACAAGAATTAGCATGATCATAAACTTTTTTACAAGTCCTTAAATTATATATAATGATTATATAATGTTCCATCATTGTGCCAAAATATTTACACATAAAATAACATTCTCTCACAAAATTTGGTAAGATATTCTACATGTATTATTGGAATAGAACAGTCATTTCTAAACAGAATCTGATATAAAAGTAAACAATATACGGATGGAAACTTAAAGACTAGTATTTTTATTCTTTATACTTATCATTCCTCTCTTAGCTGAAGTTTATTAAGAAGCATAACAATTCAAAATCTACATGCAATACAACTTCAGTCAGTATCAGGCTGTGTACAAGAAAAAAGTAGGCCAGAGAAGCTAAATATTAGCCTCATCGAGGCCATAGGTAATTCCATTCTTGAACTCACCCTTAAATTTTTCTTGTAGTTGTTGTAAATTGCAGCAAGCACAATGCTCATGAAGATGTAGAGGCATAGAATCAGGTAGATAATAAACAAAACTGCAAACCATGGACTGTTGTCATAAGCTGGCATCCTAGATATGTACAAATAATTGATATTGTATTCTACTACTACTGCTTTACTGTCTAATATTATATTATTATATTAAAGGTTATTTTATAGCGCCATATCCCAGCCCTAAGAGCAGGCTCATGGCACTTTACAAATGATACTAATTATAACAACAATAATCATGATAGGGAGAAATTGAAGAAACCAACCAAGACGACAGGAAAGAAAAAGGGATAAAGCAGCGTTTCTCAACCTTTTACTTGTCACGCCCCCCCAGACGAATAAAGGTACGTCCGCGCGCCCCCCTTAGCCACTAATACCTATATGAGATATGAGAAAATGACCGCCTTTGCGGCCCCCTTTTCAGCAGCTTGCGCCCCCCTTGGGGGGCGCGCCCCCCAGGTTGAGAACCGCGGGGATAAAGCATAGAAACGGGAATAATAATAATAGAAAATTGTAGTGCTATCTGATAAATAACTTCAAAAATACGGTACTTCATTATCCAACGAGTCTACTAAAACATACAACTGTTACACTGGAATTTTCATTTCATATCAAACCAGCAAGTGAAAAATGGATTAGAAACATATATATTAGAATGATATAAATAAAACATAAGAGATAAGCTATACTTGGAAGAGAAATATAATAGAAAAATCATCAAGTGAGGAATCAGGAGATCAAAGACTCATTTCAGCATGCACACAGGTAACCTAACATATATAGGTCTCTTCATATTTATCTACAGATTTTTGTCTTCGAATTTTCTCATTATTAAATGCTTTGAGATTAATTTTAAGTGACAACAATGAAAATAAGGCTAGCAGGTCTTCATTCAAGGTCAGGATGGACTGGATGAGATATCTTGCATGACTTCATTAATATCCTAATAATAACTGTCTACAACTTTTAAAGAGTGAGTTTTTATAGGCACTTGCAGAGATGCTTATGTAACCCATGAAAATGCTCAGTTTGACTCCTGTGAAATAAAACGTTTCAGATCAGTTGTCACGACTATTGCTGTTTGCCTTGAGAAACATTTTTTTTTAATATAATGGAGTTTACTTAGGAACATATAGTGAGTAACACCTCTTACATTACATCCGGGTTGTTTGCAGTCGTGACTAGCATGTACAAATCCCACAGTGCGTCTCCATAGTTCTTGAAATATGAGTCACCATTTGGATACACCAAGTTTGTCCTGTTTAAAGAAAAACATGCTTAACATCATTTTCTTTCTGGACCCCCAACTTTGTTCACCATTTAGTTGTGTAGTGTACAGGATTAGAAACAAGAGACAAAGCAAAACTGTATTCAAGAGTAAAGCTTTAGCAACAGCCGTCATAAGCCAATATCAAGCTGCCACTGAATTGCCCTCTGGGTCAAATAAAGTATTATCTTATCTAAAACTTCAGGCAGTGGAAAGACTTGTTTTAATGCTTATTTGTTACACATGCTCATGTTTTGTAGTATGTTTATGTATTTAGATGTGTATGTGCATAAACGTTCCTATCCTCTTTCCTCACTCGCTCTCTCACACAACAGTGTGGTTATTCTAGGACACCTGTTTCACTAATAACTTCTGATGGAAATGGTGTGTAACAAATACTACATATGGACATTCATACATTTTCGAGCTGGATATCATATGTGAGGGGCTCATTTTTGTGGTATTAAGAATTATCAAGTTACCTCCTCCCCTTTCCTTTCTCCCACCCGATTTGTAATCCAAATGATACTCACCGCTTGAGGAAAAGTTTCAGTGCAAGCAGTGCAAACATAAACACAGTCAAGATAAACAACACGAGAATGTTCATGATGTCAGGAACAGTCCGGCGAATATTTCGAAATGCCCTGCGAATCTGAAAGTCAAACATTAATTTATAAAATCGATTCTGGTAGAGACGGCACAAAGGTCAGATGGTAATTTATGAAATACATGGTACTGTAGATACTACCTGAATTTAAGTAATTTTTAAAGCTATGTTTATAAGCTTGATCAATCATCTGACTTTGAAGCAGTTAACAAACCTCTCCAGCAAAGGGTGTTGGAAGAAGGTTTATTTATCTTAAAGTCATAGACCGCAAGTTTTACTACTCTGTTTAACATTAGCAGCAAATTGACTTCACTGTAATATTCTGGGGTTTTATTTTAATGATATGCTAAGAACCAACCTGTTTTCCATCAGAGAAGTTGATAATAAAAAGAGGTCTTAGAGGGCGCGACCATCTCACAGGGTGCTTGTCTGGGGCCAGTTTTTGCCAGAAAATGTAACACACTATGTCAATGAAGGTCAGCTGAAAACAGTCAAGTTAATAGTTATGTGCAAACAGCATGAGAAGAGATATAAAAACAAATCAGTGTGCAAATGGTGCTTTAAAAACTGTTGTGTTTATGGGTACCCTAAACCCTCATATATTTACATCCCTAAATCTAATCTTGAAAGTCTTACTTGATGGATAACAGTTACCTGGTAGCAATCTTTCTCAAATGTAGCTGCTTATAACATTTCTAATACATGATCACAAATTGTAAGCAAGTTGTAAGAATTAATGTAAACATAGCCCCAAGAGAACGTGCTTAACTTGTCATAAAAGTTGTTCTCCTTTTGTTCAAATTGAAATGGTTGACCATGTCAAATCTGAAGAAGAAATAGATCACTTACTAAAATGGTACCAATGACCATATAATTCTTGGTGTCTCGCCAGAAAATCTTGCCATCTTGGAAATGCCTGGCATGCACCACACGTATCAAAAAGAAGGTCAGACATAGTAATTCCAGGATCATTGTTGCCTGCAATGGTGACAAGAAGCCAGTACTTCAAACACCGTTCTAATAATAGTTAGGAAAATTAACAATAAAGAATAATATTCCTTGACTGCATGGACAAAGTTTAAGTAAATTTTATTGCCTGAGGCGCTCTAAAGAAATTGCCAAAAAAAATGTATTTTTATTGCGTTTATGTTTACTCTCTATCCCAGAAATGTAACAAGTATGATTGAAGGTATTTCTAATTTTTGTTCTAACTGCAATAGTCAGCCTTAAACCAGTAAAATGTTCCCAACTGACCATGGGTTAAAGGGGAAGGGAAATGATTAATCAGCTGGAACTTCTCTTTTCTACACAAATTTTCTTCAAATATTTTGCACTTTTATGCTGTTATACCAGAAAGTAGAGTCACTATCTCATGATAGGAAGAGAGAGAGAACTTGCTTTTAAATAATATGCATAAAAAATGATTAACATTATTAATTACTGAACGAAAGACCTAAAAATAACCCACAAACATAGAACTTTAACTAGAAAATTATGGTAATAAAAAGTCTCATCATTTTAAACTGTTATCCCACCAACAAAGACATTACACACAATATCTCAAACACAGAGTAAGTATTTCTCACCCAGTATGGCATTTCAGCTTCAGGAATTGCAGGTTTCTCAAACAAAGCGAGGAACAGATCAAATACAATAAAGAAGTATAGAAGGTACCGCATGTAGAACTTGTGATAGAGGACGTATGACCTAATGGACATGAAAGAAACCTTCTTATTAGCAGTAAATAAATTAAATATGTAATAGTTTAGTTGCTACCATTTGTGTGATACCTAGCCTGATGTTGCAATCTAGCCATGATCAATACAATATAGCTTAGCTCATCTGGTGTGAATTTAAGTATTCAAAATGGGTTGTATGTTATGCAAATTTTATCAAAAAGTAAAGAAACTTACTTGATGTACTTCTCCTCGGTGCGGAAGGTGAGGTTTCGGCCTGACTTTGCATCCAGCACCAACGTTGAAGCCAGCAAAAGAGACTTTAAACATACATCAAGGAGTTATTTTAATGTCAATAAATGTAGAATCCATAAATCTAAAGATCGTGTACCATGAAAAAAATGAAAATGAAGCTGGTATTGGTCCCAAAAACTTTTATTCAGGATGTTTTAATGTAATCTAATTCCTGTCTCTCATTCCAACTTTCATCTCTGTAATTTGCTCTCTCTCTCTGTATATAAATACATAAAATGTATTTATTATATATATATATACATATGAGGGATTAAATATTGTTGATATTTAGTGAAGCTACCCATATCAAGACTATATATACAGACTGATATATGAAATACTTGCACTGCAGGATATGAGTGGAAACGCAACTGGGCGACTATCATAAACATTATCAACTTGGTGACAGACATAAGCAGTATAAAAGAATGGTTTTAGTATTGTCTGGCTCCGTCAAGGCGTATGGGATGATAGTATGTTTGTATCCAAATTCAAAAACTAAGACATTTAGAAATGTAAAACAGCTAACGATATCACTGCTCCGAATTGCACATCAAATTGGTGTCAAGGTGCACTGTTTAAACCAGGGGTGGGCAATTGTTTTGGCTCGGGGGCCACATTGTGTCGGCGAAAGCTAGCGGAGGGCCACACCTTTTTAAAACTGCCCAGTTCATTAAATATTGGCATTTCTTTTCCATTATAGAAACATTAAATAATAATAAACAATAAAGACAATTGATATCAATTTATTAATCTTATTCTTTAATCAGTTTAATGGGACAAATGCAGCCTGTCACAATTTTTCACAATCCTTTTAAAGTCTGGATTGAGGTTGCTGGTAGATATCCTCAGCACTGCCTCCAAGTTTGTGTCAGTCAGTGCGCCTCTGTATTTGTTCTTGTTAATTTTCATACACGAAAAGCTTTGCTCGCATATGTACGTGGACCCAAACAGTGAAAACATCTTCATTACAAATGTCCTCAGGTGAGGAAATTTGTCAGCAGACAAAGATTTGTAGAAATCCACTAGTTTCGTGGAACTGAACGCTTCCTTCATTGCGTGATTTGACTGCAAGTCGATCAGCTTCAACTGCAGCTCATCAGGTGCTGCACCCGGATCAGCAGTGAATGGATAAGTGTTCCTAAAATCTTGAAATCGTCTTTCCATTTCTTCCTCCAAGTTCTTCAAATAGCCCTTAACTTTGGTTGCTATATTCCCAGGCACTTTCTGTTTTTCTAGCAAAGGGAAATGGTGAAACTTGCCTTCACCTGCTTGCTGAGCAAAGAGTCTCAGTTTTAACTTAAAAGCCTTTACATGTGTCCACATTTCATGAGCAAACAAACCTTTTCCCTGAAACGTCACATTCAGGTCATTTAATTTCTCGAACATATCAACAGCAAACATAAAGTCGAACATCCACTCTTCAAACCCCATTTTGGTTTTGAATTCACAAGAAATTTCCTTCATGTCCAGGAAAACAATGATTTCCTCCCTCAATGCCCAGACTCATTTTAGCACTTTGCCCAGACTCAACCACCTAACATTGTTGTGGTAAAGAACGTCTTCATATTCTGCCACCAAATCCTCCAGCAGAGACTTAAACTGCCGGTGGTTGAGCGCTTAAAAGTGGAATCATAATTTGCGGTGGCACGAAACAAACTGAGTTTCGGTTGAAAACTGTCAAATTTTGTGAATATTAAAAAAATCTTATATATTTTGGAGGGCCGTATGAAACGGCGAGGCGGGCCGGATCCGGCCCGCGGGCCGTATTTTGCCCACCCCTGGTTTAAACTGAGAACAAAAAACTTGGGTTTTAATGCCAGTAAGAGGTGATTTGCTCCTGATGCAACAATGCAAGAAAACTGATGTCACTGAAGATGAAGTTCACTTTCTATACACTCTTGAGGCATTCAAAACAGTTTGTGAACAATGTATAGCTTCTTCCAAATATCCAACACAAAGAGATTAGAATGAAGATTATGTTACTCCTCTAACCAAATACATAGCTGAAGCAAAATATACAATAAGAGTAAACAAAAAGTCAGCAGACATGTTGAAAAGCAAGATATAGTATGTTATTTTTAGGGTGTTGTAAATGTGAGACTATGTAAAGCCAGGAATATTAAACATAGTTCTATATGTGCTAATATGTCTGCATTCTTGTGAAATGAATTAAAAGCTATGTCCCCCTCCTTCAGTGTGAGTATAAACTCATAATGATCATGCAGAAATCTTTGGCATCTGATGGTCACAGTTATATTCTTGGATGCAAACATAATGAAAATGCCCCTTTTTGGTTTTATATTCTGCTTTACTTTGTCAATACTATGCTTGAATCTCCACCCACCACCCCCAGGTAATGATCTGGTCGAAGACATTAAAAGTGTCAAGTATCAGTTAAATGCTTTGTGTGTGTGTGTGTGTGCGTGCAGGCATGTGTGTTGGTGCTTTTGCCCATATACATGTTTGTGTTAGGAACAGCAGTAAACAGATGAGAATGATGAGAATGCAAGGAAAAAATGTACAGAAAAGAGGGACAGAATATGAGTATGGATTTATGAAACACAGCTGAGTCAATGGATGATATCTTCAAAGATCACGAAAAAGATAGTACTGAGCAATGCTGCTGCTGCTATAATTTTAATGCTGTCTATTGTAACTTGAGTTAAAGATTAAAATAGAACATTGGTTTCCAAATATTGAAAAAAACACACTTTGGAATAGTTTGGAATCAATTAATCTTATTCATGATTTTTTTTTATAGATTGTTCTGACGTTTTGTATATTTGTATAAACTCATTGAGAAAAAAGTGTATGTGTATGTATGTGAGTGCATGTGTGTAGGGGAGTGTGTGTGGGTGTGTGTACCTCTTTCACATGCACACATACCGTTACATTATACAAAAAAGGGGGAGGAAATCCTTTGATTAAAGCGCCTTAATTATCTGCCCTATTGCTCGATGTCTTATAGGTGCATGGGTGTGACATACCTTTTCATCCAGAAGAGGCGTACTGTCGTGTGTGACATGTGTTTGAACACTAGCATCCTGTCCAAAAACACTGTTGGAAGACTGTCGCAAGAATGTGGACGGCGGAAGATAGCTCTGGGACAAAGCGTTTCCTTCTTTTGTAAAGGTCATCACTTCATCCCTGGTCCCGGTATCCTCCGCACGACGAGCACGTACTGTCTCTGAACTTCCCCCGACTGTCGTGCTCTCGTCTGTCGAGGTACTGTCGAGGACGGCATCCTCAAGTCTGATAGCAACTGAAGCCGCCATTAATTGTACCGATGTTGCAGGGTCTCGCACAATCAGTTCTTTGATCAGCGCCTCACAGTGACATTGGCCGTGGGTGATTCGCGATCAAGCATCATGTCAGGACCCTTGAAGATCGGTCAAAGTTCTCAGCTGATTGACAAACCGTGAAAAAAAATCCTTTGAGCTTCTCGGACATTCCTGCAGCAGTCAGGCAGCGAAAATACTACGCAGAACAGCCAACGGCCCAGCACTTTGCACTTAAAAATCCCCATTATATATAGTTCCACGTATATATATATATTCAGTGCAGTTTACTAAACAAGCAACAAATATATAAACCAATAACAAACAAGCACACCATCAAACAAACAAACAACCCAACAAGAACGAATGAAAATCCAGCAAGCACGCAAACTAACCAACAATTAGGACGAGTAAGTCAACATGCAAACATGTACGTACAACACCAACACAAACAAGCAAACAAATAAATAGAAGCCACAAACAATTCAGCGAAAGAATGGTGATACAATATGTCTAAAGGCCTAACGACATGGGAAAAGGCAATTTATTTTAATTGCTATAGATAGCTGAGTCTTCTTGCATGAGTCCTCTTATTTTTTTATTATTTTGTATTGGGGATATATACTTGTCAATAATTTTCCGAGTGCACAGCTGCGCGTTCTTCAAACGAAGAGTTACTGCTTTATATTCAAACAAAACTTAAAACTTTCACCTACCTGGCGGTGCACGTGATAGCTTACAATTGTAGTTACATATCCCACGGGCAGTGACAGTGAAAAGCTGATGCAGTAGATGGACTCAGTACGGCAACGTCTAGTGATGATAACGACGTCAGGTATGAGCAACTGCTTTCACAAGTTCATCAAGTTTAGGGAGGGAAGGAGTCGCCTCCTGTCGTTTGTGCGCCAGGTTGCTGCCGGCCGCACGCACCCGCAAACACACGTACGTCCGCTGCACTCGACACACACGCAGACGGGAGGTGTCGTCGTACTGTGTTAACAGATGACCGTCGACTGTAGGGGGGCGTGTCTCGCTGAGCTCCCCGCCATTGTACGAGGTCCTAGTGACCTCGACCGAGTCTCCACACGCACGCACGCATACACACACAAGGGCTTCGTATCTTGGCCGCTATCATACTCTCGTCAGAGCCACTTTGCTCGCTGCTGGGCGCGAACATCGAACTTTTCAACTGTTCTTCTATAACAAGCTTGAAACTCTACACACACACACACAAAAAAAACAAAAACAAAAAACAACAAAAATAAAAACACCAGTTAATAACGAGCAGCGCTGCAAGAGACACGTACTTGACCCCCTCCCCACCCCACCCCCCAACTATGTTTTCCCACTTTCTCTGGCGTGCCACACCATGTATTACCGTATTTTCATGGTTTTAAGCTACAACCAAGAGTTTTCGCGTGTTGGATTCGAGCCAGTCAGTCGAAAGCCTTATTCCGAGTTAATGAGAGTCAAACATATGATGAAATAAGGATAGAGATGACGACACCGTTGCTGTCCCAAAAACGTGCATTTAGGCAAAGAGAAAGTGTGTACATGACTGAAACAAAAATGACTGAAACACATATGACAGAAAGACATATGACCGAAAACACGTTAACGCGACTGAAACACGCATACACGACTGAAAACAGGCATTGTGGCAGGAGACATTCACGACTGAAAACACGGATAAACGACTGGAAGACATACGGCCGAAAGTCGCATACACGACTGCAAACACACGTTCTGGCAAAAGACATTCACGAATAAAACACTGCAACAAACAAACAAACAATATGTACACGACTGACACAAATGAGAATAAAACTCGTTAAGATTTAATTAAAATCACACACACACACACACACACACACCGCCTGAAAACAAGTTCAAGCTTCTCGAACGTTAATGGCGGCGACTTTCCGTTGAAACCTTGATTAGTGTGATTGATATGCAGATAGCATAAGCATAGCAACAGATCAGTGTCTTCTGCGTGAGGTAGACTGGTTGGTTTTAAGGTTGTTTGTTGTATCGTGAGTTTAGCTGAACACCATCATCATCTGTATTTAATATGCTCACTGTGTGGAGACCAATTGCCTATCACATGTGTTTCTCATACAAATAATAATAATAATAAAGGTGTGCTTTTATACAGCGCATAAATACGCTCACGAAGGAGCATGCTATCAGTAGCAAGTAGGAGACATGGACATAATACGAAGGACGGAAGAAGAAACAAATATGCAGACAAATAATAAAAGACAAATATAGAAGACACGAAAATGAATCAAGGAACAAACAGATGGAAAGTGTCATAAATTTACAGAGGAAGACGAGCAGGCAGGCTAGTCAATTGACAATATACAGTTAGTGCATTTTCTCTCACTCTCACTGTGTCTGTATGTAGATAGATAACTGCAGGACAAAGAATATAAACATCTCTTCCACTTTGTTTTTTTCTGTCTGCTTTGCTATAAATTTCTAATCGTGCAGGTGCTAGATCAACAAGGTTGGCCTGCCATGTCGCCCCTCGTCAGTGCAGCCGGTATAAAGTGACTCAACACTAGCTACTTCAGTCTACTAACTGTAACCCGGATGTTAGTCAGTTCCACGGCGCCCATAGGTACACATCATTAATCAGAGGATCGCTACGCTCAGCAGGATTAAGTGCACCGACTGGTGACGACACAAAACAAGACAAAATCAAGTTAAGAAACGGTTTAACGGTCGACAGTTGAGTGAGGAGGAGAGAGAGAGGGAATGGGGAGGATACGTCATAGTAGTACTTCAACTGCGTCATTCGCGATGACGTCACTCAACGTTTGTCGCGTTTTGTTTTGAGGTATGAATGACGTTTTGAATGGAGATTCGGACAAATCTTGTTGAAAAATCTTGTTGACAAATCTCTATTAGCAAGGGTAATAGAAAAGCAAATATGCTTTTTTTTTACATCCATCCCTCGAACGCCATGCAAAAATGAAACCTTATTCCAAACATAACTAGAAAAGGGCACAACGAAACAAGAAGAAAGAGTATATTTACAAGAATTACAGAAAATTTTTGTAATGAGTCCTTATATGGGAGGCCCCTGAAGCAATCAAAGATTTATGGTATAAATGTTTGAGAACCCCTGGTTTGAGATTGAATTTCACATGCTGAAGGTGTGAGGGAGTGCTGTTCCGCAGAACCCTACCTGAGTATTTTAAACTTGTCTTGAATAGGTCAATTCGAGGAATTGGTATATTAAGTTTAAGGGATCCTCTTGTAGTATTGATGGAAAATAATGCAGAAAATATAGGGGGCATTTTTTCTGTTAATATTTTATAGACAAACGTATATTTGTTAAATTTCAGTCAATGGCAGAGCCCCTAAAGTCAGAAAACCACTGGACTCAAATATTGTTTGAGTAAAACCGATTTGACTACTCTTCTTTGAGTGCTTATAAGAGGCATCATCCTCAAGCTCCACTGGCAGAGTCTCACATTGTGGAAGCACAGTTTATGGTCGACTTAATATGGGCTGTGTAGAAATGTTTTCGGAAGCGAAAATTTAAGAAATGTTTAATAATTATCGACTGGATATAGGGTTTTCTTTGCTATAAGATTGCTTTTTATTAAGATATGCTGGGACCATGACAAATTATTATCAATAATCACACCTAGACGTTATAGGCTTGGGCTTCTTTTATCGGTTGAGTATTTAGTTGTATTTTAGGTTTGATTTTGGCTCTTTTGCCTGGTTGTCAGTAGCATTCCTTCCGTTTTCTGAGGCTTGGGCGCCATAGGGTTTAGATCAGTCCAAGACTGAAGTTATGTTCATCAGCACTCTGTTGCAGAAGAGACATAAGTGGCTCAGTTTGTTTGTGACATGCATGTATTGTAGTGTCATCAGCAAGCATTTCGCAAGATTGGGATACAGCAAGGGGAAGATTATTGATATAAATAGAGAACAGAAGAGGACTAAAGTTCAACTTTGTGGAACACCAAATTTTTACCTAAAGGGTATCCGACAGTTCGTTATTAACCCCAACTCTTTGTGTTGTGTTTGAAAAAAAAGGGTGTGAAGGAATTGAATAGAGCAATTACTTAGTTTGTATAGGGCTAATTTGATCAAGATCAATTACATCAAAGGCTTTATCAAAGTCTATGAAAAAGGACTGCAGTGCACTGATGATCATTTATATTGCTTAGCCATTGCTCCACAATAGATGTTAGTGCTGTGTGGCAAGTGTTGAGGTCAAAATCCAGATTGACTGGTGTGAAGAAGCTCATATTTCAGCAGGTGTAATTGGATATGAGTGTGAATATTTTTCTCCAATGGTTTAGAGTGATGAGAGAACGGAGATTGGCCGACAGTAGGATCATGTACACCACTTGATTTATAAAGCGGCATGATTATCGCTTGTTTTAGAAGGGTTATGAAGTAGTATTTTAATACATAGGCTGTATATAGGTAAGTCAACGCTCCTGCAGTGGCTGGTGCCAAGAATTTTGTTTGTTTGTTTGTTTTTTGTTAGTGTTATCAGGCCTTCTGGTGCTGGATGGCTTAAGCTGAGTAAGTGCTTCATATACAACTGAGACACTCACTGGGGAAATGTGGAGAGTGGTAAGATTATTCTTTACTCCACAGCAGCCTTTTAGTTTTTCCAATGTGTTTTCTTTTGATTTATCATTCGTAGTAACGCTGCTCGTGACGGTTGCAAAGTGATAGTGCGTTACAAGGAATAGGGATCATAGGGCTAGGGTTTTTAGATTTATTTGTGAGGTGATTAATGACTCTCCAGATGTTTTTGGAAAGTGAGCAAAGGAGCAATGGACAGTGACAATGGAATATTTCTTTATTCGGCTAAGCTCGCGCCCATACCGATACAGAAGTGCAAAACTATATTAAAAACCAACATAGCAAGTACCTTCGTGCACAATAGCTAAATAAAAAAAAATACATTTCCTGGTATCAGGTTACACTTCATCTCAAACCGTTACGATAGTATTCTAAAGCAGCACCAGTTACAAAAGTAAATAAATTCTCCACTTTTAAATACCTGGACACCATCTTTGATAGGAGACTTCGCTGAGATATCAACACTCAAACTGTCGTGAAGAAGACTTTTCCATCTCTGGAAGCTGAAGTCTTTCTCTGTTTCCCAGGGATTTCTTCAGCTTTTTTATAGATCGCCCATAGAGACCGTGCTGTCCTTCTCGTTTATCTTTTTTTACAACAGTTTATCGGTAAAGGACAAGAGCAGCTTAAATCGTGTTGTATGCACCTGCTCCAAAGTCTTTGGGACAGTCCAGTGCTCTTCAGACTCTGTGTAACAGGCACACACCTCTGAAAATGTCTGAAATCTTTCGTGATGACAGATGTCCTGTCGAGAGAATTTTCCAACTCCCATCGGGCCGCCGAGTTTGTGTACCTGCATGCAGGACCAACAGACTGAGGCTGTCCTTTGTTGTTGCGACTTCTGAATGTTATTGTGTGCAAATAAACAGAGCGAGCTGTCTGAACCATGCATGTATGCGTCTGTTTGGCGGATATGAATATGTTGTGGTAAAATGTTTTGGTATTTTTGTGCTCTCTTATAGAGCTGCTGAATTGCCTAGTGGTATAAATAAAGTATTACCTTTGACAATTTTCTCCAGTTTATTTATTTTTTTAATTTTAATTTTCATTACAAGGGAGGCTAGCGCTATTGGCCTAAAATCATTAGGTTGATTGGCTTACCTTTCTTGGGAACTGGAACAATGTCTGTGTCTAAGTCTGGTTAGAACGTTTCTAGAGTTGTGGACTGAATCACGAGAGAGTTGAAAGAGATGTTGAAACACTCCACTCATCTGAACGTCCCACCCACAAATTCCACCTGATCCCTGCGCCTTTTTAAACTTAATCGCTTCAATTAATTTCGAAACAAACGACATTAAGTTCCCTGACCTTGCCAGAAAAGTCTTACTTCTCAAGCCGTACATAAAAATTATTCCAAACATTAGGCAAGACCTGATCATTCAGGCAATTACGTCTGACTGGTTTTCTCGCATGGTTCACTTTCAGATTAACAGAAGCCATAGACTTACACCCCTGTCAGGCATAACTAAGGTCACCGGAATAATAACGTAGCTTAACTCGTTTCTTGTCTTTATCCTCTCTTTTCGCCCTGCTTATCACTTCCATCACATCCTTATTCGCTGCTTTTTACAATTTATTTATTTATGCCACGGCAGCTCCGGCGACGAAAGCCTATTTTTTCATTTATGAGGTGCTATTTTATGCAGTAGATAGTATCTCGATAGCATGGAGAATCAGTCGCAGTATTATTATTATTAAAGCGCATTCGTTGATATGGTACGTGCCTTTCCACAACATCTATTAAAAAGCCGGACTAAAAGCGTTTTACAATACAGGAGCACCACCACAAACCTATTTTAAGTGTAAGCATCAAATACACCTTCATACACAAACATACATACACACAAAACAAACAAACAAACACACACACACACACACACAATATTTCACCACCTGAAGATCTTGGGTACTATCAACTGTGAGACTTCTGAACTTTTGGGACTATCAAACTGGAGATTAGTGACTCGAAGGAGCATGTTTCTGTATGCTTTTACTATGTGGAGTGAAAGAATTTATTAGACGGGGAGTGTGGGGGGTGGAGGACTCGTCAGTGTTGCGCATATGTCGTGTTGTTTATGGTGGTATGTGAATGTGGCAAGTCCGCACAATACGTATCGTACTTTAAAATGCGATAGCAATTCAGCAAAGACGTTCATAAAAGATATACAAGTTGTTGCTGTTAACTGTGTTGTGCCCTCGGCGAAAGACAAGTTCTGCGCTACGCCTTATAACTTCTCCGCCTGCCAGAAAGTCAAGCAGCTATAACACATTCAACAATTACTTTATATATTCTGGTCGTCAAATTGAGGCTTAAAATCTCACTTTTTGATCTGCAAATAAAGATAAGTTCTTTCCAATCTAGATAAGCTAGTAAAGCTGCAAAGTCATGCTCGACGGATGCAGTGGGCAGTACAACCAATATTTCTAGCAGCATTGTTGACCTCAGATAATATTTAATCTACTTCAAACTTCGTTCTCAGCTGGCTACAGAAACTGAGTCAGTGCAGTGGCACTACAGATTGGTACAGTAGTTTTTGGGGATTTATATTTTATTTTTTATTATTTTTTTTTTTTTTAGGCTTGGGAAGTCTTCCACTGCTGCGTGTGTGCTCGGGAATCGAACCGGGACAATTCTCACTGACATTATTTCGTCAATAAATATAGTATTTTAAGTCTCATTTGAGAAAAGATAGCTAAGTCTAAACGTATCATTATTTCAGTATTTAGGTAGTACATAGACGTATCTTTCATTGACCAAAATAGTTTTCCTAATATATTATTTATCGCTTTAAAAACACCGCAGGTATCATCTGTGTTTTATCTCAGTGCATGTGCCCTAGACAACTATATATAGTTTGCTTAATGGTCTATATACTGCAAATGAGATGATTTCGAAATTTGTAATTCGTTGTACTTACCTTTCAAGCAGATTTATTATAAGAAATATTATATAAAAATAATCATGAAGAATAAAACTTTTTTTTCGTGAATAGTGAGTTTCTGTGTTTACACATGATTGCTTCAGAGGTTTTATTCAGGACAATAATTTGTGCCAGAATGCCTTTGTTACTCATTCCGTTCAAGGCCTCTTTACCCCCTGAACACACTCGTGCTGAACACATGGAGAACACAGAGAAATAGGGAGGGAAGAAAATATTTGGAAAAAGCAAAAGAGAAAAAAATTGTGAGAAAAGAAGACAAAGGTTTCCATTTTTTATGGCACTAGCTGTCTTAAGGCAGTAGCTTAAAGGGAAAGAGATGAAGACTGAGTTCCCATCTTTGATAGTACCAGCTGTCTTTTAGCAGTCGTTCAATGTATAATAAATCACAACTTTGATCTTAATACTTATAATGTATTCACTTATCTTTCCACGTGGCGTCTGGTGGCTTATTTAATAATAAACCGCCTCAGAAAGGATTATTCAAATGCTTGCTGTATCTCAGATTATAATAGGAACGTGTGTTTGAACACAAAGTGTTGTTGACTGAACGGCGCGATCTACTTCCATCATTACGAAGGCAGTCCGCAAATTTTAACAATGCGACATTTAAAAGTGTGAAATAAGTAACAGATCTTATGCAGCTATAATTTACATGAATTATGAGCAGTCGTGTGTACATTGTCCTAACATCATTCGTTGCATGAAAGCAAACAAGCAAACAAAGCTCGCAGCCCATTTCTGCGGCCCACTTGTTTCAGCGCTTGCGCTCTAGGCACCGTCAGACGCATGGCTGACCAGGCCACGGTTTGTCTGGTGGTAGAACTCTTCGCTGTAGCCATCATCATCATCATCATCATCATTGCTGCTTGTCTCAAAGTATCGATCAATTATCTGTAATTATGACAGCTTTAACGCCTAGATCATGTGACACATCACACATCAGCCTCAACAGTCAACGTACCTTGATCATCGTAAACAAAAGACGGTGATCGAATCAGTCAGCCCAGCTCAAGCGCACTGCATGGCACTGGTAGTTTCACTGCAGCCATTTGTCTTTAAAGTAACATACATTTTCCACATTTATTTACACCGGTGCCAGCAAATCAGGCGGCGGAAATGCACGCTGTCACGTAATCGCCTCCGGCTTCGCGCAGCGCACAGTCCGCAGTCGCACACGCATGCGCTCTGCAGTCACTCGGCCTCTCCGAGTGACGGCCAGGAAGCCAATAATGAATGAGACCAAAACGAAATAAACGGTACACAAGTTTATTAATACAAACGCATATACGATAAAGAAAAAATGGTACAGCTTTGATATGGGGGAGGACGCGACGGCCATAACAGCAATGGCTCGCGCCATTTGTCGTCTGCTCGCTGCACTCAATTGCTCAAATGTACCTAATAAACTAACCCTAACCCAAACCCTAACCCCAAACCTCTGACAAAATAACATAGACTGGCCTATGACGTCACGTCCTCCCCCATATCAAAGTTCTGTCCAAAAAATAAAGGGGAAGTGTCTCGCACAAGGAAGAGAAAAAAGGACACAAATTAACAAACTGACTGCACTGTCAGACACATGACAGGTGTGGGCTAACAAATGTACACAAAAATCCCACGGACGACGCACTCACTGCGGCGTGGAACTAAAGGGAAAACATAAAAGTTGTCCTAGTAAGGCCATTTAAACAGGGGAGACGACAAAAGGGGAGAATAGTCAGTCAGCCCTTTCTCCTTAGTCCAAGCTTCCTCTGTCTGTCTGTCTGTCACGGCGTAAGACCAACAACCAACAAAACAGCAAAGTCCTTCCTCTGTCTGTCTGGCACGGTGTGAAACACCAACAAACACCAACAACAACAAAAACAGTTAGTTGTTGCGGGGCTGCCGTCCTAGAAGATCGAGTTGCTTACCTCTTCGAGCCGTACCCCATTCAGGTAGATCTCTACTTTGCCGCTGCCGCTGCCACTGACCACGACTTTGCTCTTAGTGCTGCGTTCAAACTGTCTTCAGTCTGTTGGTAAGGTCTCTTTGGTGCCTGCTGTAAGATCGATGTCAGCTGTAAAGTACAGACTGCAAATCAGCCTTCCACCGATGGAAATGGAAGTGTGATGGTGATGGAGGGTTTCTTGCATGATGTTCTCTAAAGGATGTTGAACACTACATGTGATGGGTGGGGGAGGGGGCACTTCTATCATGCCGAAAGCAGGGGGCGGCTGTATATCGTCTCCTTCATTGACAGGACAAGACCCATAGCATACAGCTGCATTTTAGAAAGCAGAGACTTGAGTTTAACCCGTAAAATTAATTATTCCCTCGATCTTACCCTGTTCATTAAAGCCAGTTCAGTAACGGCACTCACTGCACATCACGCTGCCCTACGTTCAGTCTGCTCAACCTCACCTCTCTGTTCGATTTGATTGCACACGATACCTAGCATATATGGATCCTATATTAAAGCATACATATATTAAACATTTCTAAAATATTTTATATTATGTCCATACTCCACTCTTTGCTCCCAATGGCAGCATGGCACCTTGTAACCTTGAATAATGGATTAGACCCATACAAGCTTACAAATCTTATAATCAAATTAAATCTTAGTAAATTGTACTTGCATAATTATGGTGCCAGGTGCACTCAGTGCATACCGGCTTGAGATGAATTCAGGCCACGTGACTGAATAAGCCTGTATAATGTCACAAGCCTGAGAATACACGGATGAGAAGTGAACACTACTCATCTCATCAACGAGGATCAAGAGGATTATCTCCTGTACCTTTGAGATAGGAAACAAACCTTCCGTCTTTGCTGAAGTAGATACTTGCCAGTAGAGCATGATGATGATGATGTCCATTTGTAATGCGCAGGTATCCATTCGGAAGAATGCTCATTGCGCAGCAAAAACAAAATAAATAAAAAATAAGAAAAAAAATAAAGTAAATAAATAGATAAACACCAGAAAAGTAAAAAATAAAGACACAAGTGTTGCTTGGTTGTTTAAGTTTAAGCGTCTTAAATAAACAGATGGGTCTTCAGTCTTTTTCGAAACGTGGTTGGTGAGGTGATGGTGGACAATGACGATGGCAGAACATTCCACAGTTTAGGTGCCGCGTTTTTGAAGGCCCTGGCTCCAGTGCGCTTCTTGTTTGTGTCTTCCACTGCAGGGAGACAGAAGCGTGACTGGGAGCCAGAGCGCAGACCACGTGGCGGCTGATAAGGAGGAACTACCTCTTGTAAATATTCAGGAGCGGTTTTAAACATGCAGGACTGTGCAATCGAAAGCACTTTGTGATCAATGCGCTTTTTCACTGGGAGCCAGTGAAGGCTCTGTAGGATAGGCGTGATGTGCTCAGTGGACGACTTTGCACGGGTGACAATCCTGGCGGCTGTGTTTTGAACTCTTTGGAGTCGATCCAACTGCGTAGCAGGTATACCCCACAATGCACTATTACAGTAGTCTAATCTTGATATGATGGTAGCCACAGCAAGTGAGTTGGGAGCAGCTTGAGTCAGCATGGGCCGTAGTCTACCTAAAGTCCTCAAAAAGTAGTAGGATTTTGCCACAACAGAACTAACATGGTTACACATGGAGAGCTCTGCATCAATAAACAGCCCGAGGTCCCGCACACAGTCAGCAAAGGCTATGGAGGCGTCACCGACCTGCACGGCACTAATGCCGATCTGCTCCCTTCTGGCCCTGGGGCCGCACAGTAACACTTCTGTCTTGTCGTCGTTGAGTTTAAGACGATTCCTGGTCATCCAGGCCTTCACCGCTACACAACAAGATTCAAGTCGTTGAAGTGCATTCCTAGCCACTGCTGGGTCGGGGGGGAAAACTGTTCAGAATCTGTGTATCGTCCGCAAAGAACTGTCGTCCCATCTGAAAGCGTTCAATTACCTGTCCAAGCTGTGAAGTATATACAGAAAATAATAATGGACCCAGAACGGATCCCTGTGGTACGCCACACACCAGAGGAACTGCCTCAGAGCTTGCAGAGCCGACAATCACTCTCTGATATCTATCGGCAAGATAGGATCGTCAATCCACTGCAGCGCAGCGCCCTGGATACCAGCCTCTGACGACAGTCTCTGGAGCAGCAGGCGGTGGTTGATGGTGTCAAATGCACTACTCAGGTCAAGTAATACTAACAGCACTAAGTTGCCAGAGTTGACACTACAAAGAATGTCATTGGTCACACGAAGAAGAGCAGTTTCTGTGCTGAAGCCAGGACGATATGCTGACTGAAATTTATCTAGGCAGCCATGAGTAATAAAATGGGTCATAAGCTGCTCTGCGACCACCCTCTCAAGTAGCTTGGAAATATATGATAAATTTGACACTGGACGATAGTTTTTACAGTCAGAGGGATCCAGGTTTTTCTTTTTCAACAAGGGCTTGACAACAGCCTGTTTAAAACACCGTGGAACACAACCTGACCTCAAACTGGTATTAATAATGTCCAAAATGACAGGAAATAGAATGTCCAGAAGTTGAATAATAAATTTAGTTGGTACAGGATCCACAGCACATGAAGTTTTAGTTGATCTTGCTACAAGTTTCCTCAAGTAGCTCTCATCAATAGACGTGAAAGAAGTCAGCGGAACACCAGCAAATGGCACAGAATAGTCTTCCTCGCACTCTGGCAACTCACAAGCTGCACTCTCAAGTCCAGCACTAATTTCCTTTATCTTATTAACAAAGAAGGAAGACAGCTGATCAGCAGCTGACTTGACATCCACCTCAGGAAGAACCGGACTAGTTCCGTTCTTACCCAGCAGGCTGTTCACAATGTCAAAAGTCTTTCTGGAATTTCCACTCGCAGCCTCTAGCTGCTCCTGTACGAATAACGATTTAGCCTTTTTTACAGCATACAGACATCTGCACCCCTAATCGTTATTTCAGCATATATACATCACTGCCAACTAGAACAACAGACAATATTATTATGACATAATATTATTATATACATCAGCGCCCACCTCGAACAACAGACATAAATGCATCAACATCCATCTAGGAACAACAGATATATGTACGTGACTGCATGTGAATGCTTAGATAACATCATAGCAAGCGTTTTAAAGCTATCAAAATCACACATACTCTTACAGATATTTTAATACGAATGACCAGATATGACACGCCGACGAGACTATCGCGTGAGTCGAGTTTGGCAGAGGGAACCGTGGAAATGGGACTTCAAGCAACTCAAGAGACTTTTACCTCGGGCACGGGAAGAGATGGCTTAGTTAAGAAAAAAGTCAGGGGGATAAATGTCCACCAAAGGTTAAAACTTTGAACTATTGCGATGCATTTACTGTGAAAACGCAAGTAAAGATAATGAAGGCAGCTATTTTGAATATTTTTTGGGGGCGGGGGTACTAATTGGGCATGTCAGTCGTATGCTTTCCTATTCACCGCACTCTGACACACTTCAAATAAATTTACAATGGGCCTATCAACATGTTTGGATGGCAAAAGAGAACTACAGTCAAAGAACAATTATAAACTGGAGTTTATTCCAGTGGTTCCCCTTTAGAGAGTCTGGAGCTGGAGCTATTTTGGAGAAAACCAAAAGAGAACATTGAGGAGGGAGTTGACTGGAAGTTATCAGAGGTATGAAAGAGATAACGAAGAAACAAGATAATAATATTAGTAGTAGTAAACAACGCAGCGCATAGCCACGCTCACGAAGGAGCATACTCTCAACACTTAAGAGAAGTAGGAGACATGGATAGAATACAAAGGAGAAACAACTATGGAGACAAGTAATAACAAACAAACATAGAAGAAACAAAGTGGAATCAGTGTACAAACAGTAAGGATGGAGAGTGTCATAAATCTGTAGAGGAGGACGAGCAGGCCGGGGACTAGTCAATTGACTATAATCACATGCAGTTATTGACTGCTATGTTGACTGGTATAAGGAGTAATGCTCGCGAAACAGATGCGAGTTTAGTACACGTTTAAAGGATTCGATGGTGGGTATAGATGGCGGATATGGAAGGGAAGAGAGTTCCACTGTTTTGCAGCACACTGACTAAAAATCCTGTGACCATATGCGGTTATTCTGGTGACAGGAACAGAGAGCGCATGGTCATCAGACGAAGAGCGGAGTAGTCTGGCTGAGATGTACGGGAAGAGAAGTTCAGAGAAATGGTCAGGTCAGGAGTTTGTACTGAATGCGAGAACGGATGGGTAGCCAGCAGAGAACACGTTGTGACATGGTCTCGTTTCCTAACTCTAAGCAGACATGCAGCGGAGTTCTGTACTCTCTGGAGTTTATGAATGAGGTAAGAGAGGCAGCCTGTGATCAACGAGTTGTAGTAATCGAGCCTGGAAAGAATAAAGTGCAAACAAGAGGGTTGGTAGCGCGCAAAGAGAGAATGACAGATGGCGCCGATCTTCCGTAGCTCATAATAAACAAGTTTCAGCTGTCTGTCAGTCTGCATATTAAGGGTCATGGCTGCAGCAACAATTATTCCCAGATTCCTGACCCTGCAAAGGTGATGCTGGTTTCGCCCACCTTGACGTGCTTGTGTGGACTGACGAGCGAAAGTCGATTTCTTCTTCTCGAGCATAAGAGGGATTTCGTTTTATCATCGTTGAATTTAATAAGTTTGTTTTTTCACCATCCAGCCCTTGACTAGTACCATGTGTACTCAGCGCATACCACCCTGAATAAGCCTATATAGAGTCAAAAGACAGAAAACACGGATGGGAAGTGAACGCTACTCATCTCATCAACGAGGGTCAACAGGTCATCTAGTCCAGATAGTAACACTGATGAAATCATGAACTCTTTCAAGTACTGAAGTGTAAGTATGTATTAAAATATGAAAAGATTTGTATTATTGGCAGTATTAACTGCTTCCACTGTTCACTGGAGTGTCGTTGGGTGGGGATTGGTGTTTTACGCGGAGCCAGCAACTAAAAGGCTATGTCACGGCAAGGCAGCCAGCCCTGTGAGCAGACGCCACATGCAAAGAAAGAACAGCGTGCACGAGACGAGAAATGATATTTTATGAATGTGATGACATTGATATGCATCCATTTTTCTCCTCACTACAAACTAACATTTCTAGAAATTCTGAAGAAAACGTTGTATTACCATTAAACGCTAATTTCGTTGAGTTGTTGGAACTCATTTCTAGCCAACACTAAATTGTCAATAGGCACCAAATTTAAATAGTTTTAAGAACTCTCTTAGCAACACTCCAAAACTTACAGATCTATTTATCGGTTTTGATAGATGAAAAAGTATGCATCGAAATTCTGAATTAGTACAAAATCACTCTATCATGGGCATCGCATGAGCCGCTAAGCTTATCAACAATAGCCTGCAGTTCCGGCTACTAATCCCGGATTATGGTGTGGGACTGCAAGAGTACTAAGATGGCGACGAGTCCGCATCACGAAAATGTGCCAAAGTCTGAAGCGCACCTTATCCGGACAGGCATTTTAACAGGTGGGCAAAGATGTGCTGCACGGTCGACTACGATTTTCGATGACGGAGCATTAAACTGCTTTTAAAATATGTCTTATTTATGCGTTCTTTTGGCCCCTGTACGAAATCTGCGTAAGCTTGTACGTGTTTTACTGCAGGCTTTTGCTTGTGTGTGTGTGTGTGCGCGCGCGCGCGCGCGCGCGCATGAATTCATGCATGAATTCCAGTAAAACGCACTGGAGACAGTCTGAATGGTAATCAGTAGTCGCCATCAGCCTGGGAAACTATGAGTTCATGGTCGATGCAGGTTATTTTTTAGTCAACTAAGACACCCAGCGTACGTGTGAACACATGTTCTCCCCACAGTTTCGCAAAACATTTCCCCATGCTTGTACACACACTTTTGGACGGGACAGTCGATTGGGATAGCAAACTGATCAACGCAGCTTTTATTGATCAATTTTAGTGAAAGATAACAAGATAAAGAATGTGAACAATGACTTAATGACTTTGGTCAAGAGGTTACTATTAACCTTATTATTAACATGAAGGATCTGTTACACATTTCAGCAAATATGCAGTCGTGTGATTGCACAAGGTGTCTTTCTCTCTCTCTCGCTCACACACACATGAACACAGAGACTTTGTATTAGCTTCAGTTGTTCTGTATACATTTCTCCTAGTCCTGCTTAGGACTGGTTGACACCAGTGCGTTTTCATACCTGTGGTGAAATTTTGCAGTGAGTGACAGCTGTTTCCAAGGCTTGGCAGCTGACCACAGTGGGGAAAACATCAAAAGACTTTTGGAGTCGGGGGAATTGTGAGTCTGAAAGTGTAATTTAACTGTTAATGACAGACTCATTTCGGTTACTGAATATGTTCCAGATGGACTTCAATGATTACATAGGTAAAAGAGGTGTAGCATAATCTGCAGATGTAAATAAACACAAGAATTATCTGCAACATTCCTTACAACCAGCATAAAGGGAAAAATCTTCAGATGGTGACATTGTAATTAAACGAATCATTAACAAAATTATCAGAAAAAGGGAAATGAAATCTCGGATACACTAAAGAGTTTCTAGATGCTGTTATTAAGATTTTAGAATACAGTTTAAATAGGAAAATTGTTTTTTTTACTTATTTAATGGATTGAGAATCAAAATTACTTTCTTGCGGTACTGGAGATAAAGGTTTTAGTATTTCTCACTACTGGTCATGAAAACTAGTTTATCTTATATTATTCCATTCTTTTAAACTATCAGGTTTACAACACAGGTGGCAGTAAAAGATATTGTACCTGATGATTTTCAGGAGATAAAGGTGAGCATGCAGAGGTCATGTTACTGCTTTATCGCAGGATATTTCAAACAGGAACTTACATTTACACACAAATCTGCACTGACTTGTTTTTAAGTTGACTTTATGTTCTTTGCTATGTAACTCAATTTATCTTTTGATTCTGTTGTGTGCAGTGAGGATTTATTATTATTAATATTTTTATCTACTTGATTTCTTGTTCATGGTAATGTCAGCAATCCATTGACTGTCTTCACTAACTTGGATGGGTTCACTGTTGTGAAATTAAGATGGACCTCGTGCTTTTGCTGTACATACAAGAACATGATAGGAGTGAAAATATATGGATGGGTGAAAAGTACTATGTTTGTATATATGTAAAGATTTAAATGTGATGCCTGTGTGGAATAAAGTTTTTGAAAAAATTTAGGTAGTTTATTCTTTTCGAATAATTAAAAATAACCACAACTGAGATCACATCATTCATTCTTTTAACTCAGCAGGGAACTTCTTTATAACGGTAAACATTCTTTTACAATCTGAGGTCTGCTGCCTGTCTATTTGTTAGAATAAACTGTGTGTGTGGAGTGACAACCTGAAGCTGGATGTGATTCTGACAACAGGTGGTACTGGCTTCTCACACCGAGATGTTACACCAGAGGTGAGCATCTGGTTATCACAGCTAGCATCCAAATTATGTTCTTAAATCTGTAATGTGTTAGCTTTTAAAGCCTGACATGAAAGTAATAATAATTAAGGTATTGATAAAATATTCACTCCTGCTACAACAATTCAAGTGGACATTTAAAAGAACTTGTAGATGCATGCATGCATACTAATGTACTCACAGACATGTGCTATGTGTGCATGTAATGTATGCATGTTATGTGTTTAGGCAACTAAATGTGTTTTGGAGAGGGAGGCCCTAGGAATGGTTGTTGCCATGCTGACATCCTCCCTCAGCATCACACCTCTAGCCATGCTTTCCAGGTAAGTCACTGCATGTCTATACCATAGTTTACTTTCATGCAGTGATAAATTTTGGGCCAAATAAAGATCATGCACTGTAACATGGACCATTAACATAATCCAACAGTCATAAATTATACAGCTCGATGAGTATAGAGACTGTGCTCATGTATGCTTCTATTTTTATTGCATCAACTTAAATATTGAACCACAGCTTGATTTATAATGAACTAAAATGCCCTTAAATCATTATGTTTCATGATACTTGGTCTGCAATTTATAGAGAGGACAGGAGTATCTTTGAAGTTTTTTTTTGTAAGATTCCATTCTGAAAAATATGCTTAATGTTTATGCCAACTTTTAAAAATATATGTGTTTGTGTGTGTGTGTGTGTGTACTATATTTTCTTAGACCTTGCTGTGGAACCAGAGGCCATACTTTGATCATAAACTTACCAGGAAGTTCAAAAGGATCAGAGGTTTTTATTCTTTCACTGTTTAGGGTACAATTATGCAGAAACTATTTTATATGGTTAATATATTTATTTGAGAGTCACCAGGGTAATTATTTTGTGTTGAATATTGGAGTGTAAATGAATTCATTTTCAAGTGATAGCCATTTCAATAGATTTGAATTTTGTACGTTAATTTTGGCAGATTGTGCTACCAGTATTTTTTCTTGTTTATGCACCAAGGAGTGTTTAAGGATAGTAAGCAAAGGCATTCACCATGCTGTTGACTTGCTCAGAGGGTTTCACGGAAACATACAAAAAGTACATCAAGCCCTACAGGAGCAGCAAGTCATGCACCAGCACTCTCATGAGGTGAGACATTTTGTAAATTGGGCAGTGTTTTTTGTATTAAGCTAGCTGGACAAAACAAAGTTGTTATTCAAAATGAACGCAAGCTGACACACTGGCACAACATTTTTTTTCTGTATATTGCAACCAGTCTATAAAGCAGGGTCCTTACGGGTCAGGAAAAGTTGAAAAGTCAGTAGATTTTGAAAAATGATTTCCAGTACCTAGAAAAGTCAGCATTTGAAGAAATTCTTTAAAAGCCTGGGAAATGTCAGGGAAAAGTAACAAAAATATTTGCAAAAAATTATGCTAATTTTTTATATTTAGATTGAATTTGCTTGTTTGCTTTTCTGCATGAGCCAGAAATTAACTCATGGCTGCAGAAGAACTTCCCCAGCTAATTTGACTGTCGCCATTTGCACTGGCATCATCATCCTCTTACAATTCGACAAAGCAGATTTACTTTAATAAGCTGTGGCTAACAGATGAAAAAGAAATAACTTTTTGGCCGTGGCTTAATAATAATAATAATAATAATGTTGGCTTGTATAGCGCCAAATCCTGGCCTGTGGACAGCTCAAGGCGCTGACGTCAAAAAATAAGATGACGACAAAATAAGATGACGACAAAATGTGGGTGTGTAGCGGCCCGTCTCCTCCACATCACAGGGCAGCGTCCACACACAGCAAGAACACAGTCCTCAGCACAAATATCCAACATGTCATACAATCCGGAATACACTCCATAAAACAAATATCAAACATGTCATACACTCCACAGAAAATGCAACATCCAACAGAAGGCACAAGTTTCACTGGAACGCCAGCACACGCTCAAGTTCACTGATGAAAACATGAATCCCACACCACCGCGCAAGTCCTGAAGTCCAAATCCAACAAGACAGTATCAAAAGCCATCATCAACTAGCACATTGTCCAAGCCAGTTGTCTGCACGCATATGTCCAGTTTCTGAAATACGCTCTTCAGCCGTCCGTCCAGTGCTGGGAAAAGGCTGTCTATCAAGACCGGGCGGATGGGGTCGGATCGCAACACCTCTTTCATGGCCCTGCTGAGAACACCATCCCGCAACAGCTGCAGGCTGTTCCAAGTGGACGTCCTCAACATGCAGCAGTCTTGTAGAGGAGCAAGGATGGGGACTTCCTCATAATAAGGGTTGCCGAAACTCAAAATACGACGGACGATACAAAAGCACGGCAAAAACGACAGAGAGCCATCCCCTCAAGCCAGTTAGCCAAAGGGACGTCACTCTATTTAAACACATTATTATTATCTGCAACTTCAAGAGGTGAAGAACAACAGCCGAGTATAAATGTGATATTTGTGGCAAGGAAGGGAAACTTTAAAACACGGGTATAGATGCTGTGCATAGTCACACGGAAAGCAGCAGACACACACAAAAGACTCCTTCTGTCAGAAAAATAATCAATGATGACAACTATAACTAGCTTTTTCTTGATTCTACTTTTTTCTTTGATAGTGATGTTAAGAATTGTATTTGAATAATTTTGTATTTTTGGACAAATAGGCATATTTATTGATTACTCCAGAAAGTTCCAAATTATACTCATGGAGTGAAGTTTATCCTGGAAAAATCAGGTAAAAGTCAGTATTTTGTTTTTGTCATAGTAGTATGGACCATGATAAAGATTTCATAGGTGCACATACACATGCTCGAATGCATGTGCACACACACACACACACATAAAAGAACAAACTGAATGAAAACAGCCTGTAAGTCCAGAAAAGTGGGTATGCTATTTTGACTGAAAATTGCAAAAAATTCATGATGGAGCTTCTGATGGTGTAGCAAGCTATTCATCTTATGCAAACTAAATGAAGATAGATATAGGAAGTTGTGACTTTCATAATCAAGCTGTTCACTTCCAAAATAAGCCTTTGGAGGTAAAAAAAATTTTTAGCTGCAAAGTGAAAGAGTCAAGGGTGAAAGTGATTGTGTCCAGTGACTACTGTTAATATTGCAGCACAAACACCACCACCATCTTCTGCCCCGTCGCCATGTCCAGCAGGGCAGCCAGGTGCCTTACCCACCTGAAGGTCAAGTGAAAGGAGGCAACCATCATCATGGCCACTTACAAGAACACAGTCATAGCAACCATAGTAATTCTTTTCCTTGCTTTTCTTGTCAGTTTGAGTTTGTTTTCGGCAGGTTGTCTCAATTTTTTTTACCCTAAAATAACAGTATAGGCTTCAGTACATCTAGAAGTCAGTATGCTATTGTGATCAGGAAGTTGCAGATAATAATAATGTGTTTAAAAAGAACAAAATCATGCTCATGAAAGAGCATGCTCTCAGCGCTTTAGACAAGTAGAAGGATGGAAGGAGAAACAACTATGCAGACAAGTAATAAAAGACAAACTAAAAAAGACACAAGCAGGAAGGATTAAGAGTGTCATAAATCTGCAGAGGAGGAAAAGGTGGACTAGTCAATTGATACAATAATCTGTGTAATTTTGCTGATACCATTGTAAGTTGTCTGCTTAAGACAAGGCACATGGGGATAGTGTAGTTTAGTCCATCAAAATCCATTGGTAAGTAATGTCCATTGTGAAGGGACTTTTTGTTAATGTTAAGCATATCTGTATTTCTGTATGTGTCCATACATCAGTGCATGCCACTCTGGCCTGTTGAACACTCAGCATCATTTTGCTTGCCATCAATCTCAGTATTTTGTCTGAAAAGTTTACTGAACAAATGCATATTAAGTTGTAACAGAACCTGGGTTGCTTCTGAGAGTTACTATCTTTCTGTCATTTTTAAAGTACTAAGTGTCATAGCTGATTTCTTTTTAAGAAGTAAGCGAATTATTTTTAGCTCTGCTCATAACATTAAATTTATTGCTGTAGGTGAAGTATCAACAAGAGACATTGCCAGAAGAGCCAGGGAATCCCCTTATCCAATGGTCACTGTAGATCAAGCAGTAGCCATGGTACTTGATGTAACTCCAGTGTTGGAGCCCATCACTGTGACTATGGCAGGTAAGAGACCTTCATAATTTTTTGACTAGCTTTTCAAGTTTGTTTGGTTTGTTTGAGTAGGTGGGGTGTAGCTGTTGCATGTCACCAACCAGAGTAGTAACTAGACTTAGGAAGGCTTTGAATTGAGTATGAGGAGAATTATGGCTAGTATCGGACATTATCTTATTGCTTAGACATCAAAAAGGTTAGCATGCTTATTTACAATATTTATCTCATTCATTAATTCGTCCTTTGAGTGATACTGGCCGTTAAGGATAGCATATGTCTGAAAAGTCCTATGTCTTGGGCGATAGTGAACAGGTCCTGGATATGATGGTCAGTCCACTCCTTTGTGCATGTAACCCAGTAGTTCTTCTGGCCACTGCAACATCGACTACTCTCCAAGATACCTTGAAAGACAGTCTTGTGGCGGGTCACATGGGTGAACCAGACCAGCTTATTCTGCTTGACTGTTGCAAGTAGAGGTTCCTGGTGTGCTGACCATACTTTGTACACTCTCTCTGGTCTTATGTTCCCAGTATTATATTCAGAGCCACGCTTCACATCTGTAAAGCGGGATCGATACAAGGGACTTCTACAGATGGTATTTTGTAGTAAACCTGATGTTATGACTGCAACAGACCTTATTGCGCATAGTCATTGCCATGGCTACTGTTGCAAATTCTGATGCGAATATCTGTTGTGGGCTTTCATCTTTGGAGAGGATGGCACCCAAATACGTTAAACTGCTTATCTCTTCAAGCAGGACTCAATTCATGTAGATCTCTGCTTTGCCAATGGCCATGACTTTACTCATGTCAGTGCTTTTAAATTGTCAGTCTGTTGGTAAAGTCTTACAGTTCTTTGTTAATGCCTGCTATCGGATTGATGTCATCTGAAAAGTATAGGTTGAAAATTGGACTTCCACTGATGGAAATGTGATAGCTGTGGAGGGTTTCATGCATGATGTTCTCCAAAAGGATGTTGAATAGTACACGTGATAGGGGACACCTTTGATGAATGCCGATTGTCATGTGAAAGAAGGATCCCTATCCATCAGTACTGTTGAGCTTTTTATACGTGGCTTCAGTGATGGCCAAGACCTTATTGATGAATTTTTACACCACATGCCAGAAATTGTCTGAAACCAGCCTGTTAGCCTCTGCTAGGAATTCCTCAGCGGTGGTGCTGATGTGATTCTGTAATACTTTTTGCATGGCTTAGGTTGGATGGCTGATTAGGCCTATTATTGTGTAGTTCTTGTACTGTTTGCTGTTTCATATTTTATGCAGTCTGACTTTGTCCATTCCTTGTGGGTTTTTTTTTTTTTTTGTCAGCTGGTGTCTCGCTAAAATCCTGGCCATCTAATATCTTCCAGAACCACATTATAGATCGTGGGTGAAATGTTTTACTTTGCTGCACTGGTGTAATGTCAGGACATTTTGTGTACCAAAGGATGTTCCTTTTCTCAACTTTACATTTGCTTTGATTCCAGTAACACATTTTTCACTATTACCCCACCCCCTACAGGCCTCCAATAGGGATGGTCGGTAGTTATTGATCCAGGCCTTCACTGATCTGGCATGAAGTTTCTTGTATTATTATTTCCCAGTATCTAAGCTGTAGAGTGCATTGTGGTTTTAAATATTAAATCTGTAACGTGTACTGTTTTTTGGGGCTGGATGTCTTCTGCTTATCAGTTATCTTGGAATCAGGAATGTCATTCTATGATCCTGAAGGAACGAAATGTCTGATCAGTATTTTATCATCATAATATTAGATTATAAAGACATTAAGACACCAAGACAGCAAAACCCACACAACAAAAGAACTGTACATCATCACATCTTATTAAACATGCTTTATTGCTTTGTAGATGCACTTGGATTGTACCTGGCAGAAGATGTGTATGCAAAGGATCCTTTGCCTCCTTTTCCAGCTTCCATCAAAGATGGCTATGCTGTGGTTGGTAAGTATTTTAATATATTTGCTTATTTGGAAAAAACACCCCTAAACACTTAGAATTTTATCTTCAGAGACATATACACCAAATAATCTAGGCTTTAAAAAGTAAAAATATTCTGTTCAGCCTTTACAACAGTTCATGAATAAAATAGTTAATGAAATGATCAATAAAATTATTTAACCTCTACAGAAACAGAGTAAAGAAAGCTTTATATTCACAGCTATTGATGGAGCGGGACTTAGAAAAGTCATCGGGGAAAGCTCAGCGGGAGATGTGGTAAGTTTTTTGCACTTTGAACCACGTCCTGATTAGATATCTGGGACCCTAGTTATGAAGCAAGAGTAAGTAGTTGCCCTAAGTCAAGGACTGAAGAACAACAGTCTATTCTCCAAAGTTATAAAATGGCCAGACACAACAAATGTAGGTTTACTTCTGGGGTAGTAGTTATGAAGCAGTGGCAAAGATGCCCTAGGGGGAGATGTGTGTTTGCACAATCTGCACACTACTTTGCAAACAGGATGCTTGTCCATTTTTCTCCCCATTCGCCCCAGAGGCAGCGTTTATCCTCACTTCATGACTAGCCCCTAGTAGTTATGATGAATGTGAAAGTCGGGGGAGAACACTAGAGGGGAACAACTCCCGGGCCCAACTGCGCTCAAGATTTTGCATAATCTCCCTTGGATCATACTGCGGCACTGCGATAACGCCTCAGCGCGCGTGTGTGTGTGGTATACCTTAGACATCGTCTCTGGTGAGACAGAAGGTAGGATAAAAGCATTTCCAGATTACTGGCAATTGGTGGGAGTCGTGAGGTGATGCTGCTTCTGTACGGCCGTTCTGTGTGTTCAGCAACTCTTTTGTGCAGTTTGCCCACACGTTTAGGTCACGAGGGTCGTGCCCACGCGCTTTCCGCTCAGTCTGCGACGGTAATTGCCGGAGCTTAACGACCCATTAAAAGGAAGCGCTTTCCTCCCGTGTTGCCATTGTCCGCCCCACTCGGCGCAGCCTCGCACAGCGCGATACCTTCCGAGTCGTGTCGATTAGCTGCTTGGTTTTATTTCTCCGTTTATTAGCAGAACGGTTCATTCCAAAAGCACCTAATTGTCCTTCAGCTCCAGATTGGCGGAAACTGGGCGACTCTGTGGTAAGGAACCTCCCGCAGGGAAGGAAGCATGAAGATTCCAGAAGGTGTGCCTCTGATGTTTGTGATTAGCAGTCAACAAAAACATGACAGGAGTGAGCCCTAAGGCAACAGTGTAGGGGTGAGTGAGTGAGATCTGTGAGTGCGTGGTGTCTGAATTCACGGCCGCTGCCACCCCTCCCCCACCTCTTTCCTACCTCCAGGAAGAGAAGCTAACATCACAATGTTTAAGCAACTAGCTTGTGACCTCACCAGCTAGAGGGCGGTAGCTGTAATCGTGCAACATGTCGCACATGCTGGCTGCAATGTCTGTGCAAGAGGCGTTGGGGTACTACCCGTTCAAGTCGATTTGTGACGGAGTCTTATTGGCAGGAAGAAGACCGTAGAACAGACCAGGATCTGGTGAACTGAGTCAGTGCAGTGACATGGTTAGTTAGGCTGTTTAGTCAGTGGGAGGTGTTTGGGGGAGAAATTTGATCTGCACAGACCTTATAACAGCCTCTTCAGAGCTGCATATGCGCAACGAGCCTTTTCTAGGGGTTGGTAACAAATGCAGACCCTTACAGATGCTACTTTCATTCATTCGTTCATACATTCGTTTGTTTGATATTTTTCTTTTTTTTCATTCAACCGATTGTTCATTGGTTTGTTCGTTCGGTTTCTTTTTAATCCTGCAAATGAACACCGCTGTGGTCTGACTCATTCACACGCAGAGCGTGGTAAAAAGCTGGTAAAGACAAACAGCACGTGCTGGAACAGCCGTGGCCCTGTATGCTGCTAACCCACTTGTCTCTCCGCAAAGCTTTCCACTCGCCCCGCAGGTGCTTTCCTCCCGCTAACGTCTCTTCGTCCGCATCTTTCACGCAGGGAGAGGCGTTATAGGGGAAAGAACTCGCTGGCCTGTTCCCTTGAGTGGAAGATTTTTATGGGAAACTAGCGTGACGGCCGCATATCTCTTAATTCGTCTCTACTTTAATCATCGTCGTCTTCGATGGTGATGATGAGGAGGAGGATCGTGTGGTTGACTGACGACGACGGCGATTGATAATAAAGACAATGGGGATGATGATAATGATGACGATGATGGTGGGGAGGATAACATGCCACTAAAGATACAAATGAATACATGAAATAAAAAGATAACAAGAAGTACATTTTGAAAACTATTTATTTACACGGTAATAATGGAATCCTTTTGATTTTTTTATTTTTGGAGGAGAAAGGAAAATGGTCTGTGTGAAAAACTGGTATTGTTCTTGAAATGGCGTTGTATGTGGTACGCAGAGAGGTAGACAGTTATATGCTCATCTTGCGAACATTTGTCATAGTCACATTTCCAATCGTAAGTGTCGGAATATTTCTGATTACCTAGGGCTATAATCCAGCCATTATTATACTCGTTACAAAGTAATCCTGTGGCGATTGCAGACTGTCTGTAAACGCTGTTCCCCTTCGTCACTCAAATTCTCTGGTGACTTGTGTTGTGGGCTTCCTCCGCCAGATACTCAGGGTGCTCTGTCTTTCCCATTCTCTGTGTACCTCTTCCTCTCACATCCAGCCACCAGCCCTTCTCTCTCCTTCTCTCGCTCTGTCCTGTCTTTCGTGAACAGTTTTCATTCAGCCCCTGATCAATCAGCTGAGGAGGTTTGGTGTTCACCTGTCTCGCTTTCAGAGCTGTTTTATTAAGTTTCCTGTCTGCAGGTTCCATACCCGGTATGCGTGCACGTGCGTGCAATCACCTACTTAGATCTATGTATGTGCGTGTCTTTGCGTCTGTTTTCTGTAGGCTTACGTGTAACTATGTATATGTACGTGCATTTGGGTGTGTTGGCGTTTTTTATTTGCTTGCATAGAATGGATATGTTGTACATGTTTGTTTGCTCGTTCTGTTCGATATTTTTGTACGTGGCGTAGATTTATATTATGCGCGTGCATTTGTGTTTATTTGCGTGTGCCTCATTTTGTAACCTTTTTGTATGCATAATTTGTGTATATGTCTATGCATCTGCATGTACATTCATTTTACACACTCACACACGCACGCGCGTGTAAGAAAAAGAAAGGCAGGCACACACATTAAGAAAAAGAAAGACACACACACAGGAGAGGTCATTGTTTCTGGAAGGTGTGAATGCGCTGCCTTCTCCCAGGAAGGTCAAGGTTCTAACTACAGTGAAGAAGGTGTGCACATAAGTCAGTTCGCTTTCACCTAACCTAATTTAACTACAAGGACTATTTTGAACCCGTACTCGCGAGTTGGTTTACGATGGGGACTTGCAATACATTGTGAGAGCTCTGAGCGCACAGTTCACACTGAGCAACACCTGCGCCTGTACGGCAGGCGAGCCCTGATCATAAACAGAATATTTTCGGTATCAGCCGGGATTTTTCTTTTTTTTTTACGTTATCACGTGACGTAGATTCTGAATAAATGGGCAATTTTTTCTATAAATTTGCTTGCAGTCATCGTTTTCCAATGGTGATAACTCGTTATTACCAGGCAAAAATGTCGTTACATTGTGTAATCTGTAGTAGACCAGTTGAATGTGGACTACAGTTAGTCCCCTACTTACGAACGTTCGAGTTACGAACTTCGGTACATACGAGCCAAGTTATCCTTAAGTACAAAAGTAGTTCGTAAGGATTGTCGTAAGGTCCAACTTTACTTCAGGTACTTAAATGTTGTTCAAGCACATTAAAAACAGCTGAAAACTATTGTTTATATCGGTGCGTCCGAAATTAGAGTTGGATGTACATGTTCTATTTATTACTGTACTGTAATCACAATCACGTCCGTCCCAGTAAAAACTTAGAATAAACGTACATACGAACAGCCTCCTGCTACGGAACCTGTTCGAAAGTTGGGGACATATTGTACTCTGGAGTGGGTAGACGATAGACGAAGACAGAAATAAACTTGCAGAAGAAAATTGTTCGCTCCCCCCCCCCCCAACCACAAAAGACAGGGAGCGCGGTCTGCTTCGATCTTGAGGTGCAGTGCTGCACGTGCGTTCGTAATGTTGAGGTTACAGAAGGGGGTTTTAGAAGGGCGACAATGTCAGGGGCGAGGGCAGGCTGTAAAGGAGAGATAACCTGTAAATAAGAGGACATGAGTGTTCTGCAACACGTCAAGTAGAAAATATACTCTTGAAGACTATGGCCCAAAATATCTGCTGATGGTTGGATGGGGAGAGGGTAGAGGAATGGAGAGCAGAAGGAAAAAAAGGCGAAGAAGGGAGAACAGGGATAATTGTGTTCTGTCCTCACTCGCTGGGTGCGGAAATGGCGAGAAGAGAGCAGAGCTGACAGTGACTGCGGGGCGCAGTGGCAGCTGGGATAGCGTGGGCTGGCGCGTGGAGCAGGGCTGTCATCGAGGAGTCCCTCCCGTCCGCCCGCCCGCCACCTAGCGCCACGCGCTCGCACGTCATCAAACCTTTCACTTTCTTGGTCCGTCGGCATAAATATTTTCTCAGCTCACCGGCAGTTAAAAACGAAGCGGAGGGTTGGGGTGGGATGGGGGTAGAAACGTCCCTGACGATTATTATGACAGAATTTTCGAAAGCTTGATTTGACCATGCCTGAGGAGTCTTAAAAAATAAATATAGCTTTTGTGTCTACCCCACCCATCAGGGGAAAAACACGAACGTGTGTGTGTGTGCGCGCGCGCGCGCGTGGGTGATGACGCACGCGATTGGAGTTTTTTGGCATTGCATGATGCATGATGACTAGGTTCTCTCCCCCTCCCAACACTCCACTGACTTACAAATTAAGATATTTTGAGCTGAAAGTTAGTTTATTATTTGTTTGTTTTATTTTGTTCTCAGCGCAGAATCCCAGTTTTTGTTTTCATCGTTTTCGTTCTCTTCTATTTGAGTTAAATATTGATGATATCGAGAATCAGCTGGTGTTGCTGACGTGAGATTCAGACTATAATGATCTCCGACGAGCACCTACTCACACTCAAAACACACACACAGAGAGAGAGAGAAGTCGAAGAGATTAAACCCACCACTACCATCTGAAGCTTTGACTGCCCCTACGTAATGTAACTTGAGTGGATAGAAGCTGTGCTGCATCTGTTGACCATCTGACTGGACGAGCTGTGATCAGCTGTGTACTTGGGCAGCTGTCAAACCACTCATCGCAAACCGTTCTGCTGTCCTAGGTATATGTTTTTCTTCTCTGGATGCTTGGTTCGACGCTCTAGCATTTGCCCATCAGTCGTTCATTGGCGATCGTTGCGATCGGCAATAATAGCAGCGATAACAAATTTGAAACCAACATCGTTGATGATAGTCGTGATGATGATGCTCATATCCTTGCTTGTAATAGGCTTTTGTTATTTTATTGGCTTCTTTGGACGTAGATATAATTTAGCGAACCATTTCTCACGATGAAGATTCCCCATCCTGGAAGGAAACAGTCTCAAGAAAACCCGAATTTTGTTCACAGCATTTTCGAAGTCCCCTACCCCTAGTTTTCTCATCATTTGTGTTCTGCATGAGCACGCATTGCCTGATAGTACCCGGGGAGGTGGTGTTTTACGCCGAGCCACCACCTAATGCTAAATAAATCACGGCAAGGCAGCCTGCGGAGAAAGAACAACGTGCCCGAGACGAGAGCTGAACCCAGGAGAGCCAGCCTTCACTGTATTGGTGACAGGCGCTAACTGTCGCGCCACCGGGCCGCCTTTTTGCCTGAGAGGAAGAACAACAAAACGTTCAGAGGCCACATTCATGAAGCGAAGTTAACTCCCGGTCCTTGTTAAATCAAGGGCAAGTGTCTTGTCTCCGTGGTGCCCAGCTACTGCATAGTTTTGAAATTAGTGGCAACGATCCCTCGGGGCAAAGCAACACAAAGCAATGTCCGCGGGGGTCCAGACTGTGCATCGCAAAGATTTAGTTAAGACTTTTTTTTTTAAAACTTGATTTCGCCATTTTTGCCCGTGGGTAACATCAGTTTACCCTCTCCTCATGAAGACGACCCCAGGCTGTTCGGCCACCGTCCGGCCGTTGACGCAGAGCAGGCTGCCGCACAACACGGGATCGTCGTCAGAGAGCGTTTAAAAAGAAGCGTGCTTTGGGCGGCGTGGGAGGCGCTCTGTCTCAAATGAAATCGCTTTGTCGGCTCGGGAGGAGACGAGCGCGTGTCTGACACGTCTGCTGATTGCTTGCCCGCCAGAGGCCCAGCAGCCCGTGTCACTTGTCAGAGCCGCCAAAGCTCTTATTTCACGTCGCCTTCAGAAAGTAAATAAATATGTATGCCCAGTGATGTTCGCGCCAGACTAGAGGGGGGGGGGGAAAGAAACCGCGGGAGGGTGAGTTCGTGTGGATGGGAAGGAGAGAATTGGTTTTTGAAAGATCAAAGGCGAGGTCATTGGTGCACGGTCCGAGCGTAGCAAAGTGTTTCTGCGGTGCTCATGCGCGTAGAAATCGACGTTTTGCCAGTTTTGAGTTTCGGCGGGTTGAGTCTTTCTCAGCATTTTAGCCTGTTTTGAGGCTGGACATTTGTTACGGCTTATTAAAAAATATTCTAAACATGTTTCCGGTTTTGAGATGAAACATTTTGCCAGTAGTGAGGCACGACCTTTTGCCAGTTTCTGACTTAGGATACCTCCACTTTACGTGTGACGATCACATAGGAGGTCTTCAGCGCACGTCAAAGCATGATGAGTTTGCACCGCCTGGTCCATTTGTCTTCTCTGACGGCAGCAACCGAAACTAGTGAGAGAGAGAACGAAAGAGAAGAAAGCACAAGTTCTCATGCATCAGTTTAAACGCCGCAATGACGTGTCTGTCTGTGTCTCGCCTCGGTGGCCGCCTTGCATGAGCGATGGCATCCTGACCCCGCTCCGGCCTCCCCTCCCTTGGCAACAACGGTCCATCTGTTCAAACGCAAAACACATTTGCTTCAGTCGAGGCGCAAAAGACCGGAGAGTTCAAACAAGGGAGGGTGGGGGGGGGCTGCCTCTACATCCTGTGCTGTTCACGGACGTGGATGCATGCGGGTTTGCGCGTGTGTGTGTCGGATGGGGTGGAGGGAATGAAGAGCTCCCCAAACGAAGCCTCTACGTCCACCGTTTCGTGTCGCCCACTTCAGTAATGGAGATACAGAAACTTGCAGTCACTAGCCTACGTCCAATACAGCGTGTCGCTGACTCCAGTAATGGAGATACAGACGGGATACAGACTGCTTAGCAGTCACTGGCCGAGGTAGTCCGCTTCACCCGGCGTTGACTTTTACCTCCGACTCTTTAATTAAACTGTGATTTTATTGTCAACTTCTGATCTATGACTTCCTTTGTATCAGCCTTATTCATGCCCAACGTCAGAGCAGCGAAGTAGTGGAACTCCTGGTGTCCCTTCCCTAACTGGACAGTTTGACAGCTCGTGGTCTGCAACAGTGGCACAACGTGTTCGGCTCACTGACTTCCCCTGTCCTTCCTTTCGCTGTCACACGGGAAATCTTTGAAATTACGATGGTGTTGGAAATTTCTCTGCGTAACATAAATTATTCTCGTATGTGTGTGTGTGTGTGTTTCATCTTAAAAGAAAGAAAACACGAAAATTAAACATCCTTTGGGGTAACCTACACCAACCAGTCATACTCCATAACCGAGCAGTCGACAGGAGTATTCGTATCAAATCTGGTCAGGAGTAGACAAACGGAGTGGATTTGCATAGGGTGCAAGAGTCGCCATCCCACCACAGACATCTATTGCCACACCACACTTTGCTTCTTTTATAAGATTATATACTCAGCACATGATTCACGAAATGATCAAACGCTTTTGCGCAAGCGCTTAGAGGCCACTCGTAGAAAGTAACTGAAGTAGATGTAAGCCCGTAGGCTGGCATGGCGCAGGATTTCGAGCAGTGGAAGGTGTGAAAGACTTTTTTTTTTTCTTCAGGCAGATGCTGGTGACGTCAGGTCCTTGACAATTTTCATGACATGAGCAAACACATATAAGTGTAGATGGAGGACTGGGGTGAATTGCAATCAGCTGCAGCTTTTTTGTCGTCGTTGGTAACTTGTCGGCAAGAATTCTGAGGCAGTTCAGGGTTGATTCCGCCTGCTCAAAGACGTGGCTACTACTCCTGTTAATGCTTCTCCCTCCCCACCCCCGCCCCCCACTATCCCCCAGCAAAAATGATGTAAAGGCTGTCACCCCCAACCTCCGACCCATGCAACACCTTTTCCATTCGGCAGCACTCCTCCCACCAACGTTGCGGTAATGTCGAGCGAGCGTTCTCACGGTTGAGAGGGGGTCTGTGAAACAGGTTTGCTAAATATTGCGCCTACTGTTGGTTGTTGCCAAGGCGCTTAATTCTCAACTTTGTGGTGCAGTTCTCAAAGCAGCAACCCCACCTCATACCCCAGTCCCTCCCTCCATCTCTTTTCCGTCTTCGAGCACAGGTAAGATGCTGCTGCGTGTAGTCAGTTCACCTGAGATGCTATGAACCTTTCCGTTCCCCTTCCCTCCCTCTCTCCCCACTCCAGCCTCAGATCACAAACCAGGGACGAACACAGCAGTAACAAAACTGCAGGACAAGCGAACTTCATTCTCAGGTCACTTGTACATTCTTGTAAATGTTCTCCATAAGCAATTTTAAACAAAAATTATCTCTTGCATCAAAGAGCGCTCGTCTGTGGTGATGTGGCGTACACACGAAGAAGTCCATGACTAGACTGCGCACTAAAACCTTAGCTGCCTCCCATGTTCACGACATGTCTTTTCTTTCCATTTGTAATGTTTATTACCCAGGGTATAAATATTATGCTCAAGGGAAATGAGTCAGGACACAGTTAACAAACAGTTAAAGTGGCTGTAATATTTCTAATCTTATTTCTAACTCTGTTATTTTACACTCACATGACTGCAATATATGTATTTTTATTATAACGCATGATGCTTGACATTCCGCTCAGTGGGTTAGCAGCGGTCCTGACCACATTTGAAGCGCGTGCCGTTCCCTACACGATTATGATAGATGTTTGCTGTGGTATACATTAACTCCTCGTCAGGTTCTCCACAAAACCCGCAGCAGGAAAAAAAGCAGCAGGAAGACCTGAAGACGGTCGTACAGCTGTTCAGTTTGGATGATCTGACACAGGGGCGTTGTTGTGTGCCCCCCAGGCTAAGTCTTGGGCTGTTCAATTGATGCGGACTCAGGTTGCATCCCAACTCTGTGGCTCTGCCTACAGTCACGTCCAGACTCGGTTATTGGGATAGTGACACTGTCGGGCCTTTCCTGCTACACGTGTTGACAGACTTACTAAGATTCAGAACTCGGGAGCTGGGAGAATCAAACTTCTGCAGCAGGCATCACACCTGGTCTGTAGTCACGCCGCTAGCTGCCAGTAAGAGAAGTGTGTTGCATGTAAAATCCTGTCATACGCTTACTCGCGCGTGAGAAACAACTGCAGGGTACTTGTGGAGGGTTGACGGATGCATCCGTGTTTGAAGCTGTTTGCAGTCTCTGGGGTTGTTTTTTTTTTTCCTTTCTCTAAGTCATGCTCATAGGGACACCAACAGCAAGAGTGTTAAGGCCAGGCCAGGCCATTCCGGAATGCGGCCCCTGTCGCTACTTTCTGAACTGAAACGTGCAGAGTCTGAAACAATCTTCCGCAACTGCCGTTTATCAGCTAAACCGCCACCTCTCCCTCAACCACCACCCACCCCTCCCAGTCCTTGTTTGAGTCCCCGCACGCCACCTCTTTTTGATACCCTTTTGTTTTGGTTGGTTATTTAGATTTCTTTTTTAATAGACAATGAGCAGATGTGTGACGGATATAAACATTCACTTTGTGTGTGTGTGTGTGTGCGCGAGGGTGTACTCTTCCTTCTCCGCCGTCGCCTCATCCTCTTAGGATATCTGTGCTGTAGTGTGGGTTATAGTTGAACCGGAAGTTGCGTAATGTTAATGAGTCGATCAGTAGACTAAATATTTTTTGCAGGTCTTGAAAAAAGAAAAAGGAAGTCGATACAAGTCTAGAGCAAACAAATTCACCGCCCCAGCTCAATTGCCTGTGCTTATTTAGTTTTCTCTTATATTTTTACGGGAAAACAGCCTCTTTCCCGTTCATCGTGAGTGTCTTTCTTCCAGATCTTTCGTTATCGCGTTCGCCAGCCAAACAGTTGCGCCACCACAAAAAAACCCATGCCACCACTTTTGCCACTTTTGGCCTCCTCGTGCAGCAGACACACGTGGACGCAGTCTCCACTTCCTGTTGCAGAGGATGGAGCCAGAAAGTTTTGTCACCGTGGGCCCCCAGATCGTTTTATCATCACTTTCATCACGCTGACGCGCAAGAAGCAAAGAACTGCCTGATCGCATCGAAGGATAATGTGATTTCCGGGATGAACAAAAAGGCTTTTTTCTTTCAGAATAGCCTGCATAGGTCAGGCCCGCTTGAGATTTTTCTTCGAGTATGGCCACAGTAATCTTATTGTAATCGTATTCTTGACTAAGGATGTGTATACTGCAGAAAAAGAAACTGTAGCATGGGATAAGTCTATTACTGCCTCATCAGATACTTCCAGGACGTGTGTATCTAAGCAGTAAGCTTGTTACGAGAACAGGCGAGACTCCACCTTATGCCGACTCTAAGAACAAGCCTGTTAACCGCAAAATGCTGCCCCCCTCAGACATGCATATCCGTGGGGTAAACCTGTTACCCCTGCACACAGCCCTTCTTGACAAGCCTTCAATAAACAGAAAGCTGTTAGCCACCCCTGAGATCATACTTACCGACTTAGAACTCGAGCCTTCAGAGCTTGTTAGTGTAGGGTTAGATAATAAGAGAAAAGTCCCGCTTGATTATGGGACTCCCAAGAAAGTCTGATTGCATGGAATTTGCTTTTGCAGTCCCGTGCGTTTGAAATGTCGGAAGATTGTGTATAGGGTCACGAGGCATGCGTGTCGAAGGGAGTGTGGATGTGGTACTCCTACTTCCTGCTGCAGAGACTGTCATCTTGAGTAATGCTGCAGGAAGATTTACCGGCGGTGGTGGTGGTTGCGACTTGTGAAGGAACTAGAGGCTGGGGGTGGGGTGGAGAGCTGTAGCGGGAAGTGATGGGCATCTGTTAGTGCAGCTGTGGTGACGGGTGGAGCGAGGGATTAAAATAAACTCAGGGTAACCTGTGGACACCATTTCTTACTCCACTGATGTGGTGGTGTTCAACCCCTCCCACCTCCCCACACACACTTCTTACCCTCGTTGAGTTAGCTTTTTTAGTTTCTTATCTTCAAAGAGCGCATATATCTTTCCATTTATCTGTTCGCTATAGCTGGGACTTCTGGGCAAGTGATGTTCCGTAGCCAATTTTTAACCTTGTTACCAAACTTACCCGCTACTCGTGAATGGTGGCGGCGGGACTGTTTGAAGTGGGAAGACTGCCGACGGTCGGCGGCCTTGCGCTGCAGATCAAAAGATTCAATTTACCGCTACGATCTTTGTTTTCATTAATTAATTTTAGAAGACTTTTTTTAGGCCAGTGAGTAGAGGGCACGGGAGTGCCAACCCACCTGCAGCTCACTTTCTTCGCAACCGTTCATTTAATCTTTGATGTAGCTGCTTTGAATTTTGTCAGCTGGCGTTCCCTGGCTGGCCGACATAATAGTTTGAAATAATGAAATGGTGTCAAGAAATCTATACTGCATACATACAGTATATATATATAGAAAGAGTATGAAGGCTTTGATGTTTCTCATTATCGACGTCGCCGTCGTGAGCATGATTTCTTTTCGCGCTTTGAACAAGAAATCTTACGCACGACTTATCCGTCATCACCTCCACCACACACCCTCCCCCCTTCCATTCCAAACCACTAATGCTATTTTTTTTTTTTAAGTATTTGCGTATGCGTATTGGAGAAGATCAAAACAGTAGGAGGAGTTCGCTTTCTTTAGGAGTTATTTTCACCTAACTTCAGCGTAACTTTCTTACATTCACGAAACAGCTTCAGCAGTGTGGTAGCGCGGAACACGTTTTACTCAGCTGTCATTGTCAGTCTTCTTTCCCCATCAACCAACTGGACCAGCAGAGCGTGCAAGCCGCAAACCTGGCCCAGCAACGGTCAGAGAGAGAGAGAGAGAGGCGGTCGAGCTGTCAGCTAATGACCAGGGGCCAGTTGCACAACACGTTTCTAAACCTTAAAACTGTTCTAAAGAAGCAAAATCTCTTCTTAGCCATTTTGATGCATTGCAGAAAAACATACAAAAATTTGTACTAACTTTAACTTTATCTTACTTAAAGCAGTTTGAGTTTTAAAAATTCTAAAATTGTGGTGTGCACTTTAAACTGATTATCTAAAAAGAGTTAAAGCCTAAAAGTGTTTAAAATTAGAAATGTGTTGTGCAACTGGCCCCAGAACTCACTTTCAAAACGTGGCGAGCTGGAAAGGAGGCGTGTGGGTAAGCAGAAGTCTGCAGTACCGGCAGTTATGAAGGGTGTAGCCATTCACAAAAGTCATATTTAGCCACGTGACTGTTTAGAGTACCTGACAAAGTCTCAAAACTGAAGAACGTTGTTAAGGTCAGTGTCGATGACCCTAGAGGGCGTCCAGCACTGATTGCCGATTGGCCGTCTGTTGAATGTTTGTGCCGTAATTCTCAGCGCGGAGCATTGGACTAATCAGTTGCTGCACCACAGATCTTTGTTTTGCTCAGTCTCCTCTAATAATTATCCTTAATGTTGTCATGGTTGGGTTTTCCTCGACGAGGCATCGCATCAAATGTAGGGCGGAGTAGCAAACTCGGAGGGTAAGAAATGCTTATGTGGAGGTGGAGGAGTGTGACTCGCAGTTGATCAGCTAGCGCTTATTTGTTTAGTTCTGTTGTTCGTCCTTCATTCTCTACCTTGTATTAAGGGACTATTAAAGGGGGTGGGGGGAAGAGATACAATTTTTCCAAATCTGGATGAACACACGCTTTTCGTTCTCGAGATACAAACATCACTGTGAACAGAAATCAAAACCGTGACAAATTTGTACACAGACATTTAGTCCCAGGTCTCCCACTTTCTGCGGGCTTGACAACCCCAATTACACACACACACACACACACACACACACACACACACACAATCCTGACGTTTCAGTTGTTGATCAGTTTCTATGGTGATGTTTGTAGGCGTATATCTTAAATGTTAGGTCAGTACCGATCCAGATTTTGGGATGTGGGTATCTTGCACTGAACTTCGCCTAATCATTAGAATAAAAATTCTTTCAGCCCACCTGCCCTTTAGTATATGCGCCTGGATTTCGCCTGCGAGAAATATTCGCAAGTGTAGGAAGAGGAGGAGGAAGAGTAAGCTGGAACACCACCAATACCATCATCATCACCAGCAACACCACCACAGCCAGCAAAAAACGAAGAAACGAGAGGTGGTGTAGACTCAGCCTGCCCGATATTTGTCTCCTTTTAGTGCCCTTTAAGGTTGTCTCGGGTACACGGGCAGTTCCTGGTACCTCTGCGGGCGGCCTCGTGAGGGGAAACGAGCCTCTTTGAGAGATCTCTGGCATCGTTAGAAAATCTTTCTTTCGCCTCTTGGAATGGAACGCGTTTAGTGTCCGGAACGCTTTTCATCAGCAGCGTCTGCGGCTCAGCTTTCGCCGTGCAGGAACATAAATCTGAGAACGAAACATGGGCACAGGAATGGTTGGGTGCAGTGTTGGGGGGGGGGGAGTAAGAGGCCAGGAGGTGAGATAGGGTGTGGCTGTGATAGTTTGAAACAACAACAAAAAAGGTAGTTTCAGGTTTTTGAGGGATTTTGTAGAACGTTTGCGAGGGTCACAGAAGCGTTGGCCACTTGTCGGACTTCGTAGACCTCGATGGTTTTGGCATTTCAGGCATCCACGGCATGTCATTTTTATGAGCACCTTCACCCCGCCCGTCTGCATGCCTCCCTGCCCACACCCCAGTCCCAACCCCCTAAAGACGCTTTCTGTCCTCAGGGTGCCATCCACTTTGAAATATTTTCCCTGTTGGTCATCAGCTGCCCCTTGCACGATCAGAGCTACTAGCAGCATGCGAAACAGCGCACGTCGGGTGTGGGTGGTTGTGGGTTTAATAACGAGCTTTTTATGGTAAACATCCGGGTATCATCAAGCCTCGTCTGACAGACGTAAGGTCGTCATGCTAGTCAAACCTGTCCGTCTCTCCACCCCGCCATCCTCGTCCACAGAGAGGTCAGTGGGCATGCGCGATAATGTCACTAGGGTCGCGATTACCATTTAGGGTCAGAGACCTGCATTTAACTATTATATATATATATATTCTGCAGGAAGGCCTAGACTATAAATAAGAATTGCGGCTTTAGACTTTCTGAAAGACTGGCAAGGAAATGTGGACTTTTTGGTCAGCACCTACCGCAAGATGATGCGTGCTGTGTCGGGCCCTCTGATCTGTTCACTAGAGGAGGCCATGTTTCAAACTGCGTCTCACATCAGACGGCTATCAGGCAAGAAACGTCTTTGAGCGAAAAGCGAAGAGAGCAGAGGTGAAAGACGATAGTGGCATGGAGAGAGTAGGCGGGGCGGGGTAGGGGACGGCCAAGTTTTGAAAAGAGTGTAACTGCTAAAGTTTTTTTTTTCTTGTTAAAGAATTTTTCTCTATTTTGGTGGCTGGGTGCTGTCAGGTGTTGTACACTAGTGTCATCGCCAGGGCGCGGCTATAACAGCCAGTCAAAGAGGATGTTCTTTAGATTTTGAGAGACTTGCTTGAAAAATGAGCCGGAATGGGGTGTCTCGCTAACGGAGAGGCGGAAACACTTTCACGTCACGGCGCCTGAGCAGACAGAAGTTGGTCACTTTGAAGTCTTCGCCATCAGTTCCGACACCTGGCTTTGAGATACTGGGAGGAGAGGCTCCTTGACTGCTAATGGTACAGAAAGGGACGGGAGGTCAGAGTGGGTACGGCGAAAGACTGAGGACGATTGTAAGCGTGTCGAGGTGTTGGGATTGTAGGGTAGATAGTGGAAGATCAAAGAGAGAGAGAGAGCTGTGCCTGTGTATGATGGTTGCGCGCGTTTGCACAAAAAGACACTAACATAGTTTGACTAATGTTTCTGTTGACCTTTGATAAGATTAACTGTATCCTGACATGTTACCAGTTAATGTATTTACTTACCCTTCAGTATCTTTTCCTCTGTTCATTTTTCTTGTTGAAAGTATCATATTTTGCGGACGGTGCCGTTTGAATGAGTTTGTTACCGCACGTGCAAACCAGTCAGACGAAAAGCGGCGGAGGTGTGCGTGGGTGTGGTGGCAGTAGGTGTGAGGGAAACGTCCTCGGAGGACCTGGGAATGCGATTTCAAGCCCTCAGAGTGCGGTGTGACTGTGTAGTTAACGGATTTGCATGTGTCAGCTTGAGGAGGGCAAACCTCACTACATTACTAAGAAAATCAGAAAATTAGACCTCAGGTGTGATATTCACACGTAAAATGAGAAACTCAATCTTCACACTTGTCTCGCGAGATTTCACGTTACTAATTTTAGTGGTTATAGTAGATTTACACAAAGTCGAATGTTCTGGAATTTCTCGAAACGAACGCAGAAAGAGAGAGAGAGAAGCGGGTGTCGGAGGGGTTGAGAAGAGAATTTCGCCATCTGATCCGGACAGGCTTCTGAGAAAGAGAACGTCATCGAGGACAGTTGACATGGTGCCGTTATGAGCATCGTCACCTGAGAGGAGACAGAGCTTGCAAAAGCGCCGTCAATACCTGACCTAGTTGCGAAATGTCAGGAGGCGAAAGGAGGAGACTGGGGCGAGGAGTCGTGATGTCTAAATTGGGACACATTCTCATGGCGGAGAGATCCCTTGCTGGCAGATTGCATTGACACATGCATAGCCTTAGACTCTTGCTTAGTGCGCCGGCAGAAAGACCATTATTGCATTCTAGTTTAATAGAGGCGTTATTTTTGCTAGATGTCAGGTGGTTTATTATTTTTTTTTTGGACGGAAGGGGGTTTCAAGCTTTTAGTTTAAATTAAGTTTTGCTTCTTCAGCTCCTTAGGAATGGCGAAATCGGAAAGCTTTAAAAAAAATTATATATAGAGAGACAGGTCTTTTATTATAGAGAAAAGCATGAGGAGACCGAAACCCACATACGCAGACACTTGCGCGCGCGCGCACGATCACACAAACATGCACACACAAATTCATGCGCGCGCATTCACGGAGTTAATGCGCTGATTGATAATGACGAACGATTATAGCCGATGGATGATTATACGTGTTCAAATTAGTTAATATTTTATAGATATGAATGAATAGTTTCATTGGGTGTATTGTTTGCATGTGAGAAAGATTTGATCGGACATAACGGAAAATTACCACCACCACCCTAAAAAGGACGACAATGCTATACAATAGAAGTTAGAGGGAAAACACACACACACACATGCGCAGTCACACTCACTCTCATGCATACTCTCTTTCACGCACGCACTCTCACGTACCCTTCTCCTCTCGTGGTTACTTTGCGGTTCATGTTTTCAGCCGGGTAGGAGGGTGACGAGCGGCGGATGCGTGCGCATCAACACGGGTGCTGCTGTGCCACCGGGTGCCGACGCCGTGGTGCAGGTGGAGGACACCAGGCTCGAAAAGGAGGAGGAGTTGACAGGCGAGGAGCTGGAGATCAGCATCCTGACCACCCCGACACCCGGCCAGGACATCAGGTATACAGCGAACCGTGCAGGTCGGTTGCACGAGTAATAAAGGCTGTGGGCGAGTGACGACGGTTTTCCTCAAGATGTTCGCATTATTGCATGATGCCGATTTGACAGACATGCTTGCCTCATACTTTTTAAAAAGTTTATTGTAGCTTTAGTGCAGTTACAGTTTGCCTGGCTAATACGATGAAGTTCGTATTTAGTTTTTTTTTTTTTTTCTCTGCACGCCATTATTTTCGGGGCAGCAAACGATTTTCAGCAGAGCGCTCTCTTCGAATACCCGGCCGTCTTCTAGTTCTGTACCACCCTTCATTCGCCAAGTTTTGTCTTCGTGCTATTACCTTTCTTTGAAAATCAGTACAGGGTGCAGACCGTAGGGGCAGTTTGTATGCGGACTGTCGCCTTGTCTTATGCCCACTGTCAGCGATGTCCTGCAGGATGTCGTCTTTTCTTTCTTGAGCTGCTTGAGCCTTTTCTCTCGTCTCGGTTGTGTTCTGATGGAATAGGAGAACCTGTAAGAAAAGACGAGCATAGACAGAGAAGAACATGCTGAACTGGGAGCCCCGGTAGCTTAGTGGTAATACAGCCGCTTGTCATCACCAGTACACTAAGGACCGCCAGTGTTCTGTTTAGATCGCGTCTCGGAAGCACACACCTGTGTGACACCTCTTCACAGGACTTGTCGTCCGAGCTATTCCGCATTCTCCACTTTCCCATTTGGCCCCATTCGTGCTTACTCACCAGTGTATCAGCTTGTAAACAACATTTTCAAATCAAACCAGTTAACCAACCAAGGCGGACTGCAGATGAACGGAGGCAAGAGAGGTCAGCAATATTCAGACACTTTGGTGCAGCACGAGAAGAGCCAGGGTGATTCTGTGACATAGTCATAGTCAGGCCCAGCGTGAAAAGCTTCCGGCCGCTCTCCTAGCTTTACTACACTTGCAGAATTCCAATTTTATCTTGATTTGAAAAGTATTTTGGCTTGGCCGTAGACTTGAAACTCATTATTATTATTACCATTGTAATTTTTTTTTTGTCTGTCGGTGGTTTGCGTGCTTACATGCGTGTTTTTGTATGTGCGTATGCGTGTGTGTGCATGTGTGTTTGTTTGTGTAGACCCGTTGGTTCGGATATTGCCACTGGAGAGCACGTCCTTCACAAAGGACAACGTCTAGGTCCTGCCGAGTTAGGACTGTTGGCAACGGTAGGGGTGACGTCAGTTTTGTGCTACCGGAAACCAGTCGTGGCTGTCATGTCCACTGGCAATGAGGTAAAACATCCAAGGCATTCCCAAGAACATTCACACGTGTTAGACCTAATGATCATTCCTTCAAAAAGAAAAAATTCCCATTTCTCAACGGCAGTTAGCACTTAGAATATCAGAAGGCTTGTCATTTATCATTCATTAATAACAATATTAACTTTTGCGGCCGTTCTGAGGGAAGTGCTTGGTGCCAACGGTGAACGAATGGCTTGGGGAAGGAAGAAATATGGCGCAGGCCCTATATGTCTGGTCCTGTGGCTGACTCGCTGGATAAGGATAAAACGTGTATGTACCCGCTGCTCCCGTCTCTCATTTCATATCCCCCACCCTTTCCCCCCTCCTAGAGAACTTCACCGGCACTACTCGCACCGTGAAATTAACCCCCGGTTACACGTGTGTGTGCAGCTGATAGAGCCCGGGGAACCGCTGCGGGCGGGCAAGATCAGGGACAGCAACCGCACAGCCCTGATAGCGCAGTTGAAAGAGGCTGGCGTCGCCGCCGTGGACCTTGGAGTGGCCCCTGATAAGTGAGTCCTGTCCAACTGTGGGGGACCTCTATAAACTTCACAACCTTGCAGTCGTCGTGGGGAGAGTGGTCAGGTCAAGGTCGTGCCAGACTGATAAGGCTAACCCCCCTTTTTTTGTTTTTTTGGAAGCAGACTCTTGAATGATCATTATCGTCACTTATAATGGAGAAGTGTGGGTGGGTGGAGCAAAAGCGACTGTTGAGCCGGGAAACCATCGCAACTATTTATGAAAGTTAATAAAAAAAAAACAAACTCAAAAGAAAATCAATCTTCACAAAAACGCGCGCGCGCACACGCACACACACACTCTTTCTCTCATTCGCTAGCATTCTTCAATGGATGTAATTTATATGGGGGTAAGGAGTTTTGTCTCACAATCTTAATAGAAACTGAGCAATACATTTTCAGCCCAGATGCCTTGCTGCAGGTGTTGAGGCGAGCCTTGAGTAAGGCCGACATCATTGTCACTTCCGGCGGTGTGTCTATGGGCGATAAGGTAAAAAAACAAAAATTCATTCATGGGGTCTGCTGATATACTACCCGCATTTTGTGTGTATTGCCAGCTGCGCAGCAAACTGCGGAAGCTGCCTACATGCGTGTTGATAATCCTTCTGTGTCTTGGTGGCAAAGAAAAAGAAAAACTTAAGTCTTGTCCATCGGCAAAACATTTACGAAAACATGCAAAATAAGTAAAATAAAATTTAGCTTGCTAATGTCCAAGAGACAAACGTTTGCTACCATTATGCGTAGCAAACTGATTGCTATATATTCTGTTATGGCGGGTCGTCAGTATCAGATTTCGTAATCGTTGTGCTCACAATTGTACTTTAGGTGTCACCCCCACCTTCACCCTGTCCTCTGAACAAGCTTTCAGTAAATTTTCAAGTTCAAGTTAACAGTGTTAGCCAGGGGATGCACCTGCTCAAACCGGCGTTCTAGTTGTTCCGGATATTTAAGTTGGTGTATGGAACATGGTGTGCATAATATTTTTGCTTGCTGTTTGCGAAATACTTCCGGGAAATGATGGAAACTAATACAGTAAACATGAAATGATCATGATGATGCATTATTATTATTATTAATCTTTTCATAACAGGATTACTTGAAACAAGTTCTGGAAACTGATCTGAAAGCGAAAATGCATTTTGCTCGAGTGTTCATGAAACCTGGGTAAGTTACCGTTCACACATACACTAATTAAAATAAGTGTTAATTAAAGTGATTTACAGAGATTGTCACAAGCTCTGTCATTGACCTAAACCTTTTTTTTTTTCCTCCCCACTATAAACGTGGGGCTGGGAAAGAACCCGCTACGCTTCTGCGGCCATAAAGTCTGCATGCAGTGCACTTACAGCGGTTTTTCAGCAGTGTGGTATTTCACATTGTCCTTCAGTCTCTTGTTGTTTGTTGCGAATCTCTCCGTCGTGATACCTGTGAAAGCAAAATCACGAAAGACCAAAACAATATCGCCAGTGGAAGCCGGTGGAAAGACAGCTGCACAAAGCCAGCATCTCTCGCTCGTCGTGGTGCTTAGCAACAATGTGAAATTCATTAGGGTGGGAAACAATAAAGTCTTGATAAGGGCTCCTTGCCAGGGCTGCTATCACGAACCATGTGGTTTCCCTTCATTAAAAACACTTTTTCGGTTGGTTGTTTTGGAAGCACACGTGGCTTTTGTTATATTATCTTCACGCACAGCTGTTCCAAATGCCTGTGTAAGGTGGTCGACAGCGAGTCTCCTGCTAACTGTGTGTGTGTGTGGTCAGACCTGTCAGTCTGATGAAATGGGACGACGATGACGACGACGACGACGATAGACGGATGGAGAACAAAGATTTGTAATAGAAGTTCACTTTGCGCAGGAACCGACAGGCGGCACTCGTCCTCATGCTTAGGAACTTCATGCAGTGTTGGCAGACGTAAACTTTTTTCATGTCTAACAAAAGTGTTTTTTTTAAATTTTCTTCAATAATTTTTGTTTTAAACGTAGTTCCTTGGAGAATTTTATTTATGGCATTAGGTCGACTAGAATCTTGCTCTGTGGCATCACGTAGTCTAGAAGACAGCGTGGTACAGCCCGTCCTCTCCAGTTCTTTGTCAAGTCTCTTTGTGTGTCTGTGTGTGTGTTCTGTATTATCACAACACCCTAGCGCTTCAAGAGTCGTCTACAGTACCATTAGTTTCGAGAAGTTTCCAACACTTATTCTCTCTCTTTCTCTGACTTTCGAGCGATTCATTTCGTGTAATTAAATATACGTTTTTTAAAAAGTCTCATTTTCCTGCCTGAGGCATTCCGGAATTTGCTGGAGAGACCTTTGTCTCTCCCCGTGTAGTGATGATCGAACTGCCGTGGTGTTCTTAACATCGGCGACCGGAGAGCCATTGTTGCGACTTTTTATCTGCATTTTCCAGCGCTTTGCTCTGATACAAGGTGCATTTGCAGCACAAAGTAAGTGAAATTAAAAAAAAGACCAATCGAAAGCGAGGAAAGAACTTACAAACATTTGAAGGATAGAACAAGTGTACTAGATTCTTCATAACAGTGGGTTATTGTTTAGTAGATAAGTCATCGTATTATTGTGTGTGTGTGGGGGGGGGGGACAGTTGTCGCAGACACTTCATAGCAATGTACTATTGTGTATGTTGATACTTTTTTCATTCCGTTGCCTTATTGTAAATGTAATAATAAAATATATAACTGATAATATGTACCTGATAGCATTACCCACCACTACCCAAATCGAAAATGCTGGGAATTTAGTGAACTGATAAGTTCTAGCAGACGATGGTTGCTTCTAGTTTCTGTGAAGCGTGATGCCTCCTCGGCCACGACACTGGCTTTCACTTTAAGAGATCTTTATTCTACAGAATGTCCGTGTGCAGATTCCTGATCATAATGTCATTGAATAATTCAGACCGCTTAAATGGTTTAGTTCACATTCTTTAAGTTCAGCCCATGATAACATCCACAGTTTTGATGAAAAGAAGTAGCTCTCAACTTCATCAAAAAATTATGTTGAAGGAGTTACTGAGGCTGTTTCGTTGGAAAACTGTTACCAGGCATGTCTAATAATTACTTCAGTCAAGGCAGATTATTTTAAACTTCCCTGTCTATTTCTTTTTACAGCTTGTGTCGCAGATATTGTATTGCAAATGTTCCCTTTATTCTCGAATTTGACTTAAATTGAATCATCTTTGCGAGCAGCGCGGGTCAAAACTGTCATTTTCAGAAATAATGTTTTGCATTTATTGTGTTTGGTGTGCTAGACGTAAGTTGCTGAAATGAATGAAATTCTGAGCATAGCTGATGGAAAAACTCGCTCCTAAAGTTGGCAGAAATCACCAAAAAAGCTTGACAAAATTAAATTTCTTTAAAATTTGGTGACCCCGTTCCAAAATACGTTATGTCTATGTTTTATGAGTCAGCATGATGGGGACGAGATGTCAAGGAAAAAGGTAAAATATAAAAATATGGAGATCAAATGGAAATCAAAAGTGACTTTGTCATGTGAAAAGTGAATGCCTGTCCCTGACTCCACTCAACCGTTTGACCAGCCTTAACGGTCAATAAAGGTAAATTTTAACAGATGTGGCCTGCTTTGACAGAAATAACCGAAATTGCTGGCGGATTTACTCAAAAACAGTATGTTACAGCTTAACAGGAAAAAAAGTATTATGGCACTGCCTCTGAAACGAATATCAACAAGGAAAGGAGCGTAGAAGACAATGTCATTGCATGCTCCTCTTTCGTCTCCTTCGTTGCTTGATTTTGTATGTGCAAGATCTTGATTGCACTCTTGATATCTGCTTCCTGCTCTTGATTTTTATTTCATATCTTTATTTAATTCGATAAACATGCATGCAGGACCAACAGATTGAAGCTGTCCTTCCTTCTTTCGGCCGTACGACTCCCGAACAGTACTATGTTCCAATGAATGTAGATCATATATCAGCCTGAACCATGGTGACACGAGAGTCTGTTTGATGGAGCGGATATGAATGCTTTGTGGTATTGTTGTTTTGTTGTTGTGCCTGTATATAACCTTAGCTGCTGGCTCCGTGTAAAACACTAATTCCTCCCTCGCCTTCTTACAGAACTGCATCTAATTCCCCTCCGGGATAAATAAAGTCTTATATTAAACTCTACATTAACATGCGCGAAGTGATGCTTATATTTTTTTATGAAATACTTTCACGGGGGCTGACGTTCGAGCTCGTCTCAATTTGGAAACATTTTGGAACTTCATGGCGCTTTTTCTCTGAACAAAAAAACATAAAACAAAAAAAACAAAAAAACAAAAAACAGAACAAAAAAAAAAAAAAACCCCAAACAGCACAAAATTCAGGACAGACCGTAAACTTCAAAAGCCTGCCGAGGAAGTGTGGGATGTTTGTACCTCAGCCATACTGATAGCAAAGACCATACGCAAACCGGAAGATCTTCAATAACAAATCTTTTGCACACCTTATCACGAAAACATCCATTATGAGGTGTGTAAGAGAATGCACAGGAATGACCCACCGGAAAAGATGGCGCAATGGGATGGGATGGATGGATGGGTGGAACCAACAGGGAGATGTAGTATGACATAAAACTGAGCTGTTGAAAACTTGGTCCACCGTACTAGCAATAATGCCCGCTGTTGAGAACTGATCTGTTTACCGCAGGATGAGGCAGAGACCGGATGTTTTGTGTGCCGCGGAATGACATACCAGTAAACTGTTAGAATTAAACGGCCTCGCAAAACGGCTGTTGATAGCCACACGGCCACAGGTCCGGAAGCGATCGCGGTAGTAAGGGAATTTGGAAGATGTGTCCAGATTTAATCAAAGCCGTGGCTTAACGAATCCTTTTTTGCTTAAAAAAAAGTCATGAAAAACGGATGAGTAAAGCGGAATAAAAACAGGAAAAGCGGTGTGTCCAAGTGCAAGTTTTACGACCTAATTTGAGCGTGTGTTGCGACAACATTTCGGTTCTCGGTAACATCTCGCACACGTTGCACCTTGTTTCAGCCCTTAACCCTCTCAAGGGGGGGTCTCCAGGGGACGTCTCATTACGACATATCTCAGGGTGGTTAGTGTTACCTTCGGCCTCCCTCCCCACGTGGCTGGAGAGAAAGAAAGTTATTTTCCGTCAGTTTTTTTTTTTTAGCACCTCATTACCTCGTCCGTGGCTGGTTCTTGTGCGTTGGTCAGTGTCAGGGAACGATACACAACCCGTCTTAACAGCTGCTGCTAGACATTCATAAAACACTGATTACCGTTCCGTGAGTTTAATGTGGGGATTTTATGGGAAATGTGTGTGTGGGGGGCGGGGGGGGGATTTTAGAAATGGCATCAGGTGTAAAGTGCTTATGATGTAGGTCAGAGCTGTATGTGGCCTGCATACGAAGTGTGTGTGTGTGTGCGCGCGCGCGCGTGCGTGCATAAGTCCGAACGCTGACATCGAGACCAACACAGGTTGACGCCCGGGTCGCCCGCAGCCTGTCCCCCCGCCTTGCAGCCGGTGTACTTTGTGCCCGTGGGTGACTGCCCTATCAACCCTCTTGACAGACGGGCTGGGGAAGTTGTATATTCTCACTTCCCCGCCAACTTATCTCCTCTGCCGTAGATAGAATTTCTCATCGAGGTCCAAAAGGGCACGCAACCGAACTTTATAAATCATTGCAGCTCATTCTCAGTCAAGCTGTGGTAAACACTCGGTCCCAGATGGATGGTGCTTGGTGGGGGTGGTGTTAGGGGAAGAAGGAGCATTTGCCAAACATTCCCCAAAGCGTATCTCAATGTTTGTTAGCAACATTTTTTTTTAAAGAAAATTCTTTATCGGTGGGAGAGGCAGAGAGACTGGCGCGCGTTCCAAGAAAAATTATTGAGTCGTTCAGCGAAGGACAAATGCTTCGTGTTGTTATCTGACTGAGAGAAGCGAAGTGCTCATTATCATGGCAGGAGGTATACGGAGGAGAAACGGGAAAGAGGGTGGGTGGCAGGTTTGGTGGTGGGGGAGGACGCCACCAGTAGTGTGGCGCTTGTTATCTCGACTAGCCGGCCTTTCGCTCGTCACCTTTAATCTGCAGAGAAGGGGTCTGAGGCGGGACAAAAATAACCCTGTGGTTTGTTGTCTTGACTTAACAGTATGAGTTGTCCCGACCCTACCTACCCCACCCTTGTTCCTTGGAAAAAGAGAGAAAGAACGAGAGAGAGCAAAGCACGTGAGTGGAAAAATGTGACTGACTGACCTGAAGGCTGTGTTTCAATTTATCTCTGTTCCGTAACTTTTGTTTGAGTTGTCGCCGACTGGTCAAACTTTTGCTGTTGGCTAGCTTTGATAATTGTCTTTATGTTAGTTGACATGTTCCTACATGTGGAATCGTTTGTTGCGACTTTGAAACTAGCTACGTATCCTGTTTTTTTACCCTCAGATGCCCGCTGAGTTCTGTCTGTGCTGATCTTGTTTGTCTGACTGTACCTTCTCCTCAATGTTCACCGTTTGCGTGCAGCACCTCAATAAGCGATCTCGTTTACGGACAAGGCCTTGATTGTTTTGTTTGTTTGGTAACAGAGAGGACCTTGATATTTGCAGGCTACTTTATTTTTCCAGAGGTTAAATGTGAGACTTGTATTTTGAGGCGTGCGTCTTGTTTCTGTTGGCTTTTGCGCAAGTGCCTGTCTGTGGATCAACCCACCAATGTGTCAGATCAATCAGAACTAGCAAAAAGTGGGAGGGATAGTGGAAAGGAAGGTGAGGTGATAAAGTTAACAGCTATGTTCATTATTTTGCGAAGTAAAACTATGTAACTATCGCCGTTTTATATAAATATTCCCACAACAACAGTAATTGTAAATTAAGTCGAATTTCCGTAATGGTTGTGTGGACTTCCTTCCCAGTCCACTCTTACTTTGCTTTTCTGAACTTAGATTCGTTTACTTCTTCCATTTCCCTTTTCCGCAACACACATTGTGACTACCTACGAGCTCGACGCATAAAGGTCCTTCTTAGCTGGATAAATATGGACAACTATTTGACCTAGCTTGACAAAGTTCTTATATAATCAAACGCCAAAGGTTTGTTTATATTTGGTTAAGAAGAGTCTTCACAGACCTGTGAACTACGCTAAAGAATTCGAGCCTGTTTTGTGTGTGTATCGTTTCCCGCCTCCTCTTCTAAACCCACCCGCTCACCCATCCAGAGTAAAATGCGCATGCCCTATGTCACCTTTTTGTGCATTTCCCCTATGCTAATTGGTTATACAACTTCACCTCAGGAGCTCATGAATAGGGAGTTTGCCTACTTTCCTATCCACATTAGGACAACTTTATCCAGGGTACATTTTAAAAAGTTGGGAAACTTGGTCAAACGCAAGCAAATGTTTGTCCATATTTGCTCGGTTATGAACAACCTGAAGAACATGGGGAGGGAGAACGCAGAGTTGAAACCAGTATTGGTGTACCGCCATGAGTACCATAAACATTAACACATTTCTGTATGAGTGTCCATGCACCGCTCTTTTTTTTAATTATTTCTGTCGAAGTGTGTGCTGGAGTGTTTCCCTCTTCGTCTGGATTCTTTTCTTTTAACTTTTTACAAGAGAGACTGAAAAACAGAGGTCAAGGTGCTGGTGAAGAGTATAAGGGCAGAGCATTCAGGAGGACTGACTAACCACTAGCTTTCTATTGAACTGCTGATCAGGTATCGAGATCCAGTAACCCCAGCGCTGGAACGATACATCAGGCTGATCCATTTCCGTCTGCGCATGTGCTGTGGCTTATCTGCCCATCATTGTTCGGCGTCAAGCTGCAAATACGATGTGTGTTATGCAGATTCGTCTTGGTTCCTGTGTACACCATAAAGAGTCATGGATGTTCCCTGGCTCCTTGTTCTATCTTGGGAGTTCAGAGAGAAGACAGAAGCAGCTGTGCACGATACACATTCATATTGCTAACTGTTCACCGCAAACCTAGGAATGGTTCAGCCAACTCCGAAATTAAGATGAAACGCGAATAAAGAAACAAAACAAAGCAAAAAATAGAGGAGCTTTGCACTTGTAATGTGTGACACCATTCAGACGATGCTGACTCAGAAGTCACCCATTCCTCGGTCTAATCTCAAATTTCCAATCGTCTTCGCTGTCAAAACTGCCTGCGTTGGAATGCAGATACTTTTTGTAGTTCCATGGGGTGGGAGGCTTAGAGTGGCGTCTTCAATTATGGAAATGTCGATCATTTCATGTTATATGCCAGGAGGTCTGCGAGCCTTACCTCCCCAGTATCTTTCGTGCTGCAGATATATCACCTTCATGCCTTGTTTACAACGCTGCCAGAAACAAGGGGCAAAGACAGGTAAACACCTTGGTGTCTTTCATATTCATCCAGACTATAAATATAACTGCGCGTTGAAGAAATAACCGCCTGTGTGTCTTTTTTCATAAGCCGAGGGTCAGTGCTGTCTGACCTGGGCATACAGGATGAAGAGGAGTTAATTGTGGAGCTCGAGCGGTAGATGCGACTGAGGTGGGGTTTTTGGGGTGGTAGGTGTAGGGTGGAAACAGTGGACAAGTTGCGCTGGGGGGAAGTTGGGGCTATTCCTTCAGATTCTGAGATGTTTTTAAAAAGAGGATGCCGGAAAAACAGCGTGGCGGAGAGCTGAGTTGCCACTGTACATATTAACAACCGAGATCGCAAAAGACACAACTGTGGTTTAAAAAAAAAACCAAAATGTAGATCGACCGGGAGAAACTGCGGTAGGGACTAGGGGTAAGGTTAATAAACAAGAAGAACGATGACTGCTGCGATGTACTCATTTATCATGCCAAACCTTCCCTAATGGGTTGTCGTCCCCCCTCTTCTCCACTTTCCTGACCCCTCCACTAGCACTGTGGGAAGTCTGCAGCGACAGAGGTAAAGATGAAGCAGATTTGGTACTGATTTAGGGCCCAGAGAGTGACGGGCTAGGAGGACTTATATACAGGTTAATTTTCCCAAACAAGGCATGCCGAAAGTAAGGAGATGTTTGTGATAAGATAAATTGAAGAAATCTTTGATGAGACAGTTTGGTGGGGGGGGGGGATAAGTGGGACGGAACTGTAGTACAGTTAGACGTAAAAAGACTTTGCTTGATAGTACACCGGTATCCAGTTAGAACAGGGGTGGGAACCTTTTTTCCCTCCAAGGGCCATTTTAATATCTATAACATCATTGGGGAACTGTACAAAATTATCTACTTAAGAATGAGCCTGCTCTATTTGGTCAAGCTCTAGTTTCGCCACAGTGTGCTGACACTTTTGCAGCGTGTACAGTCTGCCTGGTACTGCTGTCCTCTGAATCCCAGAACTATGCAAAGCAGAGCGAGACAACTGTTTAGAGTCTGTAAAATATATGTTTATAATTAAAAAGTTCCGAGAGGAGACAGAGTATATAGTAACAAAACCTTCCACCCCTTCCTACTGCACGATATTCTGTTTGTGGTTGTAAAGTAAACGAGTGTTGTTAATAATTATAATAACAGTAAAAATCATGACTATTTCCTACACACATCCCTCCTCCTGATGGAGGAGCTCAAGTCATTTACAAAGTGTCTATACACTTGCTAAACACAGACATACTTGCACATGCCAAAATAAACTCGTAAACCCAAACTAAATTTTACCAGCAAAAGCATTTTTATTGTTCATCCGTAGGAAATCCACGAAAGGATAATGTTCAATACTTGTAGGCCTGAACTGTACACTAAGGTACACATCAATGTCGACGATAATTTTTTATTATTATTATATGAGCCGACATGGTCGAAGAACGTTCGCATATTAATGGCCGACATCAAACCGGAAGTGTTTTGCCCTCGCCTTGGTATGAAGGTCACATGCATGCATTAACTCCAAAATGGTCGATAACGAGGCTGTAGGCAGTCGACGAGAAGCGTACGTGTCTGTCCTGTCAATACTCGTATGTGTCCATTCTATCTTGAAGTGGACGTTCCTTGCTTGTCCCTCAGAATTTACATTTTATTATTCAGTTGATATACATTTTTGTTGCTATGAAAAAAGCTTATAGATTTACTGAAATCTGCAATTGCCTAGTCGGGCCTGATCAAATGACCTTCCCCACCCCTGAGTTAGAAGAAGGCCTTAATTTGCTTACACATTTACCAGGTTTTAGTTTGCCTCCGCACGAATCGATTGTAGTTCGCATTCACATTTCGTATCTCTCTCTCTCTCTATATATATATATATATCACACCAGGAATAGTTACAAACGAAGAGTATCACGGCTGGAAGAAATGAGCCAGTCAAAAAGCGCTTTAACAAAAGTCATGGGGAAGCTGGATACGGGGCTAATCTGCTTAATGGTGACCAGCCTGCTATTTCCTTTTAGGCCTCTTTTTTTTTCTTAAAGAGGAGCATCTGATGTGTGGCATTTCGATCACCTTTCATGTCAACACCGCAGATGTGTATATGTCTTATCACGCTTACTCGCAATAGGTCTGTGCTGTAGTAGTTGAGTTATATCTGAACCAGAAGTTGTCAAAAAGTTAAACAGGGTTTTGTGCCATCCAGTTGCCAGACTTCTTTACAAAGTCCTGTAACCAAGGCCGGCCCTACCGTCAGCCAAACGAAACAATCGCTTAGAGTGCAAGAAGGGAACGGAGAGGATACACAAAATGTAAACATGTATCTAGGGTGTGGGGAGGATGTTCAGTGTAGAGCCTTGGTTATTAGAGTGTGGCCAGGGAGATATTGCCACTGAGAATGTACAATTCCACCAGTTGGTACTGCCATTGAAGAACCAAACTTTGCAAATATTCTTTCTTGGGAGATTGATTTTGACTGGGCACTATATCCACACGGTTTGTATTTTAGGTTTCAAAGACCGAGTAACTCTCTTTGCAATGCAAAAAGCAATAAATGTATTATAATGGTGAATTGTTTTGGAGGCTGGTGTGGAGGGAGGCGAGAAGCGAGCCACAGTCTTTCATTAAAAGCCCACGAAAATATCCCAGGAGTAGGCCTGTGTGTAAGAACGATAACGGATTGAGGTCTGCCGTAATTTATTTTTCTTATAATGTTGTAGACGAAGCAGTCGTCTTTAACCTTTTCACTGTCAGACGACTGAAATGTGGCCTGCTGTGAACTCCCATATACCATCATTTAGTTTCACTGTCATGTTACACAAGCGGGTTTTGATTAGTTGATTGTCCTCACCCATTTACTCTCTCAGTAAAACTTCATTATTTTCTTTAGAAAGTATTTACTTTTTGTGATGTTTGTAGGCGTATACTCGGGAAGAAATATTTGGGGAAATGATACCTTACATCGATTTTTACCATATCAAATCATTGGGGAAAAATTGCAGCCCACTAGTTTTTTTTTAATACAGTAGAAGATTGCGAAGGCCACGTTTCCTTGACATAAATAATATGTCTCTTGGAGGAGTGGATATTGCTACACTTTGTCTCCGGTTGGACAACAGACTTTTATACAGAGTGAGACCAAAGCGAAAAGTAGAAGCTGTTGGTTGTCTTGGCAGAAGCTTACGATAAAGTCTCTGTTCATTGGAGCGGGGGAAGGGATGGGCTGGTGGGGAAATGGGGGTGGGGATGACTCTTAACGCAGAGACGACAGTAAGAAAGCGGGGATTGGGGTGAGTGTTGCTTTTCTTTGGGCCGAGACATATTCATTAGGTCGCGTGTCTTCAGTTCGTGGGCAAGAATTTCCCTCGGCGCATTTTCGACATAACTTTGATTCTGTGTGTGTGTGTGTGTGTGAGAGAGAGAGAGAGACACACACACACACTTGTCACGACTGTTGATAGAAGGCCTGGGTTCAGATCTCGTCTCAGGACACCTGTTGGCAGGTCCAGCCATCGGGATTTTACTTCGGATTCATCAGTTTTCTTCCTCTCCTCAGATAGTGTGAAATCACCTTAAGTGGAAGCCCTTTCCCGCCAGACCAACCCACCAAACACCCACCCACACACATGTTAACAAGTGGATATTTTTCAAATCATGAGATCGAGTCATCTTACTTTTGTTTCATTTCCTCTGTGTATTTTTTTATATCCGTATCTCTCACTCTTTCCTCGTCTCTTTCTTGTACACACACACCTATGTGCACATGCACCACGTACACAGAGACGCATGCGTTGTAAGAGAAGAAATATCTTTGTCCCTTAATATTCAGTAGTAGTTCAGAAATACAAAAGCCAGTCTTATTATCTGGGTGTGCATATGGACCACATCTCCACAAAAACTGGTCCTTTTTTTATTACCTGTTGTACTTTGTACTTGGTCGGCTACATGTCCACATTATAGCCCCTCCTGACAAAACGTTTCAGGAAACAATCTACTGGTTTGTCAGTGCAGTACAAGAATAAACAAGCAAACAAACCGCTAAGGGCGGCGACTGTCTTTTGTTGATCTGCATGACCTTAGCTTTCTTGGCTGTGAGTTGTGTCCTCTCACCCCTACTCCTTCTTTCCCTCCCCAACCCCCTACCCCTCACCTCTCGCTTCCTTGACTCACCTGGCCCATCCGTCTGTGATCTCCACCGCTCTATCCACAGGTGTGAACCGTTCGTCCCATCCCTTCCAAACGCGGGTCTTGTTGGCACATCTTGTTCTCAGCATCCGTGGCTTTCTCATAAACGTTTTTGCGCCACCACAGCTTTTTTTTCGTTCCTGAGTTTTGCTCTGCGGTTTGCTGGCGTATGTGAAACATCGTCAGTGCAGTGCTTGCTGCTGTTCTGAAATTATTTTCCCAGCAGCGTACATTCGCAGAAAACGAAGCAAAAATCTTTTTAAAAGTCTAGTGAGTCAAAAACAGGAAGAAACAAGAAGTTAAAAGAAAAATAATGGCTAAAAGACGAAAATAAGAACAAAAGAAATCGAAAGAAAGAACAGGAAAAAAGGGGGGAAGCCCCCAAGTTGATGCGTGTTGTCTGTCAGCCCCTGACGTATACCATTGCACACCTTTCACCGCCCCCAGAGAGTTCGACTTCGATGTGACCTGCCATTTTGTACATCAACAAGTTCGGGCAAGTGGATGTGGATGACAGCTGAGGCCTGTTTACGTCTGCAGATGTTAATGACGAGGTCGTCATTGTTGTATGTGTAGTCATCTCAGCTGCTACTTCAGGGTGCTCAAACTTCCTCGCCTCCACCCTTCCTACGCACGCGTTCTCCTCCAGCAACAAACCGCAAGCTCGAGGATGGGAATAAACTCAAGAGGGAAAAACTGAAGTAGTATGGAAATTTGCGTCAAAAACAAAACAAAACAAAAAGCTAGGATGCATTGTTCTTCGTCTCTTCTTGCCTTCATTTCTTTCTCATTTCACTCGTAAATAGAAGGCCCGTCAGGGTAGAATATTGCATGCATCTGAGCACTGTATGAGACCATCAGTGCTTGAGCGGTTGCATGAGGCTGGACTTGCGGGGTGGATGAATACAAAGGTTTTGTGGGGCTGCATTTGTTTTCTAATGAAACTCGGTACGTAATACTATTTCTTAATATGTGGGTAGATACCCCTCTTCCCTCTTTTCTCGAGATACACACCTACTAACACCATAATGCACAGAAAAATGACCGCTCCGCAGAGGCTGTAGTCATGAAACGAGGGTAAATTGTTTCCTCGGGGCGAAATGGGGGACATCAAGGCAAAGCGTCTTGTTTTCGTAAAAGTCCAGATATTATGGGATGCCCCCGGTCGCCTTTACTGTTCAAGTTTTTTGTTTGTTTGTTGTTTTTTTGAGAAGATCGTGCGACAAACCCTTCACGACATTCAGTTCCATCGGTGGGATGCACATATCCAGGCATTCGAGAACAAGTGCCTCTAAAACCAGTGATTTTGTATGCAAGCACGGTCGCCACATTCATAGGAACGGGAACACCCTTTTTGTAATAATCACTGTTACATGTATAAAACTCCGTGGTAATAATCAAGTGGCTATGTTACCCGACCCGACACTCTGTCTAAAATCGTCCTTAAGAGTACATTATAGGGAAGTCGACTTCTAGATGGACAGAAGAAGAAATGGCTTTCAAACATCGGGAAATAGAGGACCTGCTTACCGCCGCTCTAGACATGTTTAAGAGGCGAGCTATGTCAGTCGCTGGGTCTATTCTGTTGTTCCCTCCTCAACCCACCCAGACTCCCGACGTCCAGAAGAGGCGGACTAGCCTAACCATTCGTTAACTGGTATGAGTTAAGAGATGAAAGAATTAATGAACGAATACAAGTTGCCCCTGGGGCAAATACTTGCTCTCACTGCATGGGGTCTCGTTGATCTTGGAATAGGAAAGTACATCTTCCCAAACCCATCCTTCCAACAAAAAAAAAAAAAAAAAAAAATAGCGGCCTTGATGTCAGAAACGTTGGCAACAAGATGCGACACTTTATTACGATTTTTATTGACCTCTGAATCTTCGCCAGCTGGGGCTCTCTGTGGGGTTAGTATAGTGGGATTTCCACTGTCGGCGCACCCACTGGCGTGCGGAGGATCGATTTGGATTTTCCTTTCAGATTTTGGAGATTCCGTTGACAGTTTTCCCCACCGTTAAAAGAAATTTTTGAAAGTGAATTCCTAACCGTTTAAAGGTCGATATTTTTGGGGAGAGGGTAAGAGTGTAAGGTATGAACGACCGCACAGTTTTTTTTTTCTCCTGTCCCGTTCACTGGCTTACCTTTTCCCAACCCTTTGTAGAGTCAGGTACCCATTCCCGAGAGCCGGGTCGATGCGTTGAGGAGTGGGGTACTTCGCTGCTCTAACCCCTCGGATATCCACTTCCTCCTGTTAGTCTAAGCTGAATGATTTGTTTTCAGTCGTCTCTTTCTTGTTGGCTGACCTTTTCACATTGCGCACTTAAGGACAAGAGCAAGCCCTATCCTAATCAAATGAAGCGTTGAAGGCGGCGTCGAAAATTGATTGATTTAGATTTCATTGGTGGAAAAAAAATGTTGAAAATAAAGAGGAATTCTTTGGCTAAGAACCAGATTTGAGCATCGCAACTAGAACCACTGGCGCATGTCAAGGTGGCGGTGATCTGCTCTCGTGTCCTCGTCAACCCGTAGAGATCGAAGGGTTACAAACAATTCACTCTGTGCGCCGGATGACGAGGCGGTCAGTCACGCGTGCACTCACGTAGTCGGGAGGCCGGGTGCTTGGGTGGAAGAGTGGTAGAACACGACTTCCCCCCCCCCCCAATCGATGTCCGACGGAAGCCGAACCTTCATCGACCTTTTGACCTTGCTCGTGCCACAGCGACCATCGCTGCACCCGCACATTCCCCTCCCCCTCCTCAATCCCTCTTCCCCAACAATCTTCAGCACATCGCCCTGGAGCGTCCCGGCACCAACGATCGGCCAGATTCATGATGGGATCGATGGAGACCTCAAAGTACATCGTACCTGCGTAGACTTTTTCTCTCTTTTTTTGGGTGGGGGGGGGTGTAGAGTGGGGGAAAGGGTTGAGTGTAACCTCCATCCCCTTCTTCATTTACCTCTTTTCTTCGGCCCTTTAAAAAACGCGCGCACCATGACCTCACCGTCCTGGTGGACAGACACGTTTGGCCAAGAGAGCCAACTGGTCTCTTGACGCCACGTGACTCCGCCTTATCAACGTGGGGTAGTCTAGGGGTTGGGGAGCTAGTGGACGTAAACGGAACGACGCGCGCGCTATTTGGGGAGCGGGGACAGCACGGAAATAGCCAGTCCGTCGCCAACGTGAGGTGACATTTTGGAGTCCAAGAGGTCTCTCCCTTTCGTTTATAACTTTTTTTTTTTTCGTTTTAGATAGGAGGAGCTGGGTGCGGAGCTTTCACAAGCGCCGGTCCTTAATCGGCACTAGAATGGGGTGGAGGGGTGGGTTAGGGAAGAGGAGGAGAAGGAAGGCAGGCTGTTAATTTTGGACTCTCTCTCAGACAGGCTTGTCCCAGACGGTTCGGTATTATCCACCAGCGTGAGTCCGGCAAGTTTTGCGCCAGACGGTTCGTGTCTTCCCCTTTCCCCAGCGGACGCCCACGCCGGAGTATAATGATGCCGATGACGTCAGTGAGGGTGCAATGAGAAGCAGCTGCCGATGGTCAGCGAGTGGAGTTTGCGGCGCAGAAAATAAAGTTGGGGGGGGGGTGTTGTGATAGTAAAAACTATATTTAACTGTTTTCGTCTTGTTTCCAGACAGAAGACGGCCCGGCATAACATGCTAAGTCTTTGTAAACTCACCCTGGATATGCACGGATTAGAGCCTGACTAGGCCACTTAAGCGAGTAGTATAGGCTGGTTTATGTAAAAAAAAATATGATAAGTTGAGATGTTTGCATTTTTACGCAGATAACTTTAGTCCTGACTTAGTATTTATATTTCCAGTCGGTCAGAGCTAAGGTTGAAAACGCTGAATGGTGAGATGTGTCGTCCTGAGGTTAGTTGCACAACATGTTCCTAAATCTTAAAACTGTTCTAAAGTAGCAAATTTTGAAACTTTTGTTTAAAAATTATGCCAATTAGGTGTGTTGCGCCTGTGAAACATGGTGCTCATGGGAGAGAAAGTCTAGCAACAGTTTTAGTTACTTAAAAAGAATTAAGATTAAAAAGTTCTAAAATTGTGTTGTGCACTGTGTTTCTGTAAAACTGATTATCTAACTAGATTTTAAGACCTAAAAGTGCTTAAAATTAAAAATGTAACGTGTGTTTGGCGCATGGAGTACACGAAAGTGTGTGATTTTTTTCCCCTACAACTTTGTGGTTAATTGTAAGCCATAAGTTTATTGCAGCACAACTGTTTCGACTCTTCTGTCAACATTTCAAATGAAACAAAGTCCATAAATTTCAATGCATAATGTTCGGACTGTGTTTGCCAAAGAATATGTAAAATGTATCCCTCAGTGAAATACACTACCCAAGAAATGTTTGTAATAATTTGTTTGCTACTTTAGTTCTTACTCTCCAACACTGCTTGTTTTTTGGCAACAAGTAAAACACGTGCAACAAAGCAAGGTAGCCTGCAGAAATTTTCGCATCTTAATTAACGTGCACAGTACAGTCATATACCATCACATGCAGCCATATAGGTCTTTATAATTTGATGTTTATATTATTTGTTTCTTGGAGTCTAAAGCTGAGTACTCTTTTTAGGTCACAAGATCACAAATAGTTTCTCTTACAATCAAAAGTTTGACATATAACTTTAAAGTAAGTATTGTTAATGATGTTGCATACTCACACTCCAAGTTCTAAGCCTTTTTTGTCAAGTATTAGCTCACATCAAAGCAAATAATTGACCGCAGCTGCCCCGATTTTCTTTTGCAGGAAACCTACAACTTTTGCCTCGCTTGAACACGAGAGTTTGACCAAACTTGTGCTGGGTTTGCCTGGAAATCCCGTTTCGGCATTGGTCACTTGTAACTTATACGTACTTCCAGCCATCAGACGTATGATGGGATGCCCGACCCCAGAGCTTCCCGTTATCCGTATCAAGGTAGGATCTAACATGTTTTATTTAAAGGTCTACAAGAGAGCAAGTTTTTGTTTAATGATTGGGAAAAAGTCAATGCAAGATATTATTTTCTAAAGTCTGGGTGAACAGACCCCGTTCTCGAGATACACACACACACACACAAAGGTCAACAACACGTCAGGATTGTACTAGATACATTTACTTTGTCAAAGCTTCATCCAGTGAGAAACTTGTACAAACCTGGCATCACGAGTTTGACTTTCCGTGCATATCGATGTCTGAAGGTCGATATTTTGAGAACCAAAAGGATGTGTTTAACCAGATATCTTGCACTGAGCTTTATACAGTCATTAGGAAAACAATTTTGGGCCGATTTGAACTTTAAAAAAGAATTTAGCCATGGTCTCTTTTTGTTTTAGTTATTTAATATGGATGCTAGCTTTTAAACTGAGTATCCTTGTGATTTTTTCCCCTTCTTTCTCAAGTGTTGTCTTTTAAGTGCTGCAAGTCACTCTTTTTTATATAACCACCAGAAAAGGTTTAGAAACAGAAAAAATGTCATTTTGAACATGAATCTTACATAAAAACTCACACAGGACGGCACAGCATTCATTAATTCATTTTTAAAGTAGATTGGGCTTTGTGCATGCTTTGTCGATTTACTGTCGCTCCTAGAATTGGGTCGTAATTCGGCTATTTACTAATCCAACTAACTGCAGTTGTCGCCCTTGTGTATGGCAGCTGGATCGAGCGGTGAGGCTGGACCCCAGACCCGAGTACCATCGAGCCGTCGCCTCGTGGCTGAAGGGCGATGACGTGGCCACGGCCAGCAGTACAGGCAACCAGATCAGCAGCCGCCTGCTGAGTGTCAGGGAGGCCAACGTGTTGCTGCGCCTTCCCCCAAAATCTGACGAAGTCACCGCCATCCAGGTGGGGGAGGTGGTCGACGCCATTGTGATCGGGACATTTTAAAACCGTTTTCATATGTGGCAGGTAGATTGCGAATGGTGGGTTTTTTTCCAGTCGCCAAATTGACAATAAAATGCCAAAAGGTGTATTTTAATCAGAAGAAACGAATCTGAAAGAAGCTTTTTTTCGTCAGGAAATTTACTAAAGACGAATCCTTGAATACGTTAATTTTTTTGTTTTTGTTTTTGTCGTTGCTGATTTTTTGCTTTGTTTTAACTGTTAAAAACTATTGTTAACGCGATTTTTGGATTTGAAAAGACTTTCCTTGGATATATATACTTACATGGGATTTACACGATGCAAATGTTAGTGAAAGGAATTACTTCCCAATAGTCTCATGTTCCGATGATGGGTCAGTTTTAGTTCTACCTTTGTCTTTGTCATCTTCATCTTGAGTTATCGTCCCTGTCACCAGCAGGCTCTTTTCTTTTTTTGCTTCATTCCTCACCCGTCATCACCCGTCCTCACCGCTACACTGCCTCGCAGTCTTCCACTTATCCGCGAACATGTTATCCACTGTTTTGGACATGGGCTTTACTGGTTTTGGTCTTGTTTCTCGCTTCTAATGCAGGAAGTTGTGAATAGCTGAGGCTGAGTAACAGATACTGAGCACTTACGGGTTATTACAGTGTAGATGGATACCGGGTTGCTCATGAGGTATTTTATCTACTGCAATGTGGTTGGAAATTTGTACAACGAGGTCTTCGCCGACAAGGTTTTGAAGAGTTCTTAACGCTTTTTTGCGCATTATAGAATTATACAAATTATACAGGTGTGAAAACGAAGGTTTGTATTGAGCGTAATAAATATATTGCAACTTGGTCTCGAGGGTCGTTATTATCTTTTTATATATGCTGAAAAAAGTGTTTCTAAACTGCGTTGTCCATTTATGAGAAAGACATTCCCGTTGTCTCACACTAGACTCTTTACAACACTAAATTTCTTGTCAGTTACCTGAACTGCTCGTCAGATATCTATCCGAGCTCTGTACGGTTGATTAGAATACTTGCATGATCACAAACGTCATACCGAGGGTGGGTGCTTATAAATAAAATCTGCTCACAGGCAGACGGTTGGGCGAGAAGAATGAAAGTCGTCGCGCAAAATGGAATCGTGACCGGTTCCTTGGCCGCCCCGTGTAGGTCTGGGAGCGGGCAATAGAAAGTGCACGGAGGGTCGTACCCCGGGGAATAAGGACGGCGTTACGATCACGATATCGGCCCGAACGTGGCCCGCAAAGGCCAGGCCCCTGGCACGGGTTTTTTAACGGGATCAATTATTACCAACGTTCTTGCAAACTGGTGGGCGGCAAACGCAGAATTGAGGAATCTTGTTCTGCCGTCTCCCAGCACTTGTGTTTAAGCTGTGCCTCTGGGTACAAAATGCGTGTGGGCGGGAGGTTGGGTGGGTGGTTTTGCTCATTAAAAGAATGATTCTTTCTGTCTGTGCTTTTTTCCTTTCGTTCGTTCGTTCTTTTTATTTTTCCTTACTGTCTTCCGTTTTTCCAAATTTTTTTTACTTATCGTTAAGTATTATTGCTGTATTGGTGAACACTTTATTTTTAAACTTCAGTCTATTGATGATAACTTGAGTGTTGAGTGTGTACGAAAGACGGATCTAGATGTTAGAAAACTTTTTTTTTTGGTGGGGGGTGGGAGGACATTACCCATCTTCATTTAGGACAGGTGCCTCGTGCAGGACTCCATCAAAAGGGATCTTAAAGTCAGTAAAGATTCTTGACATACTGTAGATGCTTTTCAATCGTTGGACTTCCTGTGGGCAATACCTCATACTCCGAGACTGCACCTCAATCGGGTGTGTGTTGATGCTTTGATTCTAATCACAACTTAAAACATGCGCTATTGAAGCTGGATTTACCACGGCTGCTGGCACCAGACTTTTCCACCAAAAGATCCTCGTTAAAGAGTGTAAAGTGTACTCATTCCAAATACGGAGCCTCAAAAGAGTTCCAAAATAGCAATACAGAACTCTACGAACTGCTAATGAAAAAAGTAGAGTTCTAAGTGTCAGTCCAGGATGGTCGAAGAGTATCTTGTCTAAATGATTATGAAAAGGTAGTTTGATGTTATGAATAGTAACTTGAAGAGGAGAAATGGCTTCTGGTTTAATACTGCTACCATATTTTATATACTATAGTACATTCCTGAAACTGTATTCGTGCAGTCTGATCTCATGCTAGGTAACCCTTCAAGGTGAACTCAGCCTATCGACAGTCAGAACAATGCGGCTTTATTATTATTATTATTTGAGTCATTATCGTGTACGAAATCGTTCGGTTTTGTTTCGCACTTCCAAATGTTGTTTTCCTCTTACGATTTGAGGTTTATTTCCTTTATCCCGATCTGATTTGCTCTTTTGTGGGATCTTACTTCCTCTCACCTGTCCATTCTCGTATTCATCCCACTCACGCCACATCATCCAGGTCATGCTTAATGCTGATGGAAAATATTTTGGGTTGATGTTTCACAAATTGTATATTTTCTCATGCGTAACGTTTGGCGGCAAACGCAGACTTGCAGAACGCCTGACTCTTGATAATAGGTGAAGGCTCGGGAGGTACCCAGGCGCCGAATGTTGTTTCCAAGCCACTTGTTCCCGTCGTCGTGGGTGGTCCTGGAGATGCTGTCCTTTTAGGTGAAGTGCATGGGTGGGGGGGAGGAAGTCTTATCAAGAGAAACGTCATCGCGATCATGGAAACTTCATCGACTGCTGACCAGAGAAGGCGTTAGTTGTTTCCACATTCTTCGGCTGCTTGCTGGTTCTGTACATCGTTGCCTGCACCAGTTTTCGTTGCCGGACAAGGGGAACAATTGATCTTCTTGAGGCAAAAACCGTGTCTTGAGAGTGCCGCCGCCTGATCCCTATTCACCCAAATCGTGGGTCGTGATCCTGGCATAAATAGCTTTTTATTTATTTGTTTAGTTTTTGGAGGAGAGATCTTGAGACCAAGGGTTTGCCTTCTTTCAGACGTGCATATGAGAGTCCCTCGTTTAAATTAGGTCCTGTAGCAACATTCAGTCAGCAGTCAGAGGGGGGCGGTGGTCGTAAAAATTGTATTAAAAGTATTGTTTCTTTCTTGTTGCTTTATATATTATTTTGATGATTTGGCAATCACATCACAGTGAAATTTTAAGGCAGTACTCAGAATATCACCTCACTTACTTTCATACCCGCCATGTAATATTAAGACCTAGTTGATTAAACACGGGTCATTCATCTGAAAATCCTGGCATAAAATGTCAACAACATTTGGTTGAGTTTGCTGTCAGCATGAAGTTCTGTCTTTGTATCGCTTGAAACCTCCATTTTCGTCTTTCGAGGCATTAAGCATTTATCATCGGGAAAGCAGATAAAACTAACTTTGCTCCTGCCTTTTACTGAATTAACCGTTGCGACAGGGACAACACAACAGTGATCTTTACCACTCATCTCTTTACCTTCGTATGTCTCGGTAAAGGCATGAGAGTGGTGAGCAAACAGACCCCTGCTTACGTTTTCACCACCGTGTGTACTGCGCATGCGCTGAATAATTGACGAAATACCCTCAACATCTCCCCCTCGCCCATTCACAAGCACACGCGTGCGCTCGCACACACACGCACAATATCACATGCAGACATACAGACCCAAAATAACTTTCCCTCAAAAGAGAGAGCTAAAGGTCACCTCTTGAGGGAAGGAAGAGGTTAACGAATTTACAGATAGAAGATCGTCGGGGTCGCTTCTCGGAGCTGTACAGTTGACGTCAGTGTATTTTGACTGACGGAAATCCACGGTATCGCTCCCTGCCGGCAACTATTGACAACAAGCTTGCATTTAGGAATTATCGAGCATGCTCAACATAGGTAATGGCTTCCGTTACCTGCAATGTTCGGTTCATTTTCTTTTGTAATATTTTAGGAAATGTCTGTTCTCATCAAACGTTTAGCAGCTTGACATCACGAGTCTCGGTTTTTTTGTTGTTGTTTTTTGCATTTAAAACAGAATTTCTGCAAAGCTTTTAATTATTACCACCAGTTAAGTGTTTGGCAGGTTTATCTCAGAAGCACCACGATCTACAGAAGACAGAGACGGTGTGTGTGTGTGTGTGGTTTTTTTTTCAAATAAAACCAACTCCACAACAGGCTCTAGGTGATGAAGAAAGCTGTTTACATACTTATATTTTGGATTAAGGATTATTTTCATTCCTTTTAGACTTGTACATCGATTTATTCTGTTGTCGTCTTGTATGTCATCGCATGTACGGGACAGCAAGCTGTAGAACCAATGAAGACTGACCGAAGCCTAATATCTTTGTTAATGTCTTTTCGTCAAATAGAAACTTTGGACGATAACATCAGTGTTCTGTGCTTTGTTGATGCGCAAACATCAGAATCATTCACTTCTGTGGCTTTTAGATCCTCAGAGTGCAAAGCACGTGTGCAGGCTGATCAACCATGCTGCTTATTAAAGGGTCAACGACCCCCTTGAAGAGCTGCTATTGTACGGATTGGAGAGTCTGTAGTTTCAACGCCAAAGAAGTAGCATCCCCTTTCGTATTCCTTGCAGCTTTTCAAGCGGTTAATCGAATTACTTTATTGCGCTGTCTTCACTGACCAAACAAAGCAGTAGAAAGACCTTGTCACCCAAAGCGAGGCTGGTGATGTTCTTGCAAAGGGCATAGCATTCGGCGATGTGTGTGATGCGTGCTTGCATTGAGTTTTGCCACGTGAATGTCAGTTAAGCTTCCACACTTAGCAAGCGTATTATGTCAATGAAATGAGTAGTCTCGTGGATTCTTTAAGCAACAGATATAACCAGACACAGGATGGAGCGGTTGTGTGGCAGTAGCTAAAGCGTCTGTCATTACGGCGGGAAGATTTGAACCTCATGGGTGCGCAACTCAGCTCACCCACATCTGTCTGAATGTGACACGTGTTGGTTTTCTCCGTGTACCGCATGTGTGTGTGTGTGAGAGAGAGAGAGAGCTAGAGGGTGGGGGTGCGAGAGATATGACTTGAAAGATGAATGAATTTGTGAAAAGCATTTGATGTCTACTGATAAGTGTGTGCTCGTGCATTTATGTATGGAAAGCACCCTGAGTCCAACTTTGTTGATGGGGAAAGGCGCTTTATAAATAAAAATATTACAGAATAAAGCCACTACTCCCAAAGTTACTGCCAGAAAGGCTGTTACGGCAAAAACATTTCTTTATTGCTGTTACGGCAAAAACATTTCTTTATTGCAGTACATCAGATACTGGAGAAATATGTTAAGATCACAGGCTCTTGAGAAGCAAGAAAACACCCTCAACCAAAACTCTGTGAAGTCGATGATCGACATCATGGCTTATTGAAAATAAGATAAAAGGTGTATCGACCGTAGAAATTAGAAGGGTCACTTTTTCTGGAGTTTAACCTGCGGAGGATGATATCATGGGGGTGTATCGAGTGCTAGTAACCTTCTCTGTTGATTCGTTTCTTTTAGTTTTTTCAGAACATGTTCTTTCCCGTGATTTCTGTTCCGTTAATATGCGTTAACTATTTTTTGCTGTTTATTTTCAAGTCTTTTTTTATCTGTTTGTTGTTTTTTCCCCTGAGCCTACAGCAATAGTTATAAACTTCGTCCTTTGCTTTGCCCTTGTATTTCTTCAATGACAAATCAAATGATGTTAAATCGTTTTATTCTTAAATGCCCTGTCATTTCACACAGACTTTTTAAGCAAGACATGGCATTTCTTTCTCCTATGTGTCTTTTCTATTTCTCTTACGTAATTTGAGCAGTCGTCTTGCAGTAAATCTAGTTCTGACATGTGATGGTTAAGATTACTTAGGAAATGGATTTCCTCTCTGTCCCTCGTTCCTTCCGCGTGCCGCGACTATATTTTCAGGTGCATTAATCAGCAAGAGATATTTCATAAATATTTCTTGCCCCTGTTGCATGCTTTTTTATTACCATTACCTTGCTTCTGTTCATTCTATTATTCCTTCTCCAGACATGCTACTCCAAAACCACCATGGCAACCTATACTGTTGTGGTGAAATTATAGAAAAAATAACCACTTCTAGCCGTTTCAGACGTTCATACAAATGTGACGTGATTAACCGTCTTCTCTGTTCATTGTTTCATTTTTTGTGGGAAAAAACGAGGACACGAAAAAAGAAGTACATGTTTGAATGAAATGAGAGAGAAAGAGATGCTAAACAGTCGCGAGAAAAAAAATTCAGGACTTGTAAGACATTTAAATTGATTAAACGTCTTGCAAAAATTCACGCCGATTGAGAGAGAACCAGATGTGAAAAAGAAAACATTGTGGGTTAGTTATTGAGCTTCTTGTTTTAAAGTTTCCGGTTACCACACCACCTTCCATAATGCAGCCCTCACGTGTAGCTGTAGATCGTCTCAGCATCTGCCCTAGAATTAAAATTATTGCTAATGATGCACATTTGACACTTCCAGCTAAACTGAAATTACAGCTGATTATCTTATTTGCCCTTATCACGGTACTGTGGTTGATGTGTTCTAATCAGAGATGAGCTCTCTGAGAAGCAGCTGAAGTTGGCCTCACATGAAATCGAGCCCAAGAAATCGGGAATTAATCTGATAGTCTTCACCGAAGATTTCCTGCAGTTTCGGCGAAGCTGTCGTCCCCGCTCATAATTGCTAAACTGAATACAAAACTTTAAATGAGTGGATTTAATTTTTCTGCGATAGCAAATCCCAGAATCTGAGAAAAAAAAGTAAGTAAGGTAAATAAAACTGGTCCGTTTAAGAAGGAAAGCCATTCTTAACTTAGGAATGTGCCGCAGCGTCAACAAACCTCCGCACTTCCCAGAGTTTCATTGTATTGGCAAACGAGTTCGTACTCCGCTCAGCTTGTTGACCAGCCTTGTAATATCCCGAACATTTGTCCCCAAAACCATGAACCCTTGGCTTCCTGCGACCTTCACACACAACTCTGCCAACCTGCGCGGCTGAGAACACGTTCTTAACACCTCACTTCTCACCTGGCTTTTGAAAAGAGGTGTTGGCCTCATTTTCTGGGATGTCCCCAAAGCATCCTCCTTGACTTTTGGTGCGGTCTGATGTGACGTAAGTAGAATTAAGGTCACTCCACTTGTGTGACTCGGCTCTGACACACAACGGAAATAAAATTTTATGCAAAAATAATAAAGTTAATAATTATTGAAAGATTAATCAATAACATAATTTATATATAAATAAATCACATTGCCGTAATTAACTAATAGCAGCACTATGTTTAGCGAGGCTGCCCGAGGACAAGGGGAGGCTACTTGTTGTGACTTTTACCAAACAGCATTCCATCTCGTTAGGAATCTTATTCCCAACGCGCAATAAATCGGACATACATTTTTAACTGGACTATTCTCAAGGGGCAAAACGTTCGATATTTTATACGCCTGCGTCGCCCTGATGCGGTGAATACAGTTTAGGACTACAGTCGGGGCTTCAGAGGCTAGTTTCACATGTTTCTGAAACTTAAAACTGTTCTAAAGAAGCAAATTTTGATTTTTTTTAAATAAATCACTCCTATGCCCTTTCAATGCGTTGGACAAACGCAAACGAAAAATTGTGCTGACGGAAGCTAAAGGCTGGTTTAAGTAGTTTTATCTTATTTAAAACAAAGTTTAAAAATTGTACTGAGCACTTTCTATAGAACTGATCGTCTTAGCAGATTTAAGGCCTGAAAGTGTTTAAAATTAGAAATGTGTTGTACAGTTTGTCCCGGAGGCCTATTGCTGACATGTTCGGTGACAGTTGTAATAGGCCTACAACGTCCTTACTCCGGGGACAACACTTCAGATGGGAAGACTTGTCGTTTTTCTAAACATATTCAGTGAGCCAGAACTAAAACTGACGTAGCAGCCATTCGTGGAAGACTTTAAGCCGCTACAGAGACCGGTACAAAGTGCATCAGCCAAATGAAAGATGCCGCGTACCGCAGCCACACAGCATCCGCCCACTCTTCTTGTCTGTAGTCTCTTCGGTCCCACTCTGTCTCTTCTGCCAACATTCAAGGAAAAGAAATGGTTCTACGAAAATAGCCTCGATGACAGCGTGTACCTGGGTGTGTGTTTGTCCTGCACGGTTCACTGGTGCGGGGTTTTTCTCACCAAGAGCCGTTAGGGATGCGATGTAAGGAGAACGTCAACTGATGGACGTCATTTGCTGGAACGCAAATCCCAGCGACTAACGAACCGAAAGCGAGGCGGACTGTGCTCCAGACGAGGATGCAAGAAAATGGCGAAGATGAAAAGATCATGTGCTCCTCATTACTTTCCAGAGACAATGTCCACTGGGGAAATCAGGGATGGACTGTCGAGTTGTCTCCCGCGCCTACCTTCACGAGTGGGCGTTAAGGGATACCGGGGTGTTAGTCTTGTTCTTTAGCTATCTTTTCCCCAACCCCAACCCCAGCTCTCACCTGCCTGCTTTATTCTTCTACTTTCTTCACTTTTCATTTCATCCATCTACATTTCATGCTTAATTCATCTCCTTCCTGTTGCATTCTTTCGTTCGTTGAGTCCCTTTCATGCTTCCTCAAGGATTTCTTCTTAGAACCTAATCTGGTTGAATGAGCACTGCTGTTGGGAGAAAGTGTGGGTGGATAAGAAGCAGACGGTTGGGTTTGTACTTTACAAACAGAGCAATGCCTACACAACTTCTTTAATAATAATAATAATAAAATTTTGTTTGGCTTATGATTTCATTACTTTTAAGAGACCCGTTCTTTATAAGAATTTAGTGGCCTTTTGTGGAGTTTCCGTAGGACCATACAGTTTACGCTGCAAGAAAACTGGTCTTGGCCACATTTCCTTGCACAGAGTTTGAATGCTTTTGCAGGCATAACGGGTGGCTTCTGCAGTCTGCTGCAAAGAGCACACAAAGTTCTACACTACAGTGATTTAAGTCTGTTGTGCCCAATCTGAGCATCAATGCGGTCAGTGGTTCACTTAAAAGTGGAGAATCCATCCCGTTTGATTCTCTGGGGAGAAAATGGGACAATTAGTTTCACCTGACTTCAAGGAGAAAATAAACCCGCAGGAAAGAAATGGCATCATGCCACGCGCACCTTTCGTTTTTACGGTCCTTTGAAACTCGTTGCTTAAATGATGTTTACTTGTGTTCCTAAATGCGTGCTTTTCTCACTTGCTTTTTTTTGTGGTGAGCCGCTACGAACTATAAATAGACAGCCCACTTCGACAAGATCAGCACATTTGCGTGTTGACAGCTTGCAGCATCCTAGTTCCTCCTCACCGGCGCAGTGCCACCAATAGCGGACTTTATGAAAGGTGAGCGATCGGAGGACTGCAGGTGCTGACTGCACACTTTGTAAACAAAGCTTTCTCTTTAGACAACCGCCAGCCAGCCCCCCCCCCCGAAACCAGACTGCAGTGTGTGTAACACCCGGGGCATGCTTACGTCAGCATCGTACTAACCAACTTGAATTTCAATTCTCGTCTCTATGTTAATTAACTCCTGGGAAAACAATCCTCGTGCGCACAAACTTTGTGGTGCCATGTAAATGTCCATTTTGGTCATTCCACACACAAATATCATATTTTATTCATCACTGTTAATGCCTGGAATGCCTTTATAGATACTTTAGGAGACTGAAGTTCAATAAATCATCCATGGTCTTTTTTGTTGATTAGATTATTCGCTGTGTTAAATAACATTCATTTGTTTATTGATTTGTTCGATCATTTATTTTTTCTTTTTGTTTTCTTCCGGTTTTGGTGGGTTATCGCCATAACGTGATTTTTAAGGAGTGCGTATGTGGCCGACGACTGTTTTGCTTTAAATGAGAATATTAAGAATTTGTCCAGCAAGGTATGATATTCTAGGAACTGGATGAAACCCTAGGTATATGGCGCGTGTGGCCTATACAAGAAAAATTGTTAATGAATGGAAGATAGTCATGATGTTTAAGCTCTTTAATGTTTGACCAAAGAGAGATTTAACTTTATGTCCTTTTAGAACACACTTTCTACGTCCGTAAATACATACACGCGCAAACAAAAAGTAAAAAGTAAAGCAGTCTCACAACGCACAGGAGGATAATTAAGTATATTTAGAAACGAGAAAAATGTGAGATGCATTCGTGAACATTCTTGCTATATCCAGCTCTTTTGTTTCTCGTTCCTTTCGCTCATTTACTTACTTCTGATTTATTCCTTCTGTCGCTCAGCTAGTCGATTCATCAACATCCTGCCACTTTTGGGAAGATTCTTCACAAACAGTCTGGACTTTTTTTTCTGTCTGTTTTGCTACTTTTCCATAACTGCGTTTAACAGGCAACAAGTTTTTAGACAGTTTTGTGTAGATGACGTCGTTCATGTAGAAATGGTTTGTTTTCTATACTCATCGTTGGCTCGAAACAACACCAAAAAAACACAAAAACAAACAAAACAAAACAAACGAAACATAAAAAAACTAAAGCAAACAATAAAACGCTGACTGAGAAGATGGCAGATGGCGGGTGAGTAGATGGTGGAGGACATTCTGAGCTGACCTGAAGAAACTGAGAAGCAAAATGATTGCAGGAAGGGAATCTTACTTGTTATGTTTTCGAGTGCGCGCTTGAAAGAAAACCTGTGTAAGCACTCTACTCCTTTCGCCACCAAACTACCTACTTTTTCTCTTATAGTCGGCAGTATAGCGGCTCTACGCATGACTGCCACTTCCGGTTGTTAGAACGATTGCGAAGAGCGCGGCACACGGTTCCGAGGATGTCAGTGTCTGCGGCTGAGAAGTTATACCTTGTGCATGCATCTGGTTAACCAAAAGCGCGTGTGCGAATTCCACTGGGGAAGGAGAGGTGGGTGTGTTAAGGAGTGGAGGCATGTTGCAACACTGTTCTTGTGGTTTGTGCTTCTGATTCCTCCTTAGTCCAAACCCTCCCTCCCCCCCCCCAGTCTTGCTGGGGGGAAAAAAGGGAATACACTCACAAGATGTTTGTTCTGAGGCATTCACACCCTTCTACATTTTTTAAAATTATTTGTGGTAAATCATTATTTTTGTTGTATTTTTCATTCCACATTCAGCTGTAGCGTTGAAAGGGGAGAGATAGATATAGGTGAATTTTCTCCCAATACTTTGGTGTATGTGCACATTTACAGGTTTTGTCAGATGTCCGGACTATTTCCAGTAGGTTGTAAACTATTTCACTCTCCCCTCTCAGTGATAATTTTTGTGGATATCTTTAGCTCGTATTTTATAAGTAGTGATGTACTTACGAACGGCTGAAAAAAAGTTTCAGCTAGTGACGAAACTCTCTTGAAGCTCCTCGAACAGCTGAGTAATTTATTGGTTACTAAAGTCTCTTTAAGTTTTTCGCGCTGCTTAGTAATTTTCGGTTACCGACGTCTCTTACCCTTCTTCGTACTGCGCAGTAATATTTGACTACAGATATATGTTCACGTTCTTAGTAATTTCTGTATAGTTCAGTAATTTTTTTTGTACTAGGTCTCTAAGGTTGTATGCTATCACCGACAATCTTCCTGATCGTCATAGACTGGATCCTGAAAAGAACAACCTCTAACAGTAACACGGGCATTCAGTGGACCTTCGCCAGGCAACTTGAGGACCTCGACTTTGCAGATGACAATCAGCCTGCTGTCCTACAAACAACAACACGCACAAACAAAGCTCACTCGGCTCGCAGAAGAAGCAGCGATGACGGGCCTGACCATCAACATCAAGAAGACGGAAGTAATGCGGGTCAACAACAAGCAAGAAGCCCCACTACAACTGCATGGGGAATGCATTACAGAGTCTGACCGTTTCACCTACCTTGGCAGCATAGTCAGCAAAGATGGAGGTTCAGATGAGGATGTAAGAAGTCGAACAAACAAAGCCAGGCTTGCATTACACACCCTACGACCTATCTGGAACTCCAAGGCTCTATCTTTACACACCAAGATCCGCATCTTTAACACAAATGTAAAGGCAATACTTCTATATGGATCCGAGACAAGGCGGGTGACAAATGCCATCACTAACAAGATACAGACATTCGTCAACAGATGTCTGCGCCACATCCTCAACATCAGATGGCCCGAGAAGATCTCCAATACAGACCTGTGGGAGAGAACCAATCAAAAACCTGCTAGCCAAGACATCAGGAAGCGGAAGGGGGGCTGGATTGGTCACACCTTACGAAAGCCAGCCGACAACTTAACAAGACAAGCTCTGGGCTGGAACCCACAGGGGAGGCGCAGGGTTGGGAGACCCAGAGAAACGTGGAGGAGATCAGTCCACAGAGAGGCAGAGACAGCTGGCATGACATGGTCCCAACTAGAAAGGAGTGCCCAGAACCGGGTCCGTTGGCGGGGTGTGGTTGCGGCCCTATGCTCCACTGGGAGCGAACAGGAATAATAAGAATAAGTCTATAAAAGCTCTTCGTATTGCTCAGTAGTCTTTGGTGACTGGTGTCTGTTAATGCTCTTTGAATTTCGCAGTAAACACATCTTCTCCCATAAGCACGTGGACAGTGTAAGTAGTGCCGAAAAAAAAACGCTCCACAATTTTTACATTTTAAAACAATATTTTTAAACACTGGTTATATTAGTAAATGAGTAATCTATATTTTTAAACACATTATAAGTGTCTACGATTCTTCGACTGTCTCGCACATGTCAAAGAACATGGCGCTGCAACACGCGTCACGTGACCAGGTCACGTGTGCTGGTAGGCGACTGCTGGCTGTGTTCAGCGCTTACTTAACTGCGGATTCGGGCGGGGCTCGTCACGAGTGACTGCCATCAAAGAAGGTAGCACTCCCCTCCTCCCACTAAATCTTTGATGCGTTACAGTTATTTTAAGATCCATGCATCCCACGCGATGAAGGGAAAATCCTTTTTTTTTTTTTTTGGGCGCTCTCTGATTCCCTCTGTTTCCTCCCTCATCCCTCAAATGAAAAAGCAGCAGTGACAAACACGGATATATTATGCACACGGAAGCAGTAGGATCGGCCTACCGTTTGAGTTTTTTTGTATTCTTTATATTTTATTTTTCGGTTGTTATTCATGTTACGCTCAGCCCGGTTAAAAACCCTTGACCTCTGTGGACAGTATCAGACAAATGCAGGGTGTTTACAGGAAGACCTTGACAGGCTGCAATTAGAGAGAAGAGTGTGTTGGCTGTCTGTTACTGTCTCGATATCTGTCTGTATTTTCATTCTTTGAAACGATCATGCACGTTCTTCCCTTTCATATCGGCCTTCTACTCACCTTGGAATCATTTCAGCGTGCACTAAAACACATTTGTTCCACGAGCATTACACCCATCAGCATAGTTGTCAATAGTTGTGATTATAGTCAGTTGACTAGTCCGCCTGCTTATCTTTCACTGAAGATTTATGATACTCTCCATCCTTACTGCTTGTTTCCTGATTACTCTTTGTGTCTTCTGTATTTGTCTTTTTTATGACTTGTCTGCATAGTAATTTCTCTTTCCGCCCTTCGTTTGCTGTCCACGTCTCCTACTTGTCTTATTATTATTGCTATTTGTAATTCAGAAAATCTCGTTTGCCGCCAGCACCGCTTTCCTCATCATTTTTCACTTCACAACCTCTGTCTCTCCCTTTCTTCTTTTGTCTGTCTTCCTCTCCTCCCTTTCTTTACCATTTCCTCTTTCTATTCTCGTTCTTCTTCCTTTTTCTCGTTTCTCGCTCCTTTGCTCTTTTCTGTCATCTCTAAAGCACGCACGCACGGCAGCACAATGAAGTCCTTGTCTTATCGCCAGCACCGCAATGCTACACACACTCGTTGTCGTTGTTATCGGTCCACACCACGACCTTTCGTTTATTCTCCTCCAGCCGAGATGCTGCTAGGATCGCAAACCCCAGACCCACCCAGAAGGCTGAAACTCGGAAACAGATGGCCTGCAAGGCGGACTGAGACGGGCTGTCACTGGCCATCCCATCATCCCTAGCGGCTTATGAAGATGCTGCGTTCCGCGGAACTTCCTGTGACACACAGGTGGCGCTCCAGACTACACCTAGCGGCCCCAACGCGTAGTGGAACAACTTAAAATGTTGAACTGCTTGCCAGGGTGGATTTTCTACCCGCGTCGAGTGGTGGAACGGATTAAATGAAAGTAGAGGTGAGGGTTGGAAGGTGGACTGGTGTGATAAGTTGACGGCTACTTTTTTTCTTTTATTCACTTATTTATTTCTACAAGTTTATTAATCCACAAGGACAATTACAGGTAGTGCTCTCACCTTAGTAATGTATAGATAAGTACACAAGTACAGGTTGACTACGGAAAGTTATTTACTGAAGTTGTTCAGCAGTACCAGGGAACAACAGTGCCTGACCTACCTGCAAAACAGGGTATCCTGACATCATTACTAACCCCTCCCATTACCCATCTCCCCCGCCACCCGCTCCCCTAACCTAAGGATGCTTAACGTTCGAATCCCGCTGGCGGGAGAGGGTAAATAGGAACAGGAGGGGCCGTGAGCTGGTACACATAGCTTGTCGCTCCCTGCTAATATTTTGCAGACAGAAGAACGGCTTCTACTTTACGAGCACTTTAGGTAGACGGGAACTTTAGCTGACAGCTTCGCGCTAAACGAACCCCTTCACCCTCCTGTTTCCCCTTCCCACGGTGCACCTCATGCAACAGTATTTTGACTGTCCAGCATGTCTTGCTAAATACTAACAGAACTGAGTTAAAAGAAAAAAACTTCAACACATCTGCTTCAGTGCATTACTTACTTCAAAAATATTGCACCTTATATCATTATAAACATTTTTTTTAAATGTTAACATTCGTTTAGATAACATGAGATGTTTGTAATTTCATTTCTAACACCAATCAAAGTTTAGCAACAATATTTTTAAAAAAAATAAATAAACTGCAATACCAGTCTTATAGCATCTAGATTTGAGGTCCCGATGTGGCCATCGATCAAAGTCGATGGACCTTTAAAAGAAACCTCAACTCCATTAATCGTCTAGCACCTGGCTAAAAAAATGTGATGGTGTCAGCCTGCCAGTAGAAGGCTTCGTTGCCGTCTCCTACCATGAAACGAATCGCTCTTTTGTCTTTGTTCCCCTTCTCTCATTCTCCCTGCCGAGGACGTTGCCACACACTCTCATGACAGTTCATTTAGAGTACAAGCACTGTAACACGCAGAGACACGCACACACCTACACGCGCACACACATCCACACACACACTCTCTCTCTCTCTCTTTGTGGCGTTGATACATTTTCTGGAGCACTGGCATGAAGAATGTGCCGCATTATGTGCACGGCGCTGAAGCTTGCACCAATCTGCCTGCTGCATAAAGTTATGCCCCAAACACAGGCACGTGCATCTTGCTGTTCGGATAAATCGGGTCCCACCAACACTTGTGTGCACCAGTTCATGTTAAGACGTCTCAGCTTCAAATCTCCCTGACCGTTAGTGGTGCACTCGAGAAGTCATCCTACTTTAATTAAGACCGTTCCGGACAAATAAAGTTTGCTCGAATTTGGGAAAGGTTTTACACAACCGTCCTGTGAAAGCTTTGCCAAACTTTTCTCAAACGCTCGTCCGCATTAGTCCAGTTAATAATGACCTTTATATGCACGCATTCATATTTCGTATGTTTTGAAAAATTATATTATTTGGTGTCAAAGTGTTTTGCAGCATGTCTACAATAATTTTCAATCGTTTACCTTTGTTTATCTTTGTTAAGCAGGGAAGTGACAAATGAACGTGTAACGTGGTATGTTGTTGTTGTTGTGTAAGTAAACTCACGAAACAGTCGAGCTGTGTTCATGGTAGCCGGTGGCGATAAACTCCATCGCTCATGTTTGCTCCACTTACCCGTCTTCGCCGCTTAGCACGTGCATTTCAAAATTCAGAAGACACACGTCGGCAGTCGGCCTTTGGACGACGCAGAAGCTGTCATGAGAAATAGTGAGAACAGAGGACAACGAATATTAACGACTCCCAGAATATTCTACAAGAGTGTAAATTGTAGATGGTACTATCTTCAGTCAAGCGACAAATGTTGCCAACGTGTGTCTGCTGTTGGATACTGTTTTCGCTTTAAATATGACAGCGATTTGCATCAGAATACTGATTCAGAGGAAGTACTAGCGCTGAAATGAAGAAAGTATATCCTTAAACCACGACAACAGCACAACCAGTGACCTGACTGACTAGTGAATATTATCAGGTGAGAGAAACTTGCTCAAGGATTATGAAGGTCCAGTCCCTAAAGTGGAGCAAAGATGAGATGCTGGGTAATGTTATACTCACTCTGCAGGCTTTTTGTTTCTCTGAAAAATAATTTTAAAGCTGTTTTATGCTAATGCGTTCCTAATGTCTACCTTATGGTTGTAGGCCATTAGCTGTAATTCTGAAGGATGCCTTTGCCTATAAATCGCTTAAGTGCTTGTGGGGAACGATAAATAACCTTTGCTCCTGCTCTGGTAGTGAAAGAAACACTTGCATGTACACCTTCCCACGCACGCATCCATGCATGTCACACACACACACACACACACACACACACACACACACACACACACACACACACAGAGTCTCTTTGAAGTAAACCGTGATATTTTATAAACATCCTGTTTACTTAATCCATTTGGTGTACTCGTAATACACACACACTACCAGCTTATGCTAATGCTCTGTGAGTGTAAATGAAGGTTTTGTTTCTTTAAAGGCAAAGCCAATATCTACGGCCGTTGTAAAAACCAACAATCGAGGCATGAATTAGTCTAGCTTTCCTTCAAGTCCTACTGTTGCAGGAACTAGTCTTCAGCCACGATTATACTGCAATAAACCCTCGTGACGTCAGCGTTGTATCGTCAACGCGTAGTTATAATTGCCGTCAGTCCGTCATGCGAACATAGTTGACAGATGGGATAATGTAACGAACTCTCGTCTTGCGTGCTCTACGTGCCTGCCACCTACTTCTGCTAACCTTGTAGCTGAAAGCGTCTTAGATTGTTTACCTGTTCTTTTTACAAAGTGCAGAAGGGTCGGATCTGTGAAAAGATTTCTCTTCGACCTGCTACGTGATGGGATGAGGGGTGAAGGATGTGCATGATGCGAGTGCTTAGAATCTTTAAGGCCGAGAAAAATCTGTATATGAATTCATCTTCTTCTACAAAAACCGCCACACCACCGCAAATTCACCTCTTTCTCCCTCTGTCTTTCCCCTCTTTTCTCTTTCTCTCCTTAGCCAATCTCTCGGCCACCCTTTTTCAGTAACCACTACGGTAGCCATTTTTCGCGCAGGTGCCTGCCATAAGAACCATATTTACTAGAAAGCAGAGTGGAATTGTTGACAATCGAAAGTTTACGGTTCTTTTGGTTCCCTCCAGCAACAAGCCTCATCAGGGGGTGGAGCGTGATAGGAGCCAGAACAGAAGCATTCTGGATGAGTTAATCGTTGCTGGAACGCCGCCAGACTTCTGCAGGGACTGGCAAGACCGTCCTTTCTGAGAACAGCGTGCACTAGGTAAGTAAAAAAAAAAAAAGCATCTTAAGGTGCCTTCCACTAGGCCATGTGCTTTTACTTTAACCTTGACCCCTAAAAACTGTCAATGTCTTACCGCCACACTCACATGCATTCAGCATTGGAGTTTGTTTTTGTTTTTAGTTAGTTATTTTTTTGGGCGGGTTGCATGCGTTCTTCGAGTTTCCCGTATTAGACTCGGAGGGGGAAAAGTTCACCTCGCTCCTAGCCGTGCGCATGCATGAATGAACAAGAAGGGTAATGGCGTTCTTGATTTTTGATACATTTTCCCTAGCAAGTTTGCGATATAGTGGAGAAATCACAGTTTCCATCCCAAGGGAAAAGTAAAAGTCTGTATACAGTGTCATTTTCATTCCTTCAAGTGCGATAATCTTTATACCCGACAGCAGCCTTCACACCAGCAAACTGAGTAGTTTTCGTGCTATTAGAATCGTTTCACTAGTCACCGTAGTCTCTTTACTTGGATGTACTGTAATGCTAATACTTGGAAACTTGGCCAGTCTAACATATTTAATATCTTTATAGGTTACCATGGAAACAGGTGAGGCTTTTTTAAACTGTTCAATTTGCATCGGTTACCATGGAAATGTGGAGGATTTTTTTTATTGTTGAATCCGTTTTTCTTGTTTCCCCTCTCTGGCAACCTCCTCTCTCAAGTCCCGCTCCTTTACTAAATAGAAAGTTAATTGTGCTTTTTTCAAAACTGACTCAATACTGCATTCATCGGTGGGTGTCTTGCAGCGGTGCGGGTGGTAAAAGCACCTGCCACCACAACAGTTAGATTCGGGTGTCGTTGGTTCGAATCTCGTCCGCGAAATACCCGTTTCTGGACGTGATACCTGTTTACAGGACTGACCATCGGTAGTTTTCTTTGGGTACAATATATAGTTTCCTTCACTGTGTGTGTGTGTGTGTGTGTGTGTGTGTGTGTGTGTGTGTGTTCTCGTATGCTCTTTGTAAAGCAATTTGAACCAGACTTCGGTGCAGGGTAAAGCCGCTGTATTAATTCGCTGCTTCTGTAAGCTTTGTCTTTAAGGGAACTTTTTGCGAGAGAGACCGAGAAAACAGTAAGCTTTTAGTGGTCATAATATATATGATGGAGTGTGGCAATGTATATAAACATTGTACTTCCTTTTGTGTGCGCAAAACAGAGACAGATGCTCGTGAAATTCACCTTAAATCTGGTTTACACGAGCGTTCGCATCTATTTTCCCAACACAAAAGTGCTTTTAAGGCTGCCATCATTATCTGAAAATTATGAGGACCCTTATGTGTGGAAAGGAGATACGGACGCTCAACAGCCCGACCCATATGTTTGTTTATGGGCATTTTCCAGCGAAGGATCCAGGTGGGCGTGCGCTGGTTGAGGCCGATTCCGGATGTTTATGAATGACATACAGACTGAGGCCTGTTTACGTCGGGTAGACGGCTGGGGCTGTAGTTATGAAGCGAGGGTAAGGCGTTGCCCTGGGGGCAGCTTGAACTTAAGTCCAAGCGTCTTGTTTCCGAAGCTATAATGGTATTCAGATCCTGTTTCGCTGCTGCAGCCGTGGTTATAACTCGGCGGTAAAGATGCCCTGGGGTAAAGAAACATAGTGTCCACGGGGTCTGGGCATCGCATTATAACTATGGAAACATAACATCGCTTCATGGTTACGGCGCGTGGTGTTGTGGAAGAATAATGCCTCACAGCGCCATTGTTTATTGCTGTCTACCTTACATTTTATTCCTCTTTCATCCTTCATCCCTCGTCTCTTCGTTCGGTCTTCCTCCAATGTGAAAATTTGTTTTGAGAGATTGCACTCGCAAGGTCGTTTGAAGCTGATGTTTAAAATACTGCCTGGGCGTCGGTCTGTTAGAAACTCGGCTGAAGAATAGTTTGATTTCTGACTCATTGCTGGAGGTATGGGTGGGTGGGTTTCAAAAAAAATATGACTTGCATTTTTATTTTTATGTATACACACAGTATTACTTGAAGCGGGGTCTATGAGAGTTTCTGGGTGTGATTGACATTCTTCGAGTAAGTGCCAGCCATTATTAAGACAAGTTTCGCCTGCAATGTCACTTGGCAAAGGTATGCATTCTTCTTCTTTAGACAGAGATCGCTTTCCTGCCAACACGTTTCTGAACTGTGATATTACTCAAGGTCCCAGAGAAAGGCGTTAGCAAGTACTTATCGTGCACTTGGTACCACTTATCAAGCCCTTATCATGCACTTGGTAATCCACTCAACATCACTGCTGCCTCTGTAGTCGTCCTCGTTGTCATCATCAGTATTCTCCTTCTTCCTGAAGCGTTTGAGCGACTCATTTCTTCATCCTCGAGATTTCCACAAGCATAATGTGAGAGAAGGGAGGGAGTGATAACTGCCACACTGAAAGTTTTGTTTGTTTGGGGTTGTTTTTTCAAGGTAAGGTTTACGTCTCGCCCTCTTTTTTTTTTTTTTTTTTTGGTCACAAGCTGGCCGCGCTGTTTGGGAGGAAAGGTACATGACTTTTGTCCTGTATACATCGATTTCAGTTTTGCATCATAGGCGGTTAACTCCATTCCTCATCCCCCCCCCCCCAGGTTTAGGTTTTTTCTGTCAGACAGGCTTTGATTGCAGGCGTCGGGTTGGGGTCGTCTGCTTAATGACTACTTGCTGGCCTTAATTTTTCCATGAATGCTGATGTCGGATTGGTTTTGTTTATTCTATGAAGGCAGGTGTCGGACTCCCGTTGTTTGCTTACTGACTACAGATGGTTTGGCTGTTTTTCGCCATCAGAATCGGAGTGTTGAGCATGCTTTGCTTACTCAAAGAATACAGGTGTCGCCAGTCCCTCCAAAGGCACGCACAAACACCATCACACACGTGACGAAGGGAAGAAATCAATAATAACTCAGTGCATTGTGTATTGAGAAGAATTTGAACTTTAATATTACATTGACAAACAACGAACAGCTCGTGTCAACGCCATTACTAGACTCTCCAACGCAAAAAAAAAGAAAAAAAAAAAGAAGTCATTCCATAAATAACCAACCAGTGTATACGCTAGCCATCTTCCATTTGTATCACTACACCTGAGTTTAAATCGGCCGGCCCTTTCCAACAGGCCTCCTGTCGGGTACTTTAGAATCAAAACTGAGACTGAATGATAACACAGGGGGGCTAGGGTTAACTCAAGCTTTGTGTGTGGCTGGGTGGGTGTGTGCGTGGGTGAGTGGGTGGGTGGGTGCGTGCGTGCGTGCGCGCGCGAGATGAATCGTGTATTTACATCCTGAAATTCTATGATGTTTGGATAGCGCGTTGGAACTGAATGGTAACTTTGCACTCTCTCGTTAATGCTCAGCTCAGCTTTTAACATCATGGCTTTACATCATCAGCTATGCCAAACAACTGAATCACATCGCAGAGTAGGTTCAAAGGTTAGCAACATCGTTCTTGAGGCAGATTTAAAAAAAAACAACAAATGGGGAGGACGTTATCAGGAAGGACCACAATATTACAGTTTCTTTTTTTAATAACAACACAAGATTATCTTCGTCATGATAAAATAAATCTGCTTTTGGTACAACAAACGTCTGGGATGGACCTAGTGACGGGGGTGGGGGGAGGGAGGGGAAAGAGTAGGTTAGTGGTAGTCTCCATTTACAGAGCCGCACAAAAGGCCTTGAACAAAGATCCATTTATTGATCCGTAAAAACAACAACAACCAAAGAAAATCCCTCATAAATACACACACATCGATTGATCGTTTCGCTGTGATGGGATCAAATTCAAGCACATGGAACAAAATGTACATCTTGATAACATAGGGCAAAGCGTTGAAAGAGGCATGTCAAAGTAAGCACGGCACGAGGTGGGAACAGCTGATGGAGGAGGTGGGAGTAGAAGTGGGGTGGGGAGAACGATGGGGATGCAAGATAAATGGCGGAAAAGATGAAGGTAGTGGTACTGACGGGCGGTGGGGGGAGGGGAGAGGCGTTAACTGTTGACACAAAGAGAAAAGTCTGTACATTGTTTATACATAATAATCTGTGTAACGATTCTACCATCTCTCTTTCTCTCTTTCTTTCTCACCCGCTAGCTTGCTTGCTTGCTCGCCGCCCATCACTCCCCTTTCGTCGCTAGTATTTAGTAGGTTGAAAACAGAGGTTACACAGTTCAAAGGTAATAGTAGCATGTCAAAGCGGTGTAACGATTAACGCGGCGTACGATACAGAGTCACACTTTCCACAGAGGCTATGACTGGGGCAATATCAGTTGACAACAGTATCGGCTCATTAACAAAATAATAGATGCCTTGGGTATGTCTCTACAAAGATACCAATTGGTGAGTCCAACGGCAAAAGCTTAAACGTGAAAATACACGAGTGACTATTATATTCTATAAGCGGTACGACGTGGGCTGACATACTAAGTTGATGTACAAAAGCAGAATGAAATGATTCCATTCATTTTGCCAGCCAGTAACCCAAATCCACGAGGATGCGCTTTTATTCACACACACACACACACACACACACACACAGACGCACGCACACTTCTACATAGACGCACACAACCACACACACATGAATTCGTGAACACACACGAGCCCACGCACGTGCTGGCAGTGCAGAAAAGGATAGCTAGAGCAGCAAATTAAAACTTATTTGCATCTTGACATAAAACAACAGCGAAGACATAACATGCTGCAAACAAGAATATTTTGGCATTAATGGCGCCAACACCGTAGGACATCGTACAGAGAAAGGCTTAAGTGAGAGGGTTGTTTAAACTAAATGAAGATTGGAAATGAGTGGTTTGGAAAGCAGAAGGGCAAAAAAAAAAAATTGCAGGAAGCAAAAATTGTAAGTAGAGAAAATCACAAATCGTAAGTAAAGAAAAGAGAAATCGTACGAAGATATCGTCAGTAGGGAAAAAAATCGCAAGCACTGAGAGAGAGAGAGAGAGAGCAGAAATCGTCCGTAAGAAAACAAAAATCGTAAGCAGTGAAAGCAGAAGCTGTAAGCGGAGAAAGCAGGAAAATCTGCAACAACAATGAAATGATAAAGACACAGGCGTGTGAAACATACATGAATAGTTTGCATTCAAGCAATTTTAGAAGCTTTTTTCCCCCGAGTACAATCATACCTTCAGCATAACTTAAATCTGTGTGCTTATTACTAATGGCCTAACATAATTATCAGTAGTAACATCACAACACGCGCGCGCGCGCACGCACACACACACACACACACACACATCGTGCACGACCTTGCATGACTCCTGCCTAACATACAAAAGTTGTAATGATAAAAATCAAGTGATTTTTCGATTTTGAACGAATATGAACACTTGGCTTGAAGCCGCGAAGTTTTGTTACAGCCGGTGTTCAGAAGGGTGTTGTTGCTCGAGAAAAGGTGGCTGCACGGCAGGCAGTGAAACCTCGCAGATGGTTGAGCAACATATATATACATAGACCACAGTTTAAGTGGCTGTATTCCTGTTAACGATGGGGAAGGGAGAAAAGTGAGCGATAACTAGTCGGAATAAGTAAATGCTGAGAGACGAAAAAAGGTGCAAAATAACAACACAACAACAACAAAAAAGAGAAAGAAAAAAATAAAGCACATATCTCAGCTGAGGGCTATCTTTTCACAATGATTTCCAGCATGGTGCATGCTCTGTGGGATGCAGCCCCTCCTCCTCCGATATCATACGACAATATCCGCGCACATTCGCGAGTAGAAATCTCGAAACCGGAATCCCGTGCGTTTGTAAAACTTTCTTGGACGAGACTGAACAGAGAGATGAAAAATAATTTTGAAAAAAAGAAGACAGGACGCGTCACTCGACGGAATGACAACAACTCGAGAAACCTTCTCGGTAGGCACAAACTGTATCATGACTTTCAGGCGGAAAGATATCAGCGATAAGCGATACGATAACTGTGCATGTGAAGTGAGTGATGGTGGGGGTGGGGTGGGGCGTGCAGACATATCTGTAGTACAGTGTCATTAATAATATACACGACAGTAATGTATTCTGCGGCGGGAGGTGACATTAGAAGGTGAATATGGCGAAGGGTCTGGTTACGATAAATTTAGTGGTTGTAACAGTCTCGATCGGGTGGAGGTATAGGATCAGGTGCGGGGCAGTGATACCGACATTAAGGACATAGTATACGAGGGATGTTGTTTTAAAGAGAGAGAATACAACCATAGATCAGTAGATTTTGTGAAGGTATCGAAAATACAGTTGAAAATAATAAAAAATAAGTTATACACAAAAAAGAACAAATCGCGAGCAAAGCATAACATTTGTAGCGTTCAAGAAAACGCGTGTTGCAAACAGAATGTGTTTCGGTTGTCAGTTGGATGTCGGATCTACATCAGTACAGCAGACCATTTACAGATCGGTGAACAAAGGTGAGGGAATATTTTACGATGAAAGTTACTTTCTGCTTCATGGCCACTTAGGGTAGTGAGCGTGCAAGAAGCTGCAACCAGTAAAGACGGAGTTTAAAAGAAGTAGAACTGTACTAAAGATTCGCTTTGGGTTAGTATGTACACATCGGGTCATAGGCCACGCACGCGAAACAAGCAGACTCTGCGACGAAGGCTGGTCGCATAAAGCATAAATCATTGTGTCGCCACTGAACATATACAGTGAAGACCAAGCTGCTGTTTTAAATTAAAAATTTTCAGCATTCGACTGAAAAATTTCATTAGCCATTGAGACTGTGAACATGCTTCCAGAAAATCATTCATCTGAATTTGTATTTTTCTGAAAATGCAAACAAGCAGAAAAGAAGCGAAATATAGTTTTTACAATTTCGTGTCTGCTTCGAAAACACACACACACACACACACACACACACACACACACACACACACACACACACACACAACACCAAACAAAGCAAAACAAAAGACGAAAGTTATGAAACTGATAGAAATGAAAGTTGCTTGTCCTAAAGTTAAGCCTGGACAACCAAGAACTGTCGGATTTTTGTAATAAAATGTGACTGTGAAACAGCAAGAAGAAAACTTACGCCCCACACAATAAGTTAATCTTGTTTGAAAGGCGAATAGTCAGAGTGATGTAATGAAAAAAGACAGAACTGAATTAAATAGAGACTACAAGACTCATATTTAGCAGCTTTTTTCCTTTTCTTGAATAGAACTCAGGCAAAACTTACTCTTCTTTAAAGACACCCCAAGCTTTTTCATATTTTCGGGTGGATCTGCGCGGCGGAGGTTTGGAAAGCAGAGATAGAATGCAAGCGCATGTCTGGAGGTGTTTTCATCGTTTCGTGATCACCATTTCTCGATGTCAGGTGAGAAGGTTCTTTTTATGTTATTGTTTTTAGTAGTATTTCAAGGACCATATTTATGAAGCAGAAGTACGATCACCTCAGGGTTCAGGTGAACCGGCAGTGTTGCGGAATCTTGTGACTGGAAACAAGCACAGACCTATGCCAGTCAGATGAAATAGTCTTAAGATCGGCCCTAACCTATCGCTTCTTCACTTACAGGTCTTTGAATGAATGCGAACAAAACCCTGGGGATAAGAATGTATCTCTATTTCATAACTACGGCTCCTGGTCTATTTTTAGCACACACAACTGTATTATGTTTCAGTTATAATGTAGGTGTTATAATCAGGTAGGAGCCAGAACGTGGGCATGCGTTTATTTAGCCTAGCATGTGACCTTTTTTCTGAAATCCTTCAAGATCAGCCCCAACAATCACAGCAACAATAAAGCGTATGACAAATAACATCAAAAGTAACTTAACTTGGGCATTGTTAACCCTGTCTCATGTTTTGACATTATCCCAGGGGTTCAAGTTACATGACATTACAATCTCATGATCATGAGAGACAATGACACACAAGACTGAGGGAGCTGGGGAGGGTGAGTGGTGGTGGGCGTAAGAGTAAAAGAAATCTTAACACCAGCTACATGCAAGTAAATAATGCTTGATAAGGTGAATTTTCTGGAAAAAAGAGAGAGCACGCAACTGCTAACGAGATAACAGTTTCTATTCCAAGTCAGCGGCTTTTTTTTCTACCACCTGCTGAGCGCAGAAGGTCAAAAGACTACAAAACAAGGTGACAACTGACAGGGACTTTAGATATCAGTTGAAGACATGCGAATCGAGACTTTTTAGCGACCAATGCCTGAAAGTGTCCCAACAATGAAATGTCTTGGACTAAAAGCAATGAAATATGACACAAAACATGATATCAGGAAAGGGAAGGGGCGGGGGGTCAAATATTGATGTATAATCAAAAGAATAAATAGCGACATGACCATTTTGTCTTTTTTTATTTCCGTTTTCGAGAAGACAACTAGCCACACTCTAGCACGGGTTGCGCCGTCGTTCATTATGTCATCATGTGTCATCATCCAGAAGCTGGTCACGTCATCGTTCACGTCTGCCAATGCGGATCCTCAGCGGTGATAACTTGCCCTCGTTTTTCGATTGGTCAGAAGGTCAAAGGGTAAAAAAATGAGTGGAAAAAAATAGCAGACGCGCAGTATTCTTGACGTCATCAACTGTCCATGATTGAAGAACGACTTGACATCGTGAAGTTTTCCGGGCAGCAGAAGGGTTTGTTTTTTTTTCACGGGTCAGCAGACCAACTGCAACAGCGAAAAAGCACAATGTGCTAAAAAAGAGAACATGCATTTCAAAAGAATCCACGCATTTAATGCAACTATAATCTTTTCTTACTCTCATCAAAGATACTAAAACTACAAGATGGTGTTATCCGGAAATTTCCACGGTGACAGTTGAAGATTGGTTGTCCTGTGTTCAGCTCTCGCCTCGGGCACGCTGTTATTTCTCTGCATGTGGCATCTGCTTACAGAGCTGGATGCCTTGCCGCAATATAGTCTTGCTGAATCGGCGTAAAACACCAATCCCCACCCCCCGCGGTGACGGTGAAGCGAGCACCACCAAACAGAGTGATGGCGGCTACAGTGAAGTGTCGAAATGGTGGAGCCTTTTCGTTTTAACCAACACTTTCATATATTAAGTAAAATATTTTTGCAACCATGACTTAGTCCATACTGATGCACTTTTTATTTTTGATCCTATGATATTTTGTATAGTGTTCTTGGATGCTTTCATTTCTTATGTATTGATTTTGTTTTCATCCGAGGAAAACGATTTATTTCGAAGAAGGGAAATGCTTTGTACTTGTATATTCTGAAGACTAACTGTTAATACATGATTTTTAAACTGTTTGTACTTAATTAAAAAAAAAACTTATTTATATTTTTTGTTCGGCCCAGGTACAAGCATAATCAATATGATGTGTGAACAAGAATATCATTGCCATAGTATTTAGTATTTTACTATTATTAGACTTATTTTCTTATCTCCTCTCCCAAAATAGAAATTCAAAATGACAAAGAATTTGCAAAGAGAATATCGCGCATGCACACATTTATTATATTTATCTAATATTCTGTTTATCCATCTTTATTCGACGTCGTATTTCAGGAACCTCCCGATTTCAAAAGAGTAGTTTTGGGGAGCTAGTGTGATTTCCTCAATGTACCTGACTTCCTTGCTAATGCCCATGAGGTCAAACTGCGGTCAACTAACAGCAGAGAGGCAACATGTGAGAGATGCTGCAGTAATAAAATAAAGGCTTTGCGCAAAGAAGACATCGAGGTTGCAAGAACAAAATCTCGCTTCTTGTGAGCGAAGATTCAGGCTTTTTGCATGTAAATGCGGCTACAGCCCTCCTGCATCAGTAAAGTCACGTGACATCTCGTTAAGGTCTTGCCACAGATGCGTGCTCTTAAAGGATTCTCCCGCAGTTAACCCCCATGAAAATATAGCCTATCATTGGGAGCTTACCCGAGTGCAACGATTATGCAGACAACGTACAACACGTTTCAGAGCTCATTGTTACAGGGGATTTCTACAGGGATTTCTTTTATAGTAAGAAAATTGTTCCCATCATCTAGTCTTTCTGTCGGGTTAAGAGGACTGCGCGAAAAACGTGAGTTAAAGATGTGGAATGTCAATAGTTTGAGCAGATGGACGGCAAAGTAAGTCCCTTATTTCAGCATGGCAGCAGAAGTTTGTGAAATAAACATGGCAGATGACTAGACGCAAGGAAGTAAAGGGTGGATTTAAAAAAGAAGCCCAGCAGCAACACCATCACCAGAACAACAGCTATGAAGCTTGAAATAATTCAGCAGTCTCTAAAATTCCCGAAATAGTCGAGAGCCAGTTCGCTTTTGGTAATCTACCCTGTTAGCATGAGTGTGGGAGGAGTTAAAAAAACTGGAAAAAAACCATTTAAGTTTCCCTTTTTAACACTGCTCCGCGTTGAGTGGGCGACCAACCTCCAGCTCTATCAAGGAGAGTGCTTGACCCTGTGTGGGGTCAGTCTGACGAAATTGCCCTCAGCACGTGGGCTTCTTGGACGTCGCTTACTTTGGTCTCCATGACACAGTTTCATCCTTCGTTGTCACATGAAACTTGAAGTCACGTCCACAACAGTCCTTTACAAGCCTATTATCGTCGATGATAGTTTTAGTGACAGATTGAGAGAAAGAGAGAAAGAAGATTTTTTTTTCAAAAAAAAAAACTGTTAGCTTTCTCTTTCCTGGTCCCTGCCTATGGTTTCCTTGCAATAACAGTAACCATTAGCTGTCTGGAGTGAAATGCTTACTGCCGGAAGACTTGACAGTTGCTCAAGGGCAAGGTGACTTTTTTATGAGACAAATTTAAAGTTTATTTTCAAAAATGTTTACTGACGGAGACCTTTTCATAGAGGTATTCTAGCAACTCTTTGATAATGCTTAAAGAAACACACAAAATGAAGAGTTATTGGTGTGTTGTAGCACTATTTGCAGGTAAATACTTTAAAGTTTCGAAACTTGACTTATACAGGTTATTAGACAGAAAAGGTTATGAGTAAAACGAGCTGCTGTAACATCATGAGAATCGTGGATGTTTTGCTTGGCTTCAGCCTCGGCTTATCCTACAGGGCTGAAACTGAAAATAATTTACTAAGTCCTAGATAACAGTTCTTGAATGAAATCGATGACCTCCTTCTCGCCAGGAACTTTTGGGTAAAACTATCTCAAAACTCGAAGACTTATAAAGGAATGAGTCTTGTTGAACAGCCAAACCCAAATGTTTAAAAAATGTATTTTTGACGACTTGGAGATTCGTGGTGAGCTGCGTGATAGGCCGGGGCACTTGCTGGAATTTACAGGGGAATTATTTTTAGGGGACTATAGGGGAATCGCTATCAGGGAAATCACTAGCTGTTTTGCGTTTTCTATATTTACTTTTTCTCATCATTAGTATTATTGTTTCTTCTTTCGTAGTTCATATGTTGTTTGTTTTCCTGTCCCTCGTATGTTGGCCATGTCTCGTTATTGTATTTTAGTGCTAAGAGCATAGGAGTGTGAGTATGCGCTTTACAAATGTTTGCATTTATTATTATTTCTTATTTATTAGTTGTCAGGGGAATCACTGGGGATTACGGAGAGAAGGGGGTGAACGCTAGTTGTAATGAGTTAGGAGTAGGTCTTGTATTGTTTCGTGTGTGAATGGTGTCTTGTGTTTGACGTCATTTGTTCGTCGTCACTTCGGAAAAGGGGATGACGTAAAAAGAAGGAAAAAAAAAACCAGTTCCATGGACGGATGGGAAAAGAAAAACATCGAGATCTTCGTCTCCCATAACCTCTTCATCCTCATCTGCGGGGGGGCTCGTCAAGCGTTGTGTTATGTGTGTGTGATATGCGTCGTGCGTATGCAAGGTAAGTGTCCGTGCGTAATATTACACTAGTTATCAGGGGATTCGCTCCCAGGAAATCGCTGCTACGCGAGTAGGTCCTTCTGATCTGATACCATCTTGTAGACTTTAAAGATTAAGTCGGGCTGCAGAGTTAGCGAGCCGTGCTATGTAGACAGAAACTTTACCAAACGCTTCAGGAGATAAATTAAGTGCCTTTGGCTCAACAAGTCACAAAGAAATTCTTACGAAAACGTGCATGTTCACGCGGCAGGAAAGTGGAAATGCGATCAGAATTTCGACACCACAGAAAGTTCACTTAACAAGATCTTTTATTTTCCCACCCTCTTAGGGGCATTGATATTGAGGATTATAAACAAATGGCTATGATAGAAGAAATGACAGAAAAAGAACGTGCCAAACAGCTGAACTGATAGGAGAATCATATCCGTTCAAAGTAGGAGGCGATTCAAAATCTAGCCTGACTGTAACAAGATGTTCTCAAAGTTTTCCTGAATCTTCCAAACGTCCAGAGCGCCTATGTATCTAGGATGTTTGCTGGTTGAAAGTTTGAATTACGATGAGACAATACAGGAAATGATGATCCTAGCTGTGATGCAGAAGGTAGGATGTGTGCCAAAATGGTCGTCGTACAAACGAAGCAGTCGAGGGATGTTTGTTCTCACCCCCCCCACCCCTAACACTTTACTCCTTTACCTCCATCTCACCTTACAGCCCCGCTTCATCTCCAAGTTTCACGAATGTGCAGCCTAATGTTCGCTTTACATGGTCGACAGGAAACGGCAGGAGACTACGGCAGGAAGCTGTTAAGAAAGAAGCACTGATTTGAACGATAATAATTCTGTGTAAACCCGACAACATGGCCTCGTGCAAGCCCCCCGTTCTCCCCTACCATTCCCCACCACGTGCAATAACCTGATGCAGTGCGTCTGCAAAATTAGGAGCGAACCGATTTGTGGTTTGGAATAGGAAGATGTGATGAGGTCCTTTTTTATTTTGTCGAAAGGGGAAGAGCGAGAAAGAGACAAGTGTGCCTGAGCGCTTGGGAGGCGGAAGTTGTAAAAAAAAATAGAGAAAGAGAGGAACAGCACCATTAAGGAACGGGGCGAGAGGATCGACAAACCTCAAAATCTTGTCAGACTATCCTTTATAAGTTTATAGAATGAAACAAATCCAGTCTGCAATATGTCGCAGAAGTGTGTCATTCTCTCACTTGTTTGCTGTTTGTTTTTTATTTTTTTGGGTAAATATGTGTGAAGACAGTACAAATTTCTCCCCCTCTCTTCCACAAATAAGCAGTATGTTGAAAGGAAAGGTTTAGAAAACAAAAGAAAGAAAGGTGTTTTAGGTTATAAACCTTAATTAATTTCAATTAATTGTATTTTCTCTCGCTAGCCTGGAAGCGATTTAAATTTCCAGAAGCAATGAATACAGTACAATCTCTCTTTACTTAGTCTTACATCTAATGGAACTGTTAGTCAAATATTTTGTCATTTCTCCTTTGGCGTGGTTTATATGTTTTGACCGAGTTTGCTGAAAGAATTGTAATAAAAAGTGAGTAGAATCTTCATGAATGTTTGTTGCTCTTTGTTCCCTAAGATTGCCACCCACAACTTTTCTGCACTGTTGTCCTTGCCGTTATGCTGTTGAACCTTAAGGGGAAGATCAGACCTGTACTGAAGCAAGGTGAACGTGCCTCAGGAGTTAAGTGCAGACTCTGAAGGAGCGCAGTCTTCTGAGGATAAAGACATCCTTGAGGTTTTCCTGTTCCTCTTTTTGATTTTGGAATGAAATATAAGACTGGAATCGATGATTGTAGGTATTTGTTGAGGTACATGCTCAGCACATTGACCTCCTGCAGGACGTGCTGTTTTGTTCGTTCTTTTGAATAAACCACGATCCAACTGTTTGCCTCTTTGTAATCTTAGGTTTAGATGTTACCCAAGATTTTCTCTTCCACAAATTGTACAAAAAACCTATATAGATATTTGCTATCATTTTTTCATGTAAAATATTTTCAACGCGTGAAGTAGACGAAGCACAAGCTATTAGTGTATCCGACCTTATCGTAAGGTTACTACACCAGTAACTGAATGTCTGCTACTATTGAGAACCAGAAGTGCAACCATCCTTGTTGTTTTTGTTTGGGGCAGGGGAGTCGTCACCACTGGAATGTTTCTGCGTGCTTCTGTGTTGACATCTTGTTGAAATTACAACCAACGTTACAATGTTCTTGGAGGAAAAGGTTCCTCTTAAATCACGTGCCCGCCAGGTGAGTCCACAAGACCTCATCGTGCTGGGACAAACTTGTTGCTAAACTTGGCGCCAAGATTTCTTCGTCTCCACGCTTTACATCATTTCCACTAACAACGTCGCCGAACTCGGTCACTCTTTATCGCCGGTCACATCCAAAACTTCACAGGACAGGAAGGTCATAGTCTTTAAGACGTTTTACATCTTTGATGTGTCGCAGTGAACCGTTTAGACATAAGCAGTAAACCCTTTTCAAACTTTCAACTCATTATCTGAACATCAGGCGGAAGGTACCTACTACAACTGCATTGTCCGCTCATCCATCGACTTCTCCAACTGCCTCTGTGTCAGTTTGTTTGTCGTCATGTATGCTAAGAACTATTTTCTTCGCATAAAATCAAGAACGCCATCATTTACCTTATGTATCTTAAGTGTGTATATATCTGATATATTTTATTTTTTTATATGTTATGAAAAATTATTTCAATAGCTTTATTATATCTATATGTTTGTATATATATATATCCCTATTTGTGTATCGGATCTTTGACACACATATATATATATATATATGTATACTCTGCGTAAACTGTGCTGAGCTAACAAGAGAGAAAAGAAAAATGTAATCTTAAATCTTGTTTATTGTTTCAGTCTATTCTTATTATAAACAATTATTATTATTACTCCTTTAAAGGAGTAAAGTGGTGAGTATGTTATAGCGTGACAAAATCTACGGCAGGTGAAAGACACACCTGTGTTCAAGTGAAACAGACAAACCTGAGTTCAGCTGAAGATGAGGGAGTCTGTGAGCAGAGTGAGGAAGTACTCTTGGTCAATGAGCTCGCACCTGGTGCCCGTGTAGCCGATAGGACACCTGAAACAGAAAACAGGCTTGCGTGGGGGACGTCCCATAGCAACTGTTGTCATGTCTGACCATTATGCTACCATCTACTGATTACACGCCCAATATTGAGCCTTTCGTGGGGAATAAAGGGGAGAAACACTGTGTGTGGGGGGGGGTAAGGGGGGCGAGAGAGATACGAGACATCATTTCCTTAAGATGATGAATGCGACGAGTGATGACAATAATCGAAGCTGTCGGGTGAGACGTTCACAAAATTCATCTATATGGCCACAGGATGCAATGTTTTCCGACAATTTCTAGTTTTCCTGTCTAAAGGGCACATTACATGTCTTGTTCTGCTACAGCCGTTGTACATACTATGTGAACTCTGTGATAAGCTTTGATACTATATATTACATCAGGAATGTTTAAGGAGAAATTAAATCTCGTTGTGTTCCACTTTCTTTTCTCTGTCCTTCTATATTTTGCTACGGTTTGCCGGCGAGCGCAGTGCTGATGCTCTAATCATCGCAGTGCCACTTATAAAATTACTTCTCTTGTTTTCCCGCCCAGAACTAAGCACTCGTGGACAGAGAACAAGATTACAGACAACTTCACCTCCCACTCTACAAACAGAGACTCATTATTCCGTGTGGGCTGCTGTTCTTCATCTGTCGGTCACGTGTGCACTTGTACGTGAAAAAGGACGAGCGGGGCAGACAGGACAACAAATCAAGGAGAGAAAAAGCTACTTTAGCAGTTACCATTGGATGGTTCATTAATCGCTCTATTTGTTGGTCAGAATAACTATGTAGCACGTATAACAATAAAGATAAAATGTAAGAGGTGTCGCTTAATTAGGATCTCCTTCCGAACATTAAGGTCTTTGTGAGTGTTAGCACTGTAGATTTTATGAGTTAGCACTGTAGTCTTGTGAATTAGCACTGTAGTTTTTGTGAGTTAGCATTGTAGTTTTTATGAGTTAGCATTGCAGTTTTTGTGAGTTAGCATTGCAGTTTTTGTGAGTTAGCATTGCAGTTTTTGTGAGTTAGCATTGCAGTTTTTGTGAGTTAGCATTGCAGTTTTTGTGTTAGCCCTGTAGTTTTGTGAACCCTATTTAATACCCTTTTCCTAGTATTTTCTGTGGAACGCAAAACACCCGTTTATAGGCCATCTCTGTAACACACACACACACACACACACACACACACACACACACACACACACACACACACACACACACATTGAAAATTTACATTTAGTTTAAAGAAATAGCCACAAGACTCAAATTGTTGCAAAGTAACACGCTCAGAACAAATTTGGGACCGTAATTTTGATTTTGGATTCGTTTAAAGAAAAACCACCATACATCTACAAAGTTAGTCTGCCTACAGAAAACTGATAAACAGCTGCAGTTCGTCCATTTCGTCTGTTTTTGAGGTTGTGTGTTTGTTTTTTTTCTCTCTGCTCTTGGTATGACCAGCCTAGCCTGTCAGCACTCCTCCCCTTCCCTTCATTCATTCAGAATAACCTAACCAGAAACAAATATATGAAGAAGCTGGAAGAATCCCTGATGCTGAAAACAGTTGCGATTGTATAACGGCTGTATGTGAGGAGGCTGTGCCATTCACCAGGTAGCAAGAAAACACGGAGAAAAAATTGAATGCCTGTCCGATCCATTTAGACAAACTGCGGAGAAAGCGGTCTCCAGTGGTTCGAAACCTACTGAGGATAAACACTGGACAGCAAGCCCGCTGATGTGATCTAGTCGTCTAAACCAAACAAAATAGGTTCAGTGGATACCCGTGTTGCTAAGTCAATAATTCAATAGCCAGACGATCGTGTTTTTTGTTCCCGAGTGGTCAAGATGGCGTCGAAGGTGATCACGCTGGCTAGTGGCAATGGCGCATTTGTTTTGTTTTGCTCTGTTTACGTGGCAGCGGCAACACAGGCAGCCTTTGTCAACACACCGGAGAAGTAATGCAATACATCTGCTGTGTAAACACCTAGCTTCATTTTTCCCTGGCATCCTTCCGAGGAAATCATTACTGACAAGCGAACCCCATCCGTTCCGGCTGATGTGTGTTTCTAACACCAGGCCAGACTTGTAACACCACAACGGACACGGGCTCACTGGCTGGACACAACCCCCTATAACCATCACACACACACACCCACACACACACACACCCACACACACACCCACACACACACCCACACACACACCCACACACACACACACCCACACACACACACACGCATATCTCCTACGCACGCAAACATGTCTACTTTCTACATTATTCCTATAATAAGGGACAGCCAACAGGACAGTTTTTTTAATACCTAACAATACAAAATCCAGTCAGCTCCGCCCTCATCGGGTAGAAATTCTACCATGGCTAGACCTTGTCACAGTTAATGATGTAATTTGACCTCTATTAATTACTGAAGTTTTGCTGCCTGTATATCAGCCAGAAAAAAATTGTTTTTCGCTTCAGAAGTTTTTTCTTGTCTTCTCTTCCGCAGTCTGCCATACGGGATCTACCTGCCTGCCTTTACCTGCAATCTCAACCATACAGGGGTAGCACACAAAGTAAAGCAGTATGATGACAAACACCCGGTATAAACGACACGTGCTGTGATTTTCAGAATCCGTTGGTGTTTAGCGATTGTCTGTCTTTGCCGATTTGTTATGTCACGTGTCACAATAACCCACCTGCGTTGAAAAAAAAGGTAAAGAAAAGTTCCCAGAATACGGGGAATTGTAACAAAGACAACATGCGAGTTTGTGTAGTACAAGAAATCGTTTTCATTCAGTTTCTTGCCTCTCAAGCAGGACATGCTACCCCTATACAGCCATAACGGTAATCAACTTATCTGCAGGATAGGCCCAGTTCAAGGAAGGAGCACCAGATATAAATAGTCATTGCTGCTGCTTTTTGAAGCTGAAGCAACAAAGGAAGCATCTTTAAGAGAATCTACAAAATGTGCCCACCCTGTGTAAACACGCGGAGCCTTTGATGGAAAAAAATGAGAAATAGTATTTAACGTCTTTTGAAGCCTTTCGCAAGCCTTTGATGAATTAACTTCCATCCCATCTACTTCTTCCCCCACCCTCCTTACACCGCCTCAAGTTTCCCAAACAAATCTTCCCATCGGTTGCCGAGCAAAGATGGTTAATTTGAACATAAAATCTCTGTTACAGGAGTGATGCATATTGCATAAGGTAAGTCTAGGGAATCAGGCTATTAAGGCAAAGTTCTTGTGCGGTTAAAAAAAAGACAGGAAAGGTAAATTACTGATAAAACAGCTGGTTCCAGTAAAACAGAAGACGGCACTGAGAATGGAGATGAGCTTGCACCGACATCGCCATAATTGTTTTTTTTTTGTTTGTTTTTTTTTGCCGTTCATTGTATACCCCTCCAACTCCGGTCACTACTACTACTACCCACACACTCCCTCCTTCCAGGATATTCTTGTTATTTATTGTACGCATGAAAGTAACTGGAGGAAAACATTGGATATAAAAAAAATTAGGGAGAAAGTTGACGCGTGGTCGTTTCTCAATCACAAATATTGTGAAAAGATTTCCGCAGAAGTGATAGTGTTTTGGGGTAGTGGAGGGGAAGGACAGATACCGTCATTCTTCACCTGAGCATCTTTATCGAACAGTTTCAACTGGTCCCCATCTCCGCCTCTCGCCAGACTTTGTGACAGAACTGATTCCACCCCTGAAGATACCCCTATCTATGGAACCTGTGCCCTCTTTATATCACCACCCTCACGTGTGTGTGTGTGTGTGTGTGTTAGACGGATTGTGGCTACATAACAAATTTGTTTGTATGCAGGCTTTTAAAAGTTGTCATACTCGTCTCTTTGTTCTATTTTTAGAGGCAGTATGAACGCGCACACATATTTAACACGCGTGAGAGAGGCGGACAATGGTAGTGGAAACGATTACAAATGGAGAACTAGGACTGCATGTAATCATTTTGTGTTGATGTTTTAAGGTGATATTCATTCTATTGTTACCGTCAGCAGACACTAATTTCCTCAGAACGATTCATAAAGATCTTTTGTATTTATATTGTACTAAAAACCTGCGATCATGTGAAAACCCTCGAATGAACTCTTTCGATAATCGGAAGGCTCGTCGAGTGCTCTCTCTATATATATATATATCTCTGTTTTTTTTAGGGAGTGGTGGCTAACCCAGATTTTGTTTTAGCGCCCACCCCTTCCCTTACACCGGCACCCACAGACACTACGAAATTCCCTTCATTATGTAGAATTAAAAAATGTTGATAATATATAACATATATTTGCAGAAGCCTTTTGTATACTTCTCGTTGAAATTAAAAAAATCCAACTGCTTATCAAAACTCTCTCTCTCTGTGTGTGTGTGTGTGTGTGTGTGTGAGTGAGTGAGAGAGAGAGACAGAGAGAACATCAGGTATGCTCTAGGGAAGCTTTGATGTGTGGTGGCGCCTCAACATGCCTCGTGTCGACACGCATTCCTTTCTCTTCTATGTCAGTACAGACTTCTTTGATTTTTCTCTTCCATTTTTTTCCTTCGTAATATCTAGCCCAGCAGATCTTGATGAACATTTTCTTTGCGATGCAGTTGCATTCTCAACACTCATTAGTTTCGCGGACACCTCCCCTCCTTTCCCTGTTGAGTAAAGTGGTTCACCTAACTCGCCCCACTTGTTTTCCTCCGTACCGCGAGATGAGTCGCCCGAACCACTATCTCGCTTCCTCACCGCCACACTTTTGCGCAACTCTTCCCGTTATCTCGTTTCTTATAACCCTATAATGCGTCTTATCATCTCAGTCCGTACCACCAAAGCCTTACTGATCTCAATGACAGTTTTTGTTCTAATTTTCAGACGTAAATAGTAACATGTCGTTGTAGTTTATCCCTAATTATCCCCCCTCCACGTCTTTTTTGTCATCTCAGGGTTAGCGACTGCTCTCAACAGCATGTGCAACATCTGCGCCAACTCTAGGCGGGAAGGCCGAACCGCCACCACCGTCACATCCACCACAGCCACCAATAGCAGCAGCGGCAACAACGACAGCTACACAGATTGTAACAGCCTGGCATGTTCGCACGGTACTGCTTGCGAGTCTGGCCGCCGAAGAACATCTTGAAGCGCTCCAGCGGGAGGGAGGAGAGGGTGAGTGCAGGGGGGGGGGACACTCGTTTGGCACCTGAGGCGCCTGTCAAGCCTTTACCTTCAGGTGTTGCGCACCTGTCTGTATTCGCGCGTACACTCTGAAGGTTAGCACAAGCGCGCCCGTGCGAGCGAACCGGGTACAACGCGGGGTGGAGAGGTGGGATCGGTGGTAAGTTCGTGCAGTTAAGTTGCGGTAATTGTGAGGAAGCAGACTCAGTGAACTGTTGGGATACATACCACTGGCAGCTAGCCATTACATCAGTGTCCGACATGTAGATTAGTAGTAATAAGGCTACTGCTGAAGCTGTGCCTGTCAGGTGTATATGTTTAGTGAACTTCGGACTAGTTTTCTCGTCTCACGTGCTCGGGTTCGCGCTCAAGCGCTTTGTGTGTGTGTGTGTGTGTGTGTGTGTGTGTGTGTGTGTGAGAGAGAGAGAGAGAGAGCGAGAGAGAAAATGTGTTCGTTAAACAGTTAATGTGTATATGTTATTAAGTACACAGTGTGCATGGATGTGTCTAATAGGTAACTACATCAGAATTAAGTAGTAACTGTGTGCAAAAAAGTTACGTGATTGAAGATTTACCACTCGTTTACTCTCTCTCTCTCTCACACACACATGTAACCAATCATCGGTCCACAAGGCAACCCATACGTAATAAAACTGGAACAAACGAGAAAAAAAAAAAAACCTGAGGACAAGTACTCATCTCTTTCGTTCTTTCTATCTCTTTTCCATGCTTCACTATAGCATTACAATTTAGCCGTTTAGAAAGTTAAATGCCAAGCAGAAGAAATTCGGCCAAAAAAGACAAGGCTTATTATCTTATGAGGTGAAAAGAAAAAAAAATAAACAGCCAAATACCCAACTTGTTAAAGGTCTAAAAGTGGCCCGAAAATCACTCATTAGCGAGTCGTCAGGAGGGATAAAAACGTGCTGCAGATAATGGCGGCAGTGTTGCACATCACGCCGACGTTTGGTCCTGTTTTGCGTGCAAATTACCTCCCTTTTTCTGCTATCTCTGATCCACTTCCGGGGACCTTTCTTCTTATTCATTATCTTGTTCTTCTTCGTTTCTTCCTGCTTCGCTCTTTCTCTCTTCTCTTCTATCTCTTCATTCTGTTTCTTTTTCTCTTTGCCTTCTCCTTTCTCCTTCGTTTTCGTTTTCTTTTGCGTTGAGAGTTATCTCCCTTACCCTTTCTAGCTGGATTGGACTGCTCTCTGTCTTTTTTGTCTCGTCCGTGGATCTGAGTCGCCGTTAGTGTCCCCTGGTGATCTGTGAACTTTGTTGCGCCTTTGCCACTATTCTGCATCGTTCTTTCAATGCCTGCACCCAACACCACTTCGCCCACTAACGGTCTCTGAAGGGATTTATTCTTCGTCTTGACCATCTTGTCTACACTACTTTACAAGATTTAACTCCCCATCACTAAAAGATTCATTTTTCATCTCCGCGGACAGTACATTCGTTCTTTTTTCTGCTCTCCAAGCCATGTCCTAAGGCGCTACACTTTCTGTGGATTACATTCTTTGAGTCTATGTTTCTATATTTGTGTGGTCTGCGTTTTGTTCTTTTGTTAACGTGGGGAACTGCGCTATGAAACTCTTCTTCTTCTGTTGTTGTTCTTGCCTGCAACTGTGCAGTATGTGAGTGCCATCGCTGATGTACGGTGACAATGTGTGCTGCTTCTGCAGAAGAGCCTGGTCGGTATGTTGATGTGGTGATAAAATATCAAACTAAGTTACCGCGACAGAGAATCTCAAATGGCAATGAACGAAAAATGAAGCGTGAAATGTATGTCACATAAATGTAACATCATGACGACTGCTCCGTTATTTTACTTATTTATTTATTTTTACTCGTGCACAAACGTCGTACACTCGTCGATTCACCCGCTCTCTCCCAGTGCATGTGTACAGACAGACACGCATGGCATGCACATCTTGATCTAAGTGGGCATGTGCTCACATCAATCAAATATTTCTCAATGCTTTTCACTTCTATTTCTATACACGCTCCTGGTGGGATTTATTCTTCGTCTTGACCATCTTGTCTACACTACTTTCACTCTACAAGATTTAACTCCCCATCACTGTTCTGGTCTTTGCAGGATCATGTAATGAAGAGCCAGTGTATTTGTATAAGCGCTGCGTTAGAAACTTTTCCTAAAAGATAGGTACCAAAACTAGTACAGATTCTCCCCAATTCGTCCCTGTGACACAAAAAGAAAAAAAAATGTTTCAGCATTCTGAGAGCAGTCTTGCTTTCTGAGCTGATTTGTTTCTGCAACGTGTTTTTAACTTCCGATTATGTCCTGTTCAGGTTGAAAACAAAAAACTTCCCCGTCCTTACCCATGCCCCCACTTCAAGGTCAAGGCTGACGAAGATGCCAGAGCCAACAAGTTGAATCTAGTGACGCCATCAACCAAAATGATCGACATAGATATTTATTCTGGCAGTTGCAAGCCAAAAACAGCACAAGAGCTCGGAGTATTGACTAGTCTTACAGAAGGAAGACGAACAGTGAGAAAGACAGAAAGAGAGAGAGAGAGAGAGACAATAATGATTTGACCTTTATTAATAATTTTAGCTCTGTTGTCTACTGTGCACCACTTCCGGTATTAACTTCCTCGCTAAATCCATAACATCTGACGTCTTCAGAGTGGTTACAACACAACTGCTCTTTTTTGCTGTGCTAATACCCGAGCTCCAGTTCGATCTTTCTAGCAGGTATTGCACTCGGGGTGTTCGTATCTTTGACGCAGCTGTATCATAAAGTCTACTTTCTTGCAGATACCACGCAACCCTGAATGCCACAGAGTATGTCAACAGTAGCACAGCACAAACCTGTAAGATTGTTAACCGAATACAGGGATTATTATCCCCTAATTTGTTGTTTTTAACACAGATTGCAAACTTAAGACGATGATTAATCCTTTAGTCCTGAAAATGTCTGCGTGTTATGCTTTAAGTTCGCTTCAATTGTTCACGTTCTGAGCACTTTTCTGTTACCCAAACGGCAATTCTTTTCATATACCCGTATGTCGTATGTGTGCTAATAAGGGTTGATACATGGTGCATTTGTGAATACATTCACGTGTAAACGCATACATTTAAATTTGACTATGGGTGCTTATGTCTGGTCATCTTTCAAAACATATTAAGGTTTGTAAAAGGGTGTTTAATCTTGGTCACAGACGCGTGTATGGTAGTAGCATATTTTTAGCTTGAAGTGTATGTGTTCGCAAAGAGACTGTCAGAAAGGTTTGGGGAAAGGGTAAGGTCGGGGCACTCAACGACAGACTCTACTGTACCACCCCCTCGTCCTCCCCACCCCCATCACACATTCCCTCTCTGCTCTAGGACTGTATTGAGGAATTTTTCCTGTTGTCTTTATATTTAAACACAGTCACATGATAATAATCACTCTTTAACGAGCGAGAACACGGGGAAAATTCCACGTCTGTGGCAGCTCGAGTCACGTGACAAATCGTCATCATGGGATGTTGGCGCCTCATCGTAAGCAGGCCAGGTAAATAAGTAATATCCCTGAATTTCTATTCTTAACTCCCTTTCAATACTGTCTGCCATGCTAACCGTCACGTAATGACTCCATCTCACACTGTTTACAGTCCCTTTATCCCTTCATACCTTCATCCATTGCTTTATGTTCTACTCTTGTACCTCATCTTTATGTTGTTCAGTGTGTCTATACGTATCTCACCGTCCATTGTCTATCTTTCGTTTATCATTATTGGTCTGCGCAGAGAGCGTGATAAATCTTGGTCGTGATGCTGCGCGTTATAAGTTCACATTATTATTATTATTATTATAAAAATTGCGTCACGATTGTCCAACCGGTGACTGAAACAGTGAGCCAGCGCCAACGACTTCCAAAGTCGGTGAAAGAGATAAAGTGAGCGATGTTTGACAAATATTAACCGCGTGCATTCAGCTCGCAGCCGATCAGAAAACAAGGGAGAGGATGGGCTACTTCAGCTTTCTGACTTCAGATACCCACATGCCATCGCGAATCAATCAACAAATAATTTACACAAAGAGGAACCAAAGACAGTAAACGTTTGCGGAAGAAATGTTTTAAAATGTCTTTCGAGATGACGTGTAAGATGAGTAAGGAAAGAGATGGATTCTTGAAAGGAATATGTATACAAGATTGATTGATTGATTGATTGATTGATTGATTGATTGATTGATTGATTGATTGATTGATTGATTGATTAGCAAAGCTTCAGCAAGGATGTGAGCATCGGTCAAAGTAACTACACGACATCTTAAAACTGCTGTAAACATAATCCAGTTATAAACAAGACCAATTACAAACACATGTACCAAGTATAATGCACATAAATATACTTCAAAACACAGCACCCACATACACAAGACCCAAGAGAGAGAGAGACAAAGAGAAAGTGCACGCGCGCTCACGCGCAAGGAATATAAAGTGACCTTCACGTTAGCATGCCAGGTGAGGAAATTATGCTTTATCGGTGAAATGTAAACACCATAAAAAATACCCCCGGAATCATGACTTGCTTTTTACAATATTTACTCAACAGAGTGGAACTGTCCACCGCTAGTTCTCTCTATCGCTATTCCGCCCACCACAGCGTCGCTGCTGTATGGCTGGTGTCCACAGACTTAACACACACCATGTTAGCTGACTGTACTCTTTAGTCCCTTCTACGGTCAGGACCCACACAATTAAACCAGCACCACACCCAGCTAATTACTTGTAAAAAAAGGCGTCCCGTTTCATCAGAATAACGAGCACCCGGTGAGCCGCTGCCACCCTAAGAAAAAAAATAAATAACCCCGAGGTAAGGCGGAAATGGCATCAAATGACAATGTCGACATAGTAGAAAATGGGTCGCAGTTTTGAGACACAAGACATGGCAAAATACCGCATTAGACTTGCAGGAAAAAAGAAAAAAAAAAAGAGAATAAGGAATGTGGGGTGGGGGGTTACTTTTGAAAGGATTTAAGCTTACTCTTCTGTGATGTAACTTGGGAAATTAACATTGTAATGAGTGAAAGTATGTGCATCAATCATGTTAACTGCGCTGCAGAAATGTTTAGAGAAGATCTCAGAAGGCCATCTTCAGCAAGGAGCCTACTGATCGTGCGGTCTCGGGCGTTCACCGAGTGAGGGAAAGTAATAAATCGTGTTCTGCCCTGACAGCGGCAATGGCGCAATGCAGGAAAAGGAATACTAATTAAGGAAAAGATGAACAGTCTCGAATTGTCTTCACATCCGTTTTCGCTGGAAATGAAAAGCTGAGGCAGGCGATGGCAGATAAACAGAACCGCATGCTGATATAATGGAGAGATTGTATGAGGTATGTGTGTGTGTGTGTGTGTGTGTGTGTGTGTGTGTGTGTGTGTGTGTGTGTGTGTGTGTGTGTGTGTGTGTGTGTGTGTTGTGGGAATGGGGATGGTGATGGGGAGTGCTAGGACGAGTTTGAGCCCATTGGCCAGCCATGTTTAAGCGGGTGGAGCAAGAAGATCGATTTGTTTTAGAGACAAATAAAAAAGTTGGTCTGGCGGATAGATACAATGACCAGGCACAGGAATGAACGAACAGTCTAAAAATTCCCCCTTACTCCTAAAATAGGCTACCATCTGCAGAGAAATGAAACATTAAGATTCTTCATGCTGACACCTTTTGAAGAATGACTACCAAATGCCTAGAAAAGGATTTCATTAAAGACAATCAAAAGGACTAAACCAAGAAAAAAAAACAATAACAAAAACACGCACAAAACAAACAGAACGAACAAATAACTCAACACTAATTTATACTTTGGATACACCAAGTAGAAATATAACATCATTATTAGCGAGCATGTTAACAAGACCTACTCTTCTCAGGCCTCTTTGTCACAACCCATCAAACAAAAAACGGGATGATTTACTACCTGTGAAGTTTTTAAAGCAAAAAAAAAAGGAGGGTAAGAAATGCTTTTTTCTGTCTGTCAAAACCACACTGGGTGGAAAATGAATTTAAAAAAATTGAGCTGTCGAGACGTTGAATGATCTGTTACAGAAGCAGAGGTGGATGGTAGGTGTGTGGGGAGGGGTGGAGTGTGGGGTGCAGGCGGTTGAAGTGGTGCACCTGCAAGAAACTAGTGGAAGCCAGAGAAAATGAATGAGGCACCATCAGCACCTATCTAGTGATTCTTCCAGCCCCCGTTTCTGCTATTCGACCAAGAAAACAAACAAACAAACAAACAAACAAACAAACAAAAAAACCACTCAGAACCCAAATGTAAGCCTCAGTTACATTGTTTTCTTGTGCAGTGCTTATTTTAGCTTCGAAAACAAACAAAACACTCCCCTGTCTTTACGTCAAGAAATAAATAAGAATGAAAATATAAAAGAAGTTAAAATAAAGAGGTTAAAGAAGGAGACAAAAAAAGATTGTGACTGTACATTATGGTGAGTCTTGCCGACTTAGAAGGGTATATATGATATATTGCAGTAAGCTAGTGGGAGAAAAAAAGGTGAAGACAAAAGGTGGCAAACTGAAGAGCAGCGGCTCAGCTATGAGAGTATGGAACTCAACAACCACACAGCCTTCTGATATATCGTTTAAAGTTTCAGTCACTAGTTGTTTTATACTGAATAATTATTCTTTCCTTGGCCAAGCTACGTCTTTTGTCAAGTTCGCTATACACAGTTTGCGACACACCTACGTCATTTTGTTCTATCGTCACCTTATTTTGACGTCACATTACCTTGTGTCATGATGTCCATGATGATGATGTCCATTTGTAATACGCAGGTATCCATTCAGAAGAATGCTCATTGCGCAGCAAAAACAAATGAAAAAATTAAGAAAAAATAAACTAAATAAATAGATAAAACACCAGGAAAGTAAAAAATAAAGACAGAAGTGTTTCTTGATTGGTTAAGTTTACGTCCATCTTAAATAAACAGATGGCTCTTCAGTCTTTTTCGAAACGTGGTTGGTGAGGTGATGTTGGAGAGTGAAGCGCCTTGACCTTGTCTATAGGGCAGAGATATGGCGCCAGACAAGCCAACTTTTATTTTATTAAACAACGACGATGTTCAACACCAACAATAAACCCTTAAAACGGAAACAATTTTTAAGAAGACTTCGGAAGAAACACACCTTGCTTGCATGGATATAGATACACAGGGCGACATTAGGAAAGAAATTAAACATCTTGAATTTGTTTTTAATTAATTGTGATGACCATTGGTAAAAGTAATCTTTCGGATCAAGTCGACAAACTGAATCATTCAAAACACAGATTATCCACTTGTATCCATGCACACGGCAAACACACATCGATATACAGATATAAAGATGCGTAAATGAGAGCTAAATAAATTTCATAGATGTGTTACACTACTACCTGCCTGGTGGTGTAAAAGAGAAAAAACCTTTGGTACGGAACAGCAAGAAATTACAAGCTGCTTAACTGGTAAAAGCGCTGAGCAAGTGGTGGGTTAATCCATCATCCCAAGTACCAACTGTTCAGTCAACTCACCACTAACATCCACAATAAGCTAATCCATCATCTCAAGTAGCAGCTGTTAGTCAGTTCATCTCCAATATCGATCGTAAGTAGGTATCAGCTGATAATCAATCTGATAATGTTTAGTACCAACAACACTCTTCGTCCTGTTGTCAGTTCTTCTTCAATCCCAACAGTAAGCTCATCCATCTTCTCATGTGTCAGCAGTAAGGTAAGTAGTGATCTCCAGTACCAACTTTCATCACATTTATCATCTACAGCACCAACGGTAAGTTAATTTATCTACATTACCAACGACAACGTTTTTCATCTCCTGGTTCAAACAGTTAGCAGCTCATGAGTACTTCCAAGGGAGTAAAAACCACACCGCTAGGAATTTAAAAAAAAAACTGCACTGGAATCGCTTATCTCAAGGGGGGGGGGGAATTAACTGGGGAATCACTAAGCACACAGGTCTGGTGGCGCTCTACTAAATCGAGCAAAAAAAAAATGCGATGCTAAGGGAAAATAACTCTTTCTTGATCTGAGACACGAAATTCACCGCTATTTCAAAAATACAAGTAAAACAAACAAGTAAAACAGTAGGTACTGGTATTTCCTGTCAATCGGACTCATGGTCTCCTGAAAAGCAGGCTCTCTTTCAGCAGGATTCTTTTAAGTCTTCTTTGATTGATTGAGTCTGTGTGTGCGCGCGCGCGTGACTGAAACAAAAGAGATCGAGTCAGACCACCTTACTGCGTCCTCCTTCTACCCCCTTAATTACAACGTCCCTCCTGCCATGAGGGGGGGGTCTGCTCCTCCCATTACCACCAAGCACAGTTATGATCGGGTGCCGAGGGTTCAGATCTCGTCTGGAGCACGCTGTTCGTTCTCTGCATGCGGCGCTTGTTTACAGGGCCGGCTGTTTGGTCGTGGTTTGGCCTTAGCTGCTGGCTCGGCTTGAAGCATCATTCCCCCCGCTCTTCCCGTTACCAGGGCGCTTGGAACATCTCCCACCCCTTCCCCTCGCCGCTTCATTGGTGCAGATCAAGACCCGACTCGAAGGTGCGCGCGGTGGCTCAGCTGTTAATGTCGTCGGTCGGCAGCAAAAGCTCAGTCAACGATCGAGATACAGATTCCGAGTCAGCAACCTTCAGGAGGGGCAGAAGGGAGGGTAAAAGTAAAGGGGTAGGAAAAGGTCCCAGTTCGTGACGTCAAGATAGTTATAACCCCGCAAACGGGTAACAACGGCCACAAAGGGGTTTCTCCATCCCATGCCTCCTCCAGATTATCCCGCCGCTTGTTCACCTGTTCCTCACCCGACTTCGGATTCCTAGCCACGAGAAGGAGGAGGAAGAGAAGTAAGGCGAAGTCGATGTACCTATGGCGCCCTCTAGGTGCCAACAGGCTTGACAGATAACCCAAGAGCTCCTTGATGCAAAACCCCGGTCACATCCTTTTTAAACGTCTTCGTGAAGTTAACTTTTAATAATAAAATGAACGTATAAGGACGCTGAAAAATACTTAATTTGTGCTTTTAACACAGTGGTAGGGGCTGTTAACATTCTAACCTTTCACCCAAGAGACCTTGGTTAAAGAACCTTTACCACACAAATCACCGCAAAATACTTTTGGAAAAATACCTTAATGAAAGGTGCTCTATTACTCCCAGTAATTTTGTTTGAAATGAAGCAGGATATGGTATTTAGATATAATTTGTTGTGTTTTGATTTTATTTCTTCAGAATTTTTGTAAGGTTCTGACTCTCTAAATTGAGATTTAATTATCGGATTTTAAGTAAGCTATTGATACGCGTCTTTACTGCGAGTCCATGGGGTAATTTTTTCTGCGAATAGGGCAGTCCCAAAAGCACCACTGGGTACGTTTTTCCTGTTTTCTTCATAATATTTATGACAATAATATTTTTTTCTTTGTTTGCGGATAGCGAAGGTGCTTGAGCAAAGGTCAACAGGAAGAGTGAAGTAGCACAGTACATTTCTAATTGTTCTACCTGCGCAAATGTCACGATAGATTTGGACGAATGACAATGTGCAGGGACACGGAAATACCGAGATGAGGGAATAATGGCAAGAGAGAGAGAGAGAAGGTGGGGGGGGGAAGAGTTAGAAGGGAGATGTATGCAATTTCTGGGATCGAAGCAACAAGCACCATGCGACCCAAGCTATTGCTCACTGCTCACCGTCTTGGCTAATTATAAGCGTGCAGACAGGGTTGCCGGAGTCCTGCGGGACACTGCCCCAGATGGAAATACTCAAACCTACTAATAAATTAGCTATGCTATGATTATATCCCCTCCCGCCGTCTGTGGCCTCCTTTCTCTCTCCCGCACAATCACTGACCCTGTGTTTGATTTTTTTTCCTATAAACACTGCGTCTCTTGTGCAGGGTTCGTATCCAGAAAACTATAGCAACTGAAAATACAGCCACTGCGCACTACTGTCTTCTTGAAGGAGGGATCGGGGGACGGTCATGAAGCAAGCTGCATGAGTGCACATTCCTCAATCAGCCTGGCAGCCTCCGCCTGATATCCCTCTCCATTTCTCTGCGTCTGGAATGTTCTTCCATGGCTTGCAAACTAGTCCTAGCGAGTGATACAAGCCGCAGTATGAAACGGCATGCCACATGGCGGCTACAACCTGATACCCACACCAGATGTTACAGCACTCTTCAGAAACTTGCCTTCAACTCCTTGCACTCGCTTCGCTACGCACGCACGCACGCACGCATGAGCACACATGCACACACAAAACAATGATTCACTTTATCACAGTATGCCATTCAGCCACAAAACACACACACACACACACACACACACACACACACACACACACACACGAACGACACAAAGATTCTCTTTATCGCAGTCAGCCATTCAGTCACCCCCGGCCTCTCTTTCTCTCTCGTATTTTACTGGGAGTCGGTCAGTCAACCTGTGATCTCTCTTTCTCTCTACATCATCCACACATCATCCTCTAACTTCTCCGCTCGGCAAACTGCACTTTCAAATATTCGCAACGTCGTCAACATCCGGTGTGAGCCTCGAGCGGTTATTAGCGCAGGTGAAGCTGCTGCTGCTGCTGCTGCTGCTGCGACGCAGACGTAGGAAGATATGGGCGCCATCTGGTGGCCAATTTTACGCGGGGTGTGTGTTTGTGTGGAAGCCTCGCCGCTGCTCGGTAATGACACCTACCGTATTTGAAGCTGATGTATGTATGTATGTATGTATGTATGTATGTATGTATGTATACGTGCGCCCCAGCATACGGGGTCAGTCCTCAGCGAGCTCCCCAGAGGTGACCACGACCACGACCACAACCACAACCACGGACTGACATTACAGACTACGTACACTTTTACGTGTACCGTTAGCTCTTGGTAAAATCTCTTTGCTCAGGTGATCGGGTGGCGAAGCTTCTGGGCCGAGGAGAAACGACATACTCCAAGTTGTTTTAGGAGGAATTCATTTTCTACTTCCTGCGCAACACACCTGACCAAGATGTAGGGAGACCAAATAAAGACACGCTACAGTTGGGCCAAGCTCTGGAAGACATTATGAAAGGCAGATGGAAGAAAAAAGGAGGTGGCCGACGAAAGAGCGAAAGAAGAAAGAAGTGAGACATGAAAAAGTGTGAAGGGAGAGAAAGATATTGAAAACAAAACTGATTATTAAATACATCAGGACGTTGAAAACTGGCTGTCAGTGTATTTATTATAAGTTCGTCAGAATTATGTGTTTGTTTCTCCGTGTATGGCTGTCTGTCTGTCTGCCTGCCTGGCTGAATGACTAAAACAAGTCAGAGCAGGTTTGCTTATATGTTTGAAGAGCACTGCTGCGAAACTCTTTCCCCTATTTTCTGTTTCTTACAGTCTGTGATCCGACAAAAGCTCAGAAACACATTAATCGCAGGCAATGCAGTCGAAAAATAAAGAGTCTGACTTTTCAGGACAGGTAGAGTCTATAGAGAAGGTGCAGGATGTACTAGTGCATGGAACGCCGAGAGAGAGAGAGAAGCTTATATAAAACGAAGCCTTCGGTGAAAAAATGAAACATCGAAGCAAAATCGCTAAGCTACAAAAAGTCATGTTTTCTAGTTTCCAACCTTCCAACCACGCGAGAGAAAGAGGTAAAGAGAGAGAAAAAGAGAGAGTGAAGGAAGAAGGGAGTAACTGGCGTTTAACGAGCCAACAACTAAGGCTATATCTTGGCAAAGCACCCAGCCCCATAAACAGATGCCACATGCAGAGAAAGAACAGTGTGCCCGAGACGAGATCTGAACCCAAGACAGCCAATTCTCACTGTTTTGATGACAGGCGCTACCCCTCGCCACCAAACCACCCCAGAGAGAGAGAGAGAGAGACAGGGGGGGGGGGAAGACAAGACGGGAAAAGACTTTCTCACAAACTGAAAACAAATCCCTTAAGTGCGGAAATGTTAAATAATATTTTTCCCAATTACCATCAAACTTCATTCCTATTTGGGCGTGGGGATGGGGATTTGAGGGTTAAACGCGGTGCAGAATTAATATGGTGTTACAACATGTTTGTAGCAGGGAAGTATTCTGAAAAAAGAGAGAGAAAAAAGACAACAGCAAAAAAACAAAAACAAAAAAACCAATTTCTCTCCAAAAGTACTATTCGTCGTCTGACAAAGATTTTCATTCCTATTGATGCCAAAACTTTCAGTGTTGTTTGTTTCCCTTCTCTTTCTTGTTTATGGGGCCTGAGGCGAACCTCTAGGACTGGTGCATGACATTTTTCTCTAACAAAAAGTACATGGGGGTCAGCGATAGGCATCAACCTGGTTGTTTTTACACCATGACGAGAATAAAACTATTTTCTGGTCCAAATTACATCCTCTAAAGGTTAAAATTGTAAATTTGAACTCGCGGGTTCAACCTTTTCTAATTCTGTTAAATAACAGAGATAACGCATAAGCGTTGATGTAAACATGGTTATCTTGTTTATTCAACACCTGTGTGCAGTGCTTCTGCAAACATCTTGGTGTCTTATCCTTTTGTGCTATAACAGACCGGTCATAGATGATACATACCAAAAGGTTATCCAATTATTTAGCGTTCTCATCAGTCATGGGATACAAAAAGACGTATCATATTATATATATATATACTTTTATTTATATATTATATATATTTATTTATATTATATATATATATTTATAAAAACCACATGCTGCGTGTGCTGTCGATTTGTTGCTTAAAGTGGTGGGGTGGGGGGGAGTAAAAGGAGGTGTTCCAAGGGCCTTAACGCTGCACTAGATAAAGAAACATATACAGAACTGTTTTCTCAAATAAAAGTGAATAAACGTACCTCAAAAAAAGGGTTATAATTTTTGGTATGACTAATCCAAGACGCCATAGCTCATAATAATCAGTGCAGAAAAGGACCGAATCTGAATCAGAATGTCACTCTTATCAAAATGCACACAAAAGCAATCAAAGAACTCTCATGGGGAATAACTCATTAATGCACTTTCCATTTCATGTTATATCCCGCCCTTGTATGGACTTTCCTCCGGTCAGATAAAGATCCCAACGTCCATAAAAAGTCACTTTACACAAGTTAGAAAAAAAATCTCGCTAACTCGTGACAACCTTGCAGGGCTCATTTTGACTTCACGGCCTCGCGCAATTAAGACAGCAGCCCACCCTGATCACCCTGATCACCCACGACTCCAGGCAGGAAAAGTGGCGTGAATTGCTGCTCGATGTAAAACGAGTTCTGATTGGTCAGACCAACAGGCCCAACGTCCGCTCCATTACGCCCCGGGTATGGATCGCTGTTTACTGAACTCTGTTCCCAACATTTATCAAACGCCTGGCTAATGCACTTTCTATGATGGCACTTCATATTTCTATTTTTTTTTAATATTTTGGGTACACAAGACAAACGCCGGCTTAATCCTGAGTAAATCGTGACTGCTTCATCGATTTGTGTGTGTGTGCGTGCGTGCGTGCGTATGTGTGTGTGTGTGTGTGTGTGTGTGTGTGTGTGTGTGTGTGTGTGCACGCGCTTCTTCTGATATTTTAAGACCAGTGTTTGCTTTTTTAGTCCGATTTTGGTTTAAAAAAGAATGTAAAGTGGTTCTAGAAATATTTTATTTTAATTTTCCACGAGGCCTGTACAGCGGTTGTGATCACTGATGACTGGGAGAGAGGCTTTGATGACATGAATCCAGGTTCATGTTTTTCAGCTCATCAAGAGACAGAATATCAGACCACTCTCCCAGATGTCCACATCACAAAAGCGGTAAATAATTTTCACTTTTCACAAACTGACATGCTTCCGAGAAAGAAAAGCGTGCTAAAATATGCAACAATTACGCGCGCGCGCGCACACACACACACACACACACTCTCTCTCTGATAAATATATATATATTTGAGTTACAAGACAGTTCCTTTCGGCAACAATTGAAGGTATGCAGCTATATACTCATCGATTGAATCTAGATCACTGGCAAATCTGGATTTGCTGCAAAGTTCTCGCATTTTGAGCTCGGTTTTCAGACCTCGGAACCTCGGAATCCCCTTAAATTTCCAACCGTTGCATACCCTTTCAGTCGACCTTGTGGGCGTGTCAAATATTTTTAGCCCAACATTTCACACACACACACACACACACACACACACACACACACACACACACACACAGCCTGTACAAGTGGAACTTCAATGTCATTTGTCTTGCAATATCAAAGTTGTTCAAAACTTTGAGACCACGAAAGGCGCCGACATAAATTAGAACAGTTCAATTGACGTACATAGGAGTCCATGCTGTACAAGTCAAACTTTTTCTCATAACGTCTATTAACCGTTTACGCTTACTGCAGTTTTAACGGAAGTACTCGTCATAAGAAGTCCCCCATCCTCGCTTAAAGGAAGTCCTCTTCAAAACTTTACAAAAACAGTTTCTCCTCCGTTTTAGCAGAAAATATGGCTTTCCTCGTTGCAGCATGATCCTTCCTTTTTTATTTATTTTTTTTTTCTCAAATGAAATGATCTTCTTTACCGAGAAAGGAATTCCAGTTGTCTGCCCCTTCACGGATCTCTCTTCTCTGTCAAAACAGGAATTTTTTTTCTCTCTCTCTCTCGCAGTCGGAAATCCTGTGCTTTCTAACATAGAATCGCTTTATTTCTCCTCCTCCCATCATCTCTGTCGGCCAGACCGGATTCCGCGTCTTCTCTAACGGAAATTCCTTAACGAGGGAAACTTTTCCTGGGAGGGTGGGGCCTGAAAGGCTCTTCACAGCGGCAGGAAATCTTTGTCAAACAACGCGGCTATTTAGACACTTACTTTTTAAGTGTCTGGTGTTGAACCCCTTGAAAGCGGTGCAGCCGTTAAAAGCGCTTCACACTTTACTGAATAGTGGAGCCGCTGAAGGCTGTATAACAACTGCAGCAAGAGAGAGAGTGTGATGACAATTATTTTCTTTAAACTCTTCTAAAATAACTGAGTTTTGTGCGAGTTTTTGGTTCTGTGTGAATGCCAGATCACGTGTGTGAATTGAGGTATGGTACTATCACTACCTGTAGTCGGTCTCCACCCCATCTCACCTGTGTCCATTTACGAAAAATCGGCAGCGGATGAGACAGTAGATGTAAAAGTTCGATAGTTTTGAGAAAGGAGATATAACAAAAAAAAAATAAAATAAAATAAAGAAGAAGCTAGCGGACTAAATCAAGTATAATTCAGGAAGACATTGTTATACATATACATGAATATACAACTTTAGAGCAGAATGATACGGTTTTGTGGCTCACCTAGGACCGTTAGAGGATAACTGCCCACCAAAATGGACTGGCATCAGGTGAGGTAAACTACGGTGAGAGGAAAGGGTTGAGTTCCACCCGTCACATGCATTACCTGCGACACAGTGAACCACTTACAGTTCACTGCACCTACTACCAGCAGGCTATTAGACCGTTTCGTTTTGCCTTTTATTTCAAATGTCTGTGGATGGACGGACGGAAGGAGGGACTGACAGACGTGTTTCCAAGAGAAAACACACACACACACAATGTAGAAGTCTATCTGCAGGCGGCGACAGTCCCGCTAATTTCTACTTGATTGGTAAAACAAAGCTTTTGTCAGTGTTTTGTCTCGCAAGCAAGTCAGCTCAAGAGAGGTGAGTGTTCCATGATATGACAGTGGAATGTCAGCTGACTGTCAGCACCACTGACCTTTTTCCGTTACAGCCTGCGTCACCCAGGGTGTGTTGCAGTGCGCATCATTGAAACGACGAAAGAAAGCGATGCATCTCCCCACACACCCGGCTCTGCCTGCACCTCGAGGAGCAAAAAGCTAAGCGCGGAAGGAAAGGAAAATGGAGAGAGAGGAAGTGAAGAAAGAAGGAAAGAAATAGAAGCTATAACCTTAGCTGAAGACTATTTCCATTAAATTAGTTTTTTTTTAACCAGCAGTAAATTTAATAATGCCTGCTTCCCCTACATTTCTTAATTTTTAAAAAATCAAACTTTTAATTAAAATTAAGCGGTCTTTTTGTTTGAAATGTTTTTAACTTCACGTGTAACTTTTAAAGTTTATGCTGGTTGTCACATTTAATGGACCAGCTCTTGTAGCAGAACCATAATGATGTGGTAGATCGCTATATAACGTACATTAGTTTTTTAATGGAACACGTGAATAAAACACACGCTTCCACTTCGTCCCGCCAAGATGAACACATACTTATGAACCATATAATGTCCGTCCGTCCGTTCATCTGTAGGTTCACATGCACGTATGTGTGTGTGTGTGTGTGTGTGTGTGTGTGTGTGTATATATAACTGGATCCCTGATGACACATGTATCGCTAACTGCAAGATAAATTTCGAAAATGTGGTTTTAAAAAGTTGCTTGGCTACGTAGCTAGACATGAACCCACGTCACCAAGTTTAAGAAGAGATCGCTGTTAGCCAACCGATTCTTGTTTGACTATAATATCCACAATTAAGTCCTAAAAAAAATAAGGACTCAATCAAAACTATGAGAAACGGAACGTAGGTACATTTTCGTTCCCTCCACCACCGGGCACACATTTTGACACAAAATGTTCAACATTAATGAATTAAATTTGCCCTTTTGACAAGACACGTATTGCGTTAATCCTGTCATGCGTCCACCCTATCCACCCATCCTCGTCTCACCCAACACACGTGATTTTCAACAACCAATGACAGTTGTGTGCCAGTCAAACAACCAGTACCCGCGTCACGTCCCCCACTGAGTTTTTGCCGATAAGTGACAAGTCGATACACTCTCCCTACCGGAACCCATGTATCTTTTTTTAGACCCCAATGTCAATCAAACACAAGATATCATCCTCCTGTCGCTTTCTTTGATCGAGCAACCCTACAGGATCAAAGACCAGTCTCTGTCTATTGTAACGGCTGAAATCTAAACAAAAGGAAGGTGGGCATCAGATGCGAAGACAATGACAAGCGGAGGGGATGTTCGCGCAGATTGCAAAACTCATGTGTCCCCCCCTATCCTAACCCCCCCTTCCCTCAAACATAAAATAAAAGCTGCCACAAGCAGGGTGCGATCTTCAAACAGAAGCGCCGTGCTTGAACAAGCTCTGTATCTTCTACCGGTCGCGGCGCCGCGTGTGTGAGGCCACTAAAAAGCACTTGTTTGTTTAACGGTCCGGCCCTTGGCAGCTCGTGTATTGTGGCGACCACTCATTTCCGCGCCTGCCGCTTGGCCTCGCCGTCCATCGACGGGGGGGAGAAAGAGAGAGTGTGTGTGTGTGTGGCGGCGGCGACGGCGGCGGTGGTAGTGGTGGTGGTGGTGGCGCGCTGACCCCACTCGTCGGCGGCGTAGGCGGCGGTGGTGGAGGCGCAGTTTGGTTGGGACACGCTTGAGCGAACTCGATCGATCGGCGTTACTAAGTAAAGCGCTCAATCCACAAAGCAGGCAGATCCGCCGACCGGTTCGACTGTTGAGGACACGCGTACCTCACGGCCGGCCGCTCGCTCCCTCACCGAGCATAGCACACCTGAGAACACCTGAAAACAGCCAGGCTGTAGCATTGTAGACTTCCTTGATTACTGGTAATATTTGTACGACCTAATTGTATATTTTTCTGACAGACGGTGAGACTGTAGTTTCAGAGATTACTTTTTTTAAATATAGAAATAATGTATTCTAATCTGCAGTAATTGCGTGAACCTTTCAGGCCAAACGGCATCCAGCGCTAATTCCAAACAAAACAAAATCTTAACTGAAAACTAAACATATCACAAATCATATTCTCAAAGTATTTTATTACAGTTTCCAAAACTGACTGTGAGTCTTTCTTTTTATTTTCTAACGGACGTCATCGCCGAAGCACAGCTCTATTTTTATGTGACAGACAAATATGAAGGGGGACACCCATCCTGCAGACTTGTTCAGCAGCCGATACATTAAAAATCCGTTGGCTGCTATTCATTATTTAGTTTGTCGCGGCAGCAGGAATCAAACACAAATCAACGACCAATCAATATCGCCCGCCTCCCCTGCCGTGGGACTGTTGTGGTTTGTTTTGTGGAGGAATGTATTTTGAACACCCTGACAACGCAGTATGGCCAGTGTACTCTTTGATATTTGGGGGTGGCCAGCGCGAGGTTGCTCTGTACTTTAACACTTCTCTGAACTTTTCCAGGTTAAACAGACCCTGTGGAAGTGTTTTCCCCGTGTGTACAAGAGGAGATGTGATGTACCTCAAATATTGTAAACTCAAACAAAGCCGCAAGAACATCAGAAAGAAACACTATTGTCTACGGTTGTCTATTTTTTTTTCTTGATCACACCTGGATTTGTCGAGAAAACAGCAAGTGATGAAAGGGCAGTATTTCTAAAAATAGCGTCGTCCGCATGAGCTGAATTCGAAGAGGAAAGATGCGATACTCGCTAAAAGAAAACAGACCATGTGCTGTTGCTGAATTTTCTCCTCCACACTCAGATGAAGTTATTTCCTAAAGAAAATGGCTACAAACGCCAATGGATTAACTTTGTGCAGGTATCTGTATAATTATTCTGCGGCGCATAAAAAATATCTTCTGGCCCAACACCATCTCAAATGAAGAACTGCGCGAACAGATGGGGGTGTGCACCCTGGCAGAAGCAATCCAACTGCGGCGCTGGCGATGGTTAGGCCACGTGTGCCGCATGCCTCCAGACTCAATCCCCAGAACAGCCCTACGATGGACACCACAGGGAAAGAGGAACAGAGGGAGGCCCAAAGAGACATGGAGGCGATCCATCGAAAAGGACCTCAAGAACAGAGGACTATCACTCGAAACAGCCCCCAGAACAGCAGCAGACAGAATCAGATGGAGGTCCCTAGCTGTTGTCTCACGCGCCAGACGGCACAATGAGGACTGATGATGATGATGATGTATAATTATACAGATCTCTGCTTTGCTCAAACGTGCCGTGCTAACATCGTCTCAACACAATACTCAAGAATTTGCTCAAAACATTTCAAAAGCGATTATACAGTACAGGCAAGTCTTGCACTTTCAGTAAAACGAAGAGATCTTCCTACAGCAGTGTCAACTAAACAAAAGCACGAGCTGTTAAAACCAACGACGACTGCTGGTAAAAATCTTAAACAAAGATCAAGCACCATATATGCAACATCGACGGTTTCTACACCGTCTGGTCTACAAGTAACATCGTGACAGTGTCACAAACACATCATCAGTCGTATCCTTATCCAGCATAATGCTTAAAACAGCTGACAGTGTGAAGGCATCATTGATGTGCGTGATCGGAAAGGCTTAAAAAGAACTGAGGGGGACACAGGTGTGACGGAAATACGTGCGAATAAGTAAACAGTAAATTTTCAGGCAACTAAATGAGAAAAACATGTTTTACATCTATAAATGTTTATAAAATTGTTATAATGTCATTATAATTTTAATGGCAAAAATTCATTACCAGCAATTAGTTGTAACCATAAAATAAAATTGCAATGCTGGAAATTAACCAACAAACTAAAACATTGCAGGAGTTTATCAAAGAAAAACGCACATTTGAAACGTATTTATATTTTATTAACAAAAACATACGTGGAAAAATTAACTCAAATGCGTCTACAGTAACAAAGAATCAGTAATAATACAACGTAGACTGCAATGTGTGTGATTGTTGCCCATTAAATTTTGACCTGGAGAAGATTGACTTACCAGTCTGTTGAGTAAACTCCATTTGGACCTTTTTATTTAACTTCAGTTGGAGCTTCTACCTAAGTTTCAATCTGTAGGGCTGTATTCCAATATTCCAAAATCAGCCCTTTCATTTTCTTGGCAAAAAATCGCTCCTTGAAAACAACAATCTGAGCGATGTTTCTTCGTCTGGCTAGAAGATATGATTAGATTTACTGGACTCGCTGTTCCAAATACTACTTATACGCAACGGAGCTCTCCAGTGTAGGAAAGTAATTTTCTTCTGCTTTCCTAGTGGAGGGTGAGAATGCCGATATTTGAAGACTTATATCTTGAAAATTAAATGTGGTTATGTACTCATATTTTGGGAATTATTATTTTCAAATAAACTTAACCCCATCATAATAAAAAATGTTGCACTCCTGTTGTCCGTTAAGAATATATATATATATAAATGCACGAAAAACAGCATTTTAGGCCTGCAAACGTGTTAGTCAGGCCAGTAAAAACGATGGTTCGAATAACACATTCGCAAAACTAATCTTGTTAAGCGAAAGATAAAAAGAAATTTAAAAACTGTTGCAGAAACAGCTTTTCCGCTTCCGATGCCATAAGGAGGAAAAAAATCATACTGTCCTTACTGTCCTGAAAGATACCTAAAGTCAAAGAACAAAAACCGCCTGAGGTAAATAATACAGCCATAGGTCCTGAATATATTCACAAAATGTGTCTATAATTGTTGCTGTGTCATAAATACTTGTTGAAAGTCCACCAAAATTACCTTTAGTTACCAAAAAAAAAAAAGCACCAATTCTCAAATAAAAATCTTGATATACTTCTGTAGAATAACCATTACCTGAAAAGATAGTCTTAACTTGTCCAGGATAATCTTTAGCTGCTAAACAAGTGTCTACTTCTTTTAAATAATCCTCAGGTGCCAAACAAGTGACTTTTATCTGAAGTAAGCTCTAGCCACCAAAAAAAGTCTCTTACATATCAGAAACCATTAGTTGCAAAACAACTCTTTGCTTGCTTACAAGTACGTTTTAGTTGCAAAGCAAATGCCTGTCAAGAAAACGCTTTCTTGTCAAACAAATATCTACTTCCATGGAGTAGACCTTACCGCCAAAGAGACAGACAGTTGAGTTTGTTTATTTGTCTAAACTGACGTGGAAGTCTGTAATCTGTGTTTTATAAGCTTGATCGCCGGACAAGTTCAAGGCCGCGACTTTCTCTCTATGTAGGCATGGACATTCTGGAACTTTCAGGAAGAGCTAAGCAATCTCACGCATGCCGCAGAGAACAAATGTAAAACGGGGTCGTCATCATTCAAAGCACAGCTATATATTTCTAAGGGTGGGACAGGGGGGGGGACGCACAGTCATTGGAATAGCAACAATTTAACTAACGAAGACCTGCAGTGACAATCTCGTTTCTCACGACAAACCCAGTCGTCTGCTTGATCGGTCTCTCGAGATTCTCAGCACCTGCCTGCCCGACCTTATAACAAGCGCGAGAACACGAATAAAACTGTTCCTGGCACACGGTGTTCGGGAGCCTTCTGCGTGCCCTGCCCGTCAGCGAGGTGTTCACAGGAGGGACGTCATCATCTGGCGCGCACCTGTAGGGAGAAGCTATTAGACTTGCCAGGACACCGCAGGTCGGGTTATGGGTCAGCCTTCACAAGCCATACGGCCCTGCTGACACGTCAACACGCACGTACAGGGTCGGTTGCTGGTGAGGTGGGGGAGTGTATATGACTGCTATCATTCTTGTCCACTTTTAGTCGAAGTCACGGATGAAAGTTCGAGACTAAAGTCCCCTTCTCCATCCCTCCTTCCCCAACCCCATTTAAAAAAGCCGTGACACTTTGTATTTTTTAGTGGACAATAATTTTCCCACACCTTCTCTGTCATCTGAAGCTAGAGTACAGCGGCACGGGTTCTTCAATCACACTGAATGACAACGACGCTAGTGACAATGAAACAACAACGACAACATACTAACAGTGTATTCGTAAGAACCCATGATGCACTGTGACGAATAAAGTCCTGTTTTGTCCATGCATACACGAAGGCTAAATCTAATCAAACGACCTTTAACAAACACACGCTTGTAGAGAAGGCATCTGGTTATCCATTGTCTCGTTTCTCCAACACCGCTTAACGTGTACTAGACTATTAGAAGGGTCCATGAACCCAGTAGTTTATTGTGCATCGTGCACAACTCCATCACAACAGCACGACAAAGACATCTGCATGTTTACCGGTTTCCAAGCTTTAAAAGATAAAGTGCACCATAGCCTATGAAACGCAGTCGGTGGAGGGGTCACCGTGTCAACGAAAAGCCGTTATTTTTCTTTCTGCTGCCTTTTATATGAAAAATCCAATGGGTGGCCAGAGTGGTGTGTAAACTAAATGTGTATTGAAGAAAGGATATCCAGAAATTAATTATGCAAACAAAAAACAAAAAAACCCGCATACACACAAACTCTACTGAAAGACAAGGGGATCCGAGAACAGACAGGGTTAAAATAGGGACGTATGGCAAAGCAAGGCACACATTTAAGAGGAAACTCTTTAACTTGCCTTAATTATAAGACACGTTCGTGCGTCCGCACACATGCACACACGTTGTTTACAACCTATTCCATGCCCTTTTCATCGAAGCCATTTCAGACCTCCGTAAACACCCCACCCCGGGTGGGCCAGACAGCTAGAGAAACAACACGCAATCAGTCGCCGACTTAACTAAGCGTGAGGCCAGAAGGAGAAGGCACTTAAGTCCTCGCGAACAGACGCCAACCGAGAGGGGATTTAAGGCTTGCAGGTGTATGGGTGGAGCTCTGGTCTGACTAACCAGACAGTAGAGGTCTAAACAATAGCTTTCACAAAGTGCCGTGCATTTAATAGGCAGCGAAAGGTTTCCGGAATTAGAAAGTTAGAGGTGGTGCCTCTCGGACGACCGGGAAAGGACGAGATTTAAACGAGATCTACCAACACTTGTGATTTTTTTTTTCGCGCGACCGTCCGCGTCATAAATAACCGACAGCTGGGTTCTATTTAATACCGCTCTCACAAACAGAGAAAAAGGTGAAGCAATTCGTTCTGATTATTTTCTGCTAGAAACAGTTTCAAGCACCACAGCTGCAACAGCGATACTTTTCTCTATGCCCTCTTAACCACAGGAAGTTTCCATTGTCAGGTGCTAAAATTGGCATTGGATTTCTTTCAAAGGCAGCCTTTTTCTTTATGTGTGCAGTAACACTTCACGTGCATTTTCTCTTACTCCTTCGTCTTACTCAATTTTCCATACAATACACCCATTTCTCCCTCCCTTCCTCCTTACATTAAAAAAAACTTTTGCTACAAAAGGCACAGACACACGCATGCACGTAAAGCGTACAAGCGGAATGAAAATAAATTCCATTGCTTCCAAATATACTTGGACAACCGTCATGATAGTTTACCTGAGATAAATCCTGTTTTTGTGAAAGGTATGGCCGTGCTCATATCAGAGTCAGCTGTCGAGTCATAGATTAAACGATTACTTCAAGGACAACACAAACCCGCCACTACAAATTTAGTGTGCAATGTAAAATTTGTTTTCTCATTATTTTGGGGTCAAAAGTCTGTTGGATGGATCGCGTCGTCACTCTGTCAGATGTTTATCGTCGTGAGCACCATTAAATCGTCTGTCGGCTTCAAGCTGCAACTACAGCAGATAAAAGAAGTTTGGTCTGGAGATACCTGTCCTTTAAGAACATTCAGAGATTAATTTATTCTTGACATTTTTCTATGATCTGTGTTTCATGCCATTATTCTACGCCCTGTTGATTTCCGCTCGATTAATTTCTAAAGTTACAGAAGAGGTCAGTCCTCTTATCTAAGAACAGTAACAGCACCATCAAGCTAATGAAACGGAAAATAACAGATGTGTTGATGTGTTGTTAATGTCACACACTCCTAAAAACACGAACCCGCACGATGTCGCAAACATTCATCGCAGACTACCATGTCCTGCAACATCCGAAGTCATCATCGTTGAAGAGAGAAACATTTTGACAAACATATACTTTCAAGTTATTTTTGGTGTTGGATGAAAACACACATCAATGAGGTCTGAGGTGGTGTCTTCATAGAATACATAAATCGACGCTGAGGAACACAGAAAGAATTAAGCTGTAAAGACATGCTCAGGTCTTTGGCCTACTAACCCATACTCTTTACTGAGAAGACCCGATGGTTATAAATAGAACAGTGAGTAGCTTTTAGCAAGATTACTTCGTGAAGGTCACAAGTAAACTTAATTTGGAACGAATAAACGAGGACCGAAAAAAAAAACTTATTGTCAAACTTCTTCCGACTTAAAGAATGGGGGAGGGGATGGCGAGAAAAGAAAGCGGTCCGCCTGATCTAATGGACATTGTGGACATTGACAGCAGCACTCGGCAGGATGAAGTAATTGCTGTCTCGCACAGGCACCACTACCACCTGTGCAACCTTTGGCATACAACCTCAGCGCATCGTCCATTTCTCCCCAGCTGCTGCTCGGCGTAAAAGCTGTTGATACTTGCACGTCGGCAAGACTCCCCCTTCGTCTCCGCCATCCACCCGCCAGGGAAGCGCACTGCGACTCTCGTGTTAATGTGCGAACGTAACACTTCACCTATCAGCGCTGGCACCAATTAAGATTAAAGGGTTCATCCTCTCTTAATTTACTTCCAGGGCTTCAGCAACTCCAACACCAGGAACACGACCACAATCAGACAAGATTTCCCCGAAGGTCAAACCGGGTGTGATACTTTAAGTTTGAATGACTGGGCCGACCTCATTACACCGTGCTAACCACCCAAAATCTGTGTAAAAATTACAACAAAACAAAAGCAAAACAAAACCAAACCAAAAAGAACAAAAAAACAACAAAACAAACAAAACCACGTAGAATACGTCTTTGTTGTACCAGGTCAACTGATGTAATTAATTATTGCTACAAAGGAAATTATACAAAAATATTATCATTCTCAAGTGCAGTAATAGAAGGGGTAAGAGAGAGATGGGGGGTGGGTGGGAGAAATAATTACCAGCTGATCACCAGAGTCTAGCTGCATTGTTGATGTAGCCAAAAATATGTTCGTAAGACATGTCAGAAAAGTAACCAAAGGTACGAAAAGTATACAAGAAGTAATTTATGGCCGTGCCTCACAAGTATCGCCACATATAAACACAAAAAAGGCAACAAGACTGTAGGAAGATTAATACAGAAAGTTCCACAACCCAAAGGATGGAAGGTGGGCGGGAAAAGAGCGCAAGAGGGTTTTGTAGGATCAAGTCTGGCATTGGCAAGTCCAGTACGACTTTCAGTCTTAAGCTCCTGTAAACTTATTTCTAAGCCGACCTTTCAGTCCTGGGAAGAAAAACAAAACAAAACAAGAGAGGTTTTGGGTTCAAAAGTGCGGCCGCTGACACTGAAAATATTCACGAAGCGGCAACGTGGCGCACACTGTCATCTGATTGCGAAGTTCTCCGCCATGCCGCACGCCGCGTCGCCTCATCAGCGCGCCTGGGAACACGGAGGAGAAGGCTGGTGGCATTTTTAGTACCAAGACATGCGTAGGGTTAAGAGGCCAGGTGCTATGAAAGGAGAATGGCACGTCAGGAGCGCGAGCTGGTCGCTGGTTTGGCGCAGTGACAAGGAGTTGAGCACGCGCTCCTAAGGTCTCCTGCAAGGCCTAGAAAAACAATTTCGCTTGTCACCGCCAATAGTATGCGCAAGGTTCGCACCCTTGCCGGGTCTTGGCCTTCCTCGCTAGGGGGATTGCCGCCTTGGCTGCAGTGGAAATCGGTCGACAATTACCATTATTATGCATCTGTGCACCACAGAGCTGACGGAGAAACCGTGGAAAGGAGTGGGAGGGGGTTGGGAGGGAGAGAGAAAAACACTCCGTCGTGAATGCCAAAACCCCACTAGGGTTATGTTTGTATTGTAGCGAAAATTTCTCTGGTATCCTAGTTTGCTTTAGTACGTTCGTGATGAGTGGTTTTTTTAGGTGTAAACATGTTTTGGGGTTGTAGAGTGATGTATACTGCCACGCCTGATGTGTTGGCAAGCGTGTGTATACAGGTAAGCGTGTGTGTGTGTGTGTGTGAGAGAGAGAGAGAGAGAGAGACAAAGCGACTTTAATAAAGGTACACGTGTGTTCATGTGTACAATAGTGCATGTGTGGGATTGGATGAGTGGAGAAGGGAACCCGGGTAGGTGGTCCGACAGGAAAAACAGATACCGTACCAGCGCAAACATCCTGCACCTCATCCCTCCCAGTCACTGTGGGCGCTGGGTCATCTTCCACCCGCACTCTGATTATTAAGGCGGCAGGATGATTAAACAAGCGAAGCCTGCTGCGCCATCTGGATCAGCTTGAAGTCAAGAGCAGATTAAAAAGAAGGGATGATAATAAATCATCGCAACGCACTACTTTCCCAAGCAGTTGGGTCAGCTCGAAGTCAAAGTCAGATAGCGGGACATGGCTGGTGCTAAGTGGTGAAAGGACTTTTGTCAAACGATCGCCGGAAATATCGGACGATGACGGAGACTCATTAGCATCTTTTAAAAAAAATTAACTTTTTCACCGTTTAAATTACTCGCTGCACCAGATGAGACAGTCTACTCCATGTAGACGTGTGCCAATGTCGGGGAGTTAGGGAAGTTGGGATTATAACAATGTGACAGTGATTTCTTATCATGTTTCTTTTAGTTCAGATTTTGCTATTATCTGGTTAAAATTTTGTTGATATCCCACTTAAATTTTATTTTCATCACTGTTAAGTTTTGCTGTTAAGTTGCGTGTCAGGAATAGAGACAAGAAATTTGCTGTTTTCGCGATCAGCGACGATTGCCGTTGCAGACGATTCATAGATCCGTTGTAGATAATGTTGGTGTGGCATGTTCTGTGCAAATGGTTACGTGCTATATTTAACTCGAAAGCTTGTAGTTGAACGAAATGATTCTTCACAGAAATTCGACTCTTGCACACTTTAATTTCATCTCTAACTTGGATTACCCTTAGAAGCGCAGACATTCTTTTCATGAATTGCGTGATGTTTTATGAAAGACATATCTTCCGCCACATCCAAGAGAAACACAACTGTGCTTTGAGGTTTTGAACAGGAAGTGCAATAAATAAATCATAGAAGTTAAAAGACCGAAGTGCTTTAAGCAAGTTGTTAGACTCCCAGAGCACCAACAAACGGTTCACATCCTCCCTCGTGTATCGGGAGATTAGGGGGGAAGAGGACGACAAGAAAATTAGACCTTTTCGATACTCTCCCACCACCACCACCACCCCCACCACCACCACACTGGCAAGACGTCGCCGAAAATCTTGTCGCCATTTTGTTCTTCTAACGGGAGGGAGATGAGGCTGTGTTAGCAAGAAAAATCTCCGATCTCCGATTCGCCTCGGTGCTTCGTCTCGTTTGCGAGTGTAAGCCGAGGTCCTCGTGTCTGCGGACGCCGCTGGGTCAGCGAGTGCACGCCGCACTTTCATTTGTAACGGTGCCTCCTATCAATGCCATGGACAATCCAGCCGAGCGGTTGGACCAACATTTTATCTCGAAAGTGCAGCGATCTCACCGGCGAGCCGGACAAGCGAGATAATAAAACCATCTTTATAGCCTCTCTCAGTTTTCCTTCTAGTTTCTGAAACGCCTGTTGCTCAGTGAAGCACTGACAACCTGATCCTGTGTCTCTCAGATACAGCAGACTGATCTCAAGAAAGTTACAGACTTATCTCTAGACGACGATTCCATATATTCAGCTTTATATCGTACCTACTGTCAGGCACCAAGAGGCAAGCTTTATATGTTTTTTTCACCTATCAATAAACCCTCTTGTCAACTGTACATTGCCCATGGTTGAAACTCTTATTCCAGTATAGTAATTAATTAGGAAAAGTTTTCACCACTTTCTCCACTTCTGTCTAAATAGTAAGGATGTCTCAGATTAGATCAACGCTCTCTACAGAGTTTCACCATAAACAAAGAGTTATTGTCAGCTGGAACATTTTAAAAATAAAGTTGGGAGATGGAGGGTTATTATGAGCTGATATTTCCCCTTCCCTTTTATTTAAAAGAGTTTGAACAACGTGAAAGGTAGAGAACATTTGAATACATTTTGGTACATGTCGGGGGGGGGGGGAAGAGCCCCACCACACAGAACAAGTTGTCAAAAGCCATCTTCTGGGTTATGGGGCGACTTGAGCAAGAAGGAATTTAGCGAGCCATGTTTGTGCTGGCGGGATGCTTAGGAAGGATGGAAGGGCGGGAGTTGACTTCGACAGTTAAGTAGGAACCGCCACCCAGCCACTTAAGGAAATCTTTCTCTGTCTCATGACCGGAAGATGAACCCCGATCGTCGGCTCTCTCTCTCTCTCTGTGTGTGCGCGAGAAGTGGTGGGGGAGATGAGCGGGGGTACTTTAAATGTGTTGCTAAGGCACCCGACTACATTTCTGTTGACATGATGCAGCTTTCATTCTTGCTGCTAGGAAACATCGTCTGCTTTCTCTGAGACCGAAACTCTGCAACAAATCTTGAAGCACCCTGAGGCCAGTTGCACAACACATTTCTAATTTTAAACACTTTTAGGCCTTAACTCTATTTAAATAATCAGTTTGAAGTGCACACCACAATTTTAGAATTTTAAAAGCTAAAACTGCTTTAAATAAAATAAAGTTGTTTAAGTCTGACTTTCTATCCTGTCAGTACAATTTTTTGTATGTTTTTCTGCAATGCATCAAAATGGGTAAGAAGAGATTTTGCTTCTTTAGAACAGTTTTAAGGTTTAGAAACGTGTTGTGCAACTGGCACCTGGAAGCCAAGAACCACAATTTTTTTTTTTAAATACGAAGAACTGTAATGCCCTGCTTATTTATCCTTCTACACTTCAATCGTCAGTCAAGCATGAAATGAGTCCAGCGCAGACATTGTGTAGAAAAGTTCTCTCTTGAAAGCTCTGACGCGCTCCCCTCGGGACTCGGTGTAGATAACGCGCCTTGCAAGTTTACTCTGGTGCTGCTGTAATGAAAACGCTTCAGCCTCATCACAGACACAGTTTATGATCATAGGTAACTGATGCTCTGAGTAAAGAATGATGCACAGGAGAGATGGCTTGTCAGCACACTAAGCAACAAGTTTTTCAAAAACGAGAAACCCGGACCCTCCCACCCCCCACACACTTTCACCCCGCTATCCACCACCGTTTCATCTCAACTTTTCAGTTCTCTGGCTTTATTTTATTTATTTATTTTGTGCTACAAACTTGCATGACTTGCTGTTGGCTTGACGAAGAAAGTGTTTGTACCTCGTGGCGATTACGCACAATTAGAGATCAAGTGTTTGATTTTTTTTCCTCCGTGCAAATTGTAAAAAAAAGCTTTGCAAACATAAATTTCAGAATCTGTATAATCTGTGATAAGTGCATATTCCCTGTAAAGTTAAAAAAAAATTTTAAGGCGGGGAAAGGGGAGGGGGCGCTGGGACTACTCGCGGTCGGGAGAAGATAAGTCGACTTTAAGTTACCATCGCCGCCATGTTTTTACTAGAGTTCCGAAGTTGATCCTCCGCCCCCTACCGACACAGGAAACCACATCCGCCGAGATGGGAGGGTGGCTGGTGGGTGGGAAAGGTTTTAAGGGGGTGGTGGCTGGGCAGAGAGCGGAGGTAGCGACTTACCTACTGTCAGGCACCAAGAGGCAAGATGAGCCAAAGGTTCTCAGTGCCCGTGTCACGACCAAGCCATGCGGCGCAACCCTGAAGTAGTGAGGGAGAGGGTGGTAAATGAATGACAACTGACCAGCTCTTGGGTTCCACCCGACCGCAGATTTCTCACCCCACCAAATTCTCCCGCCTCGCGTGCGTGCACGCGCGCTCACACACACACACACAACGAACCTACCCACCCACCGCCAGTCCGCCGGATTCGGTGGCTGGTCTTAGTTAGCTATTTACGAGCGCGGCGTCTGGGTGGGGGATGTTTCCTTGACAGCTGCTGGAGGGGAAGAGGGCGGAGGAGATGTTGTGAAGGGAGGGTGGGGGGGGGGTAAGCCTGATGGTAACATTCCGTGGGCGCGGAAACGGCCATGGACACGCCAGCTTGGGGCCTGGCACGCGGAACAGATGTTAGCATGGGTCCAAGTTTAGGGCTTCGTAGAGCCATCGGGGATCCCTCTCTTTCCTTCTCCACCCCCCCCGCCCCCCCACCTACAACCACCCTATACTGTCTGTCGGTGCTCTGGTCCGTGTGCATGCGCTCGCACGTGTTAGCACACGGTAAGTAAGGGCGTGCGAACGCGATGGAAGGAGAGGGGTTAAACGGAATAAAAGAACAGGTGTGCGGAAGAGGGGCCGTGCAAGGGGCCGACACAGTTGCTAACATATCTCTGCTTTGACGAAAGTTGTAACTTACGGAAGAACTTATCTCGGGTGAGGGGAGGGGGAAGAGAGAGAGAAAGAGGGAGAGAGACCCCCTTCCCTGTCGAAAGCATACCACAAATGTTACCTTGTATTTTCCATGCGGCTTTTTGACAACCGAGGCCTAACCGCAGAAAAAAGAGATGTGTTCAGAAAGGTTCTCTCGCAGAGCATGAATATGAATGTAAAAATAGAAAAACGCCGTAGAGACAGCAATCTATATAATGTAATGACGGAGGAATAATTCTGTAGAGACAGCAACCGTTGTAATGAAGGGGGGAATCATCATGCTCTTTCTTTCCTTCTTGCTAGCTTGCTTGCTTTCTTGTCAGCAATCAAGGTGGCTTTGCAAGATTCTGTGCAACGAGGCGGTTATGTTAATTAGTTACGATACAATATTTACTCTACAAACAGTAGCAAGCATCTGTGTGAAATTCTCTTGTCTCCACCCTTTAGCAGAATGAATGTAAATTTGTAATTCGCGTCTGTTGAATCTTTTGTCAGTCATGTGAGTCAGTTAATCTGTGTGTGCGTGCGTGCGTGCGTGCGTGCGATCTTTATCAGCCTATTTCTCTTTGAATGTCAAACACAGAGAAAAGCAAAGACAAACTGCTTCGAATTATCATCAGTGCTAAATGGGAAAAAATTCTCATACTTCCATAAGATTAATTAATGAATTGTTTATTAGAGTAGAAGAGCAGTAAAACAGACCACGGAGGCTCCACATCATAGAAGCATGACACCCACTCTGCAATAACTCCCTGGATAAGGTGCGCGAACGCACACACAAATTTCGCGCGCGCGATTGCCAAATTCCAGAGGTAAATGTCAAGGGAGCCATCCCATTTTAGTGCGCGTGCACAATCTCCTGCCCGTGAAGGCGGAATAACGAGGCTTTTGTCCTGTTCATTAATTAAAGCTCTCGTAACGAGATGCCACGGCGGGGGCCCCGTGACCAGGTTGTCGTGCAGCGATTACCTCCCAGTGCAGCAACGGGCAAGAGAGGCCTGGAACTCTCCTGGAAGTGCAGTTTGCACGTGAGGTTGCTTCCCTTTCCAGAAGACCAGAAGCTTTTTCGTGTGGATTGAGTGGAACTCAGTTTTTCAACGAGTTCTTTCTTCCTTCCATTCATTTATTCCATTGTTTCTTCCTTATTTTATCCCTTCTGTCTGTTTGTAGACAGGATTCTGTCCCGCCGGTCAATTGTTTCTGTGTCCCCATGAGACATGTACACCCACTTATTCGTTGTGTAAGGGATTCTTTCGTGTATCGGTCGTACGCGCCAAGCCCTCGGGGTTAGAGTTAGAGGTGAAGACATGCGTGAGCCTCAGATAAGCAATTAGTTAAGCTGAACGGGTTCAGACCCGGACAAGTCTGCGTGTCTCGTAGGTCACATAGTTTGACGAATACAAACCAACTCCTACAGTCTGCAGTTTATCACCTTAACTATCATGTATGCAATTCAGTAATCGCCACTGGCTGGCAGTTTCGACAGTCTCCCCCCATCCTGCTACCAAGCAGTACCATTCTCATCCTTCGTCACTAATTCTTATATTTCTTCGCCCACTCCCCTGCTGTCTCTCCCCCCTACCCATCGTAATAAAATTTAGTTTGGTTTCTTTGCTCATCTTGTTCTTTCTTTCATTCTCTGGTGCTTTCTTGTATCTCTGTCCCCTTAAGAACAATGCTTGATGATTGTCTAATGAACCTGTAATCCCTAGCCTCAGACATAAAAAAGGGCGACGAATAATTAACCTATAACACACTTTCCTTTCAAGAGTTCATGCCACTTAGGTAGGCTGGGCATGAGCTTCAAGATAAAAAAAACAAAACCCACCTCCCAGCAGGATCCTGGGCGGTTTGCATCCTTTTGTTAGAGATCAGCGATTGGTATCAGCCTCCAAGCCTTTCACCCATTTACTCACGAACACCTGTACGCCTCCCTCTCCACAAGATTTTGAACACTGATGAGTCAGGAACGGAAACAGTATTTTTATCTATAAATCGGTTTTTGTTCAACAGCTGCGTATCTGAATCATCAGCATCATCTGCCGTTGAAACATTTACACCTTTGTTCTGTCAACCGACTTTTACTATCTTGATTTGCCAACGTCTCTGGGTATTTCTTTATCGTGTATGTGGATCGGTCAGCGCTCAAACATTAACAACATCGTCACCAACATTTTAATTCACCATCAGCAATGATCACTTCCACCTGAACAGCTTTGGGGTAACTTGGGTGATAAAGTCATTGCGGAGCTGAACATGTATTTTTCAATCAACGATCTAATAATTTTAAGAACACATTTATTTTTTTTAGATCTAAGGAAATTTAAAAAAAAAAGATTTTCCTTCTCTCCTCTACTTTCCGGTTGTATGGGTACACCCACTCGTTAGTATATACGCTTTGTACCAAACAGAATTTAAATCACATTTTTGAAGTAGTTGGGAACAGAGTTGAGGAGTTGCGGTTTACAGACTTTGTATTTTTTTTTCCTCTGAGGTGGTAGTAGTGGTGGTAATGGCTGTTGGTGGTGGCGGTGATGTGAGGGGGAGTTGAAGGGTTCCGCGCTCAATCGCCGCCATCAAAGAGCACGCACCAAGTGCACTCAAACCAGGGTCTCCAATTATTGTGCACGCACACCTTTATATTTGTTCGCACCTGTTTCCTATTAACAAACTTTAAAAAAAAAGACGATAAATAGTTTTACATTCATTCTTTCTTCTCTCTTTCTCTCCTCTCTCTCTCTCTCTCTACTTTTTATAACTTTTTTCCATTTGAACAAAATGAGCATGATGTCAGATGCAATCAAACATTTTTTTGAGGTTTAACAAGTTGTGGCAGATGACTGTCAAAAAAAATAATAAGTGAAGCAGTTAAGCTCGAGCAGACACAGGAAAAATAAACAGAATGGTGTGCTGAGAGTTACATGTACATGTCGGGAGATCTGTATAGATGAGCAGGTGTAGGAACTCATCGAACACTTACACATATGACCACATATATAAACACTCCCTCACTCTGACTAGGGGGGAATGGGTTCAAACTTAGTGGGTCTTGGTGACTACAGGTGAGAGTGCTTACCTGCAGGTTTTGATATCCAGCGCGCCAACAAAGACACAGGTGCCTCCGTTCATGCAGTAGAAGCGGTCAGCGTAGGTGCAGGGCTGCACGTGCCGGTAGGAGATGGACAGGCGGTGGGCCAGCATCTGCGTACGGATGCGGCCGTTCATTTTGTAGCTGATGCCCAGGCCTGGGAAGCTGCGGCGCTTCCGCGGGTGCGAACGTGGGGCAGCACCAGCACCAACACCAGCACCAGCAGCACCGTCGGCCGCCTCCGAGGAAGAAGCACCTTCCTCCGTCCTCTCGGAGGTTACTTCCGCTTTTGGCTTGGCGACGGCTTCGAGCACATGTCGGATCTGTTGCGGGCTGCCCCGCACTGTCACAGCGATGGTTCCGTTCTTCTGGCCCATTTCAAGCACCTGAACGTCCACAACGTGCATGCGGACCGTCCCGTCCGTTGGAGACATCGATCTGGAGGCGAGAGTTTTTTCCAAACTTTGCTGGAGCGGCAAGTCTGGGTGCAGCAAAAACGGTCCCAGCGCTGCAATAGGAACTACGACCGTGACCTGCGCTCTGACGAGGCGAGGTCCAGTCCAGGTTAGGCTCGCTTGTTCCTCCTTATCCCGGCTGGAAGAAAGCGACACCTGTCGGGGGAGCGGGGGACTGTCCTGTTCTGGTCGCACGATTTGGCGATGGCTCCAACGACGACGATGCTCACGTTGGTGCTTTTTCTGCTTCCGTCGCCCCGTGCCTGGCGGCGTGAGTTCAAATCGTTCGAAGACGCGGTGCCGCTGCAGGAAGTTGGGGGCTTCAGCCGACAAGGGAGAGAGGAAGTCAGAAACTGGGCTGTCGCGTCCCCGGCGCGAGGCACCCATGTGTGATGTCGCGATCCCAGAGTCTGGCAGCAGTGGCGCGTAACTTTCCTGCCCCGTGGTCAAGTGAGAGAAAGCAGGAAGGGCGCGCAGGGGCGCAGTTTGGCACCTGACGGCCGGCAGGTGGCACAGGACGGCCGCCACCAGCAGCAGCACTAGGTGGGGGAGGCGCGGCATTGGCTCACCCATGATCCACGTGCGTGCATTTTGTTCTGCCGGGCAGGGGGACGTGGCCTGGCCACTGCACGCGACCTTTCTACTTCCACATCCGCCCACGTGCATGAAAATGACGGAGCACGGGCGGCCCCGGCGTCTGGGCCTCTCTACCACCGGCACCCGGCCCTCCTCTGTCACCAACACATCAGTCTCGCCGTTGCCGTCCTCCGCGTTGCTGTCGCTGCGTCGCGTTGCTGCTGCCGTGAGTGGCAGCGGCGACAACCACGGCGGCTCGGCTCCGCGCCGCCGCGTCACAACCTCGCCGGCAGCACTCCAACCACCACCACCGCCACCGCCACCACCACCACCGCCAACGCCACTACCACCACCAGCACCAGCGACCTCCCACCGACCACGCGTCACTTTCACCGACGTCACGGCAGGCCACACCCGCCCCTGGTGACGTCCACTACCGCCCCTCGTGTGCTGGCCAGTGACTGGCTACAGTTCCAGCAAAACTCCCAGAGGATGCGAGGGGTGTGTGGGTGGGGTGGGAGACTGCAGACTCCTGAGAACTCCTCCGACCGACGGTAACACACACAAACACAAGCGCGCGAGCAAGCAAACTGCGAACACATACAGAGGTTCACTCACACTTGTGCACCTCGTCGACGAGAAAAGTCCTGAACGAAGACCAAACTGGTCAAAAGTAAACAAACAGACAAACAATTTTTTTCCCAAAAAAAACCCCAACAAAAAAAACCAAAGTTGTCACAATAAAAGGCAGCAGAAGACCACCATGGAAGATAGCTCCTCTTCTGATCGTTCTACCTGCCTTTTCCTGTCTTTTTCCTTCTCCTACTTCAACGAAAAAAATCGTTTCTTCCCTTTTCCTTACTATAACACAAACGAACTGTCACAGACGATATTTAGTTGGGAAGTAACAAAGAATTCTCTTGCTGTACGGCCTCGAAAGCAAAGCCGTTGCGAGCGGGCGAGCGAAGCAGGCTGGCGTGCAGTCCAATGCTGAGGCAGGAAGCCCCTCCAAATATTCCCCCACCTCTGTCTCTAAGCTCCACCCATGCACAGCCGAGTCTGGCACCGTAGCAGGCACTGCCCTGGCCCCCGCACAGACGAATGAGGAAAGTATCCAGCAAAGACAGGTGGTTTTAGCGCTGTGCACCTGCTGAACAATTAGTTTCCTCTCACTTTCTCTCTCCCTCCATCTGAGCTGCTTCTCGAGGTGAACATTGGCTGTTGGTAAATTAGCGCCATACGTTTTTGGGCTCAACCCAGATTTCAAAAAACACGGCCAAAAAAAAAAAGAAAAATTGATGAGTAAATAACAATTAAATGAAAGAAAAACCCAGACAAGGCACCAAAGTTCCACTGTAAAACGGTCCTGCTTTGCAGCCGCTAGGTGGCGCTGGCTTTAGAAGCGATGCACGTACGTCCAGAATATTTTTGAGCAGCAGGTCTACCCCTCTACCTCGCTGGTACAGTGAAACACATTATGTGCGTCGCAGCAATTGCCGGTGCACGGGGCTTAAGACAACTCCGCGGGCAGATAAAGAAGGGCACAGCGTAGACCCAATCACCTCCAGCGAGGGGGAAGGGGGAAGAGAAGAGGGAGGCAACGAGAACTGGAGAGACTGAAAGCCTGGCTGCCCCCACCCCACCACCACCACCATCACCAACAGGACGGGCGGTCGTTTACCAGCGAGCGGAGTACACCCTCCCTCCCCACTTCTCCCAGACAGCATGCAATCCAAATTGTGTACGAGTGCGCCCAAACGTTTTGCAGGTGCGTGCATCTCTGTGTGTGTGTGTGTGTGTGTGCGAGCGCGCGCGCGCATGTACGCACATGTGAGCACAGACAGACCGGCGAAAAACAGCATGGGCGCCGTGGCAGACGACTTTTCCGGGCCCCTTGCGTTAATTATAATCCTTCATTATTATTTGATAGTATACGACTGGCAATATCTACATATAGTTTAAGCTCGGAATATTCACAGCAAGCGTTAGGAAAAGTGCACAACCTCGTAGCCTTCTTTGAAGTCTAACTTGTTTATTTGTTGTTGTTGTTTTTTTTCTCGTGCTGCCTTTTCTTTTTATTTTTGTGCTCAAGACTTGTGATGATGCATGAGTAGCAGACGCGTTGTATGACTTAGAAAGTAACTGGAACGCGAAAAATTAAATAAATATCTTGATATCTTTGCATATATTATGATATGAAATACATATGAGAAGTGTTTACTTGTCTTTGACTGTAACTACATAATTCAAATCATAATCTTATATTAATTCAGACAGTGGAATGTGTGTGCTGGGGAGTAGGGAAGGATGTGAATGCACGCACGAGGTATTGGAAGTTTACACAAATCCACACATTCTATCTAGCTCTAACCACACCTGGACGGAGGGCTATCAGGCAAACGGACATTACCAAACTAAGGCAGTAGCCGTGCTAATCATAAATGCAGGAGAATAAATGACACTTTGTTCAGCCATATTTTACTCTTTATACAGGTAAGCAGACCTTTTCATCGCACAGGTGTAAACTCTGTCATAAGTAAGATTGTTGGGCTGCAGGATCTCGCACACTAGGCTGCTAAGTAAAATGGCCCCATAATATCATACCATGGCCACCCTTAGACATGACTCACTCACCTTAAGATCCACCTATTTCTTGAATATCTCTAGCAGTTATCTTCTTTTCCCATCATCATCATCATCATCATCATCTCTCTCTCTATTGATTTTGCAGTTTGCAGCCGTGTTACTGTATTCGTTTTTAGTGCTGCGCTTGTGTTTGAACTTAATGTTACACGTGCAAATAAACTATATAAGTGGTTTATACTATTATTATTATTCCCCGCCCGCTTCATTCAAGCAGCTGCTCATGCAAACTCACTTGCTTGGTCAAAACAAATGACAAGGTTGCAGAAGAAACTAGGCGGCCCGGTGGCGCAACGGTTAGTGCCTGTCACCAATACAGTGAAGGTTGGCTGTTCTGGGTTCAGATCTCGTCTCGGGCACGCTGTTTTTTTCTCTGCCTGTGATAACTGTTTACAGGACTGGCTGCCTTTCCGTGATATAATCTTAGTTGCTGACTCGGCGTGAAACACCAATACCTCCCTCTTTAGACACACCATTACACCACGGCTAAAATCCACTACAACTTTCGACCTTTATTACAAGTTTTTAAAGTTTGCTGCTACGAACACATACATTTCTTATCAGTTTACATAACAAATGAGGAAACGCACACAATTATCGAAAGTTGAAAGTCGGCATTTACTATATACTAATAATAAATGCAAAATTTATATAAGGCATACTTACACTCCTAAGGGGCACTTTCCTAGCGCTTAAGAACAAGAACGAGACATGGACAACAAGGCACAGAAGGACAAGCAAACAACATATGAACGACAGAAGGATAAACAAACAACAGTATTGATGACGAATAAAGGACAAATAACAAGGACTGAGAGTATCATGATTTAGCAAAAGGAAGACAAACAGGGAGGTAGCAAAAAGCTGAAAAGGTAGGAAGGGTGTGAAAAAACAATGACAATGACCAACTTTATTAGTCCCCAGTGGGCAGTTTAAACTTGGGAAGGTGCTCGGTTGCTATATATTAATAGTTACACGTACAGTACGTAATAAACCAAAATGAGTAAGTGAAAAAAGTGTGCAAAAAATATGAGCAAGTGGGAACATTTTAACAAGTGGCACAATCTTAAAAAATCCTTACATCTAGACCAGTCAAATGCACACAAGCAATAACACACACACACACACACACACACACACACATCACTAACTGCGGAACAGCATATAAATGAAAAAGATGGAAGTATCTCAATAAACGACTGGTACAAACGGCCCAAGATTGCTTAGCAAACTGAAAAAAAAACTGTTTAACTTACGCAGAAGGTACATTCCTTGCAGGCCACGTTTAACAATGTGTTCAGTGTTCATAGTCCATTTGAGCTGGCAATCAACATCAGTGCCGAGGTACCTGAAAGAGTTAACAGTTTCAACAGGTTTACTATGTATCACACTGGAAGCAACAACATCATCTTTGATTCTTATGAAGACTGCGTTCATTTCGTTAGTTTTATCTACGTTTAACTCTAGAAAATTCTCGTCGCACCACTGAACAGGTTTGTTAAGGCACAACCATGATCTTTCTTGTGTTCCTGAAAAAGAGTCAACAATGCTGTATCATCAGAGAACTTAATGAGGTAACTATTCTTCTCCGTACTTCTGCAAGTTTCAGTGTACATGATGAACAACAGTTAGGTGGGGACGCGGTGCTTGTAACAAAAGTATCAGAACAATGACCATTTGCATAAACCCTCTGCTGTCTGCAAGTAAAAAAAAAATCAGTATCCACAAAACCAGTTGATGTGGAAGATTAAAATCAGAAATCAGTCTCGAAGCTAGAAGATGTGGTTGCATTATATTGAATGCAGCAGAACTAAAATCTGCGAAAACTAGTCTAGCATGTGTCTTGGGCTCCAGATGTTTATACAGTGTGTTAAGAATGAACAACTTGGCATCGTCAACAACCGTCCATTTCCTATCAGCAAATTGCAGTGGGTCCAATTTACTCTCTACAGATGTTAGGATAAGATTTTCAACAATTTTCTTAAGAGTTTTTTTTTTACGAGAAAGGTTAGTGCTATTGGCCGAAAATCATTAGGTTGACTAGGATTAGCTTTGTTTTTTTTTGGGGGGGAGAGGGGACTGGGACAATGTTGAAAAGTTTCCAGGGTCCTGGAATGGGTCCTGAGTCGAAAGAGAGAGTTGAAAGTGGTGTTGAACCACTTCACCCAACTGAATCAGCACACGCTCACAGATCCCATCTGACCCCTGTGCCTTGTTAACTTTAACCCCCTTGCGCAATTCTGTCACATCGACTCGAGAAATTACTATGTCATCATTGGAAACAAGTGACTAAGTCCCCTGACTTTTTCAGAAAAATCACGATTCTCAAAACGTGCGTAGGAATTATTCAAAACATTTGGCAAGTCCTGGTCGCTCACCCCATGAAGTTTGACTGGTTTTCTACTACAGTCCACCTGACTGACAGAGGTCGTAGACTTAACCCCCTGCCAGGCATAACGAAGGTCACCGGAACAGTAACTCAACTCTTTGTTTTTATTCTCTCTTTTCGCTCTCTTAATCGCCTCCCTTACATCCACATCCGCAGATCTTTTTGCCAAGGCATCACCAATGGAAAAAAAGCACTTTTTTTCTTATTTAGTAAATTCTTCAAGCTCCTGGTTACCCACGGTTTGTTATTTTGAAATATTACAATGGTTTTACTAGGTACCATAGCAATAATATGGTAAATTTTAAGGGGCACACAAGGAATAGACAGGACACAGAAAGAAAGAAAGAAAGAAAGAAAGAAAGAAAGAAAGAAAGAAAGAAAGAAAGAAAGAAAGAAAGAAAGAAAGAAAGAAAGAAAGAAAGAAAGAAAGAAAGAAAGAAAGAAACGAACGAACGAACGAACAAACGAACGAACCCTAAGCTAGAATTACTGAAGAGGAGAGAGAGAGCCATAAATATTATTGACATCGCTGCAGTGTGTGTAAAAGTGTCAACACAGCACTGCAGTTGTAGAGTTATATGATCGTCAGTGATAGATGGAAGGAAGGGGAACTTATTATTTTTTCCACTTTACAATTTTTTTCCACAGTTTTCTCTTCTTTTTTTGTTCGTCACGTCCTTTTCTGCCAATTCGTATTCTCATTAGAGACATGCACTAACGCACAAAGTGAGGATAAACCCTCACACTTGCAGTGAGACAGGGAGGGGAGAATGAAAGATTCCCCTTGCACCGTGAGGTAAACCACGTTCTTCAAGAACAAACGTCGAGACTGAACGATGGGACAGAGACAAACGAAGTTCATCCACTACCCGTTCAGTAACCAACGACTGATTTGACAGGAAAATAAAATACTTGTTAGGCGAGGACATATTTTCGCAGGTTTCCATACATATATATCAGCCGTTAACACATCCGGGGGTGCAGACAGGGTTAATATATATTTCCAATACCTTCCACTGCCATATAATTCACTCAATATTACAGACATTTTCTATTAGGTAAAACCTGTGTTTATATAGGGGTTATTTTCGAGCACTTACTGAATCCGAATGCTTGCTGTAACACAGTCGTACTCAAGTAGAGTACAAAATTAAACTATAGAGAGAAACCGTAAAGAACCAAAGTGGCTTGAGAAAAGGTTAAGGAGGGGAGGGCAGTAGTTTTCCTCACACCTTGAAACAGCACTGAGAGAATTTGGACTTTAAATAACTTTAAAAAAGTCACATAGAATAATTTTAATAATTAGTTTTTATTAGCTGGGTACAAGCTCTTCAAATGTCAAAATTCCCCGCTGTACACACCCACCCACCCATGAATTCATTGTGGTGTGCAGACCCGCTTGTGTTGCCATGAGTGCCCCAAGGTGCGAACACTCGTGAAATTGGTACAGCCTGAAATTACTGCACAAAATGCACGAAATGGAAGTCAATAATGACATGTTTAACATTTATGAGTTTCTTTGCCTAGAAAATGCTACTGTTTAAAAGATTATACACAAACATAAAAACATAAAACATAAAAAAACATTACAAAATGATGATGGAAAAAAAGTACTACACACTACACTGAGTTTGCTTACAGAAGGTTCTGCACCTCTCTTGCACCTCTTACTGATCAAAAAATGAAGTAAGGAATGTAGAACTGTGCAAGGACAGATCGAAAGAACGATGTTGTTAACACAGTTCTGTCCAGTAACTGGATCTAATGGCAAGACATTAAAGTAGCAGTTGCTGTCGGAAAGCAAGGTATTATTGAGGAGACGTACTCATCGACCTGTACATATACGGCAGCGACACGGTACATGTCGACAAAAGTTAAAAAAAAAAACAACAAGACTATCGATATTGTAAAGGGAAACGAGCGAGTACGTATATAAATAGGTATGGCAACAGAAAGGTCACCGGTAACTTTCTCTGTAGCGATGTCGTTGTCCTTATACCAAGAGGGTCGGCAGGCGAAAGCGTGCAAGGGAGGAAGCTACAGCGCACATGAAGCCATCCTTCCGTTATCATGGCAACCTCCTCAGCACCAACAGCGCATGAGGTGAGAATATCATTCTCGCACGCATGGAGTTAACGCTCGCTGCTGACTACAAGCTAAAAATGAATGAATAAATAAATAAAGGCTGTTGTCAAATGCTCTAGTCTCTTGACAAACGTTTTCCGGGAGAGGGATACGGTGTGGCATTAATAATAGATGCTTGACATGGGTGACCATAAACGTTTCCGTTGGCTAGTCCCTCCGCCACATCCAGGACCATCCTCCACCTCCCACCATCACGTGATTTACCACTCTTCAGCCCCTCATTCCATTTCCCCACCCCTCACCCCTGTAACCTCTGCCTGTTGATTATCGATGCCTTTAGCGCACTCCATGACACCTGTTGTAATCAACAGGTGAGAGACGATGACCCTTTTATTGGAGCTAGAGTGAAGTCATCGCTGAGGAGGAGGAGGAAGAGGAGGAGCGGCATTGGAGAGGGGATATTGTGAGACTTGGGGGGGGGGTGGTCAGGAATGGGGGATGGAAAACCATCGCTGTTTGTTTGGACACGTGCAATGCAATCGTCAGCATCTTCGAGGGGTGGGTAGGGTTAAAATTAGCCCACACGTAATGTCGTCTGCCAGGCGGCGCCTGTCTCGACGGTGGAGCCTGAGCACGGCCGCAATGAACACCAAGGGTCAGGATTTCAAGAGATTCCCCCCCCTTCTCTCTCTGTCTTTCCCCCACTTTTGTTTATACGTCAAAGTGTCCATCAACAACTACTGGGTGGTCCCATGGTGCAGCGGATTACGGCTGTCCTGGGTTCAGCTCTCATCTCGAGAACACTGTTCTTTTTCTGCCTGTGGCATCTGTTTACAGGGCTGACTGCCTTGCCGTGATATAGCCTTAGTTACTGGCTCGGTATAAAACACCGATTTCCCCCCTCCCCCCATAAGCATCTATATTACACCCTGTAATATCAAAAGGTCTTTTTATGTACGAAAATATGATTCTTCATGCATCCTAGCCCTGGACTGTGTAGTAGAAATGCTATAGTGTCCCTAACAAGGTTAAAAATAACCCTACACGGGTACAATGTTTGTGGTACGTGTTAAGGTGCTTTTGTTATTGTTTGTTTGTTTGTTTGTTTGTTTGTTTGCTCGTTTTTTCCCACTATGTCCGTTCTCTAGCTTTCTCCCCGTCCGAGATTTATTGGACCTCCCCTTGTCCCTCCCAAACGGCAAGGGACAGCTACTCTCAGGCGTTAACAACTCTTCGACAGCTGTGCACAAGGGCGAACATGACAGATGGGAAAACTTTTCACCATTTCCCTCCCACCATCACGTGACTGACCACTCTTCAACACAGAGCTGTACGCGGAACGCAGTCTGACGATTTGTTCCCTCATAGACAGATGGTGGGGAATGGGTCATGCTCATCGAAACATGTCCAGAATGAACTCTAAATAATTATAAACTTCTGAAGTTGTGAAGAGACAGCTGAGAGGTGATAACAACACGATATTGTCCCGCACCAACGACTGTGACCTAGAGACCTATGCCGCTACCTTTGACACTAAAGCTATGCAAGACAGACGTACGTGGTAATGAACTATTGGAAAAATTCATGGCAGAATTTTAATAAAAAAAACTTGATGATTTACTGTTTTAGAGAAGCATTTCTAGGACTGTTTAAGACCACCTGCTCTCTAGTTCATAACTTTAGTTAAAAGATCAGTTCTTCTGTGCCAGTGCAACCCACTTCTCTCCAAATAAATAAATAAATGAAAACAGCACGGATTGAGTTTCAAAGGTCGAGTTCTAAAATAAGACTGTTCGCCATGTCTTAACAGAGAATCTTGCTTAGCTTGTAGCGTCTTGCAGTGCGCCGCTGCTGACTCGGTGCGGCAATCGAGAAGGCAAGTGTCTCGCCCATGTGCACTTAGAAGGCATGTGATCTTGCTGCGTCACTCGGGGTCGTTAACGGTGTCACGTGGTGTGGCTGCGCAAAGCTCTGTGCTAGACAAAGTCTGGCTAGTGGAAGGCAGGATCTGCTTAAAGACACGAGTTTCTCACCGAGTCCGGCGGTTTTCAGGGGAACTAATTCAACGGGTAAGAAGAAGAAAAAAAAAGAAAGGAAGGAAAGAAGGAAGAAAAGAAGATAAACGAATCTCACGTACACGTTAGTCAACACGATCTTACACATGTACATAACTTAACTTGCAATTGGACCCACACAGGTACTATTCCCGTCCTATAACTTTGATACGTAAGGTAGAAAAACATTGACTTAAACAGAGATAGGACATGCAGGAAGGTACTCCGGGGTAAAAGGGAAGACAGGAAAGGAAGCGGCTTTACAATAAATATCATTACAACACTAAACATCTACACTAAGATTGTTTATGGCGAAACACGCGGCCCTGGATCAAAGGCCCTCCATTTACTCTAATGGATGCAGGTCTCCAGAGATGGCAAGGCAATGCTGATGTACGCTGCCTGTTGTGCAGTTAGCAGCCACTCTCTGACCAAGAGGTCCAGTGTCCTCTCCAAGTCACGAGTTGTCGTCCCACCGGGGAGGAGGGAGGAACGGGAAGAAAACTGCGATAAAATCTTTCGTCGACTTTATATTGTCTCTTCATTAAAGAGATAAAGATTCCCTCAAGACTTTTTAATTAAACTCTCTATCATTATTTATTGGTAGCCAGCATAGACTGAACATAACATTTGTGTTGCGGAATTTGAAAAAAAAAACAACAAAAAACAAAAAGATTGCTAGCGTTTATTTTCTGTTGAGTGCAAGTAACAAGCTACATCCTTCCCAGTGATACTTTTGCTGCTTTCTTGGTTTGAAAAGTGTTTTGGATTGACCTGACTGACTGCAGGTGCGTATGATTTCTTTCTAACCGGTGTTTATGTCACCATTTAAAGCACAGATAAACATATCTGAAGGTCGATGGAGTATGATCACAGAGACGATTTTGTACTCCTACGGAAAGTAACAACGTCGTAATCCTTTTTTCGAAAGTAAACTTTGAAAAAATAAATTAAAATCTCAGAACAACTACTGGTTTTCCCAAAAGAAATCCACAAAAAGATATGAGACCCTGGTGCGGTAGTTATGAAACGGAGGTAAATCTTTTCCTTGGTGCAACACGGGGAATTCATGTCATATTCCCAAAATTATAAAGCAGACTCCACAGATGTGTTTCCTGTGGAACCGTAGTTATAAAGCCGTAGGTAATGTGCCCTGGGGTTAGAAACACAAAGCAGAGCCCTCGGGGCTTAGACATCGCTGTATAGCTTCAGAAACGAGAAGCTTTTGCTTGAGTTCCCTATTTTGCCCCGGAGAAAACGTCTTACCCTCGGATCATGACTACGGCCCCTGGACCAGCAGAATCCGCAACAGTATTGCAATGCTGCCGGGACACGTGATACTCGTCTGCACTGTACCTGTGTATGAATCGATGTTTGTTATCATACTCTGAAGCTCCCCACCCGCAGGAGTGGACTTGTTGAATGTACTTTCCACTCCGACCCTTTCTTCCATCACCTCTGCAAGTTAAAGTGGTCTAAATAACAACAGGAGAATGCAGAAAGACATGAACAATGTGTACTGTCTATCTTTTTGACATCAAGGCAAGGGTTGGTGGAGGTCACAAAACTGTTCGTGATCTACAGCGATTGTATGGTCACCTATTAACTAACATATGGGTACATGTTGGTAATGATAGATAAAAACATCTTGTCCTCTGCTCGAGGTAGTGGGATGGAACTAACATATTTCGATCTTGAAATAAACTTTCTAGAGAGACGGCTACTGTACATTAAAATACCCGTATCCATACAGCACAGATGCACTGTCTAAATATTACATATATCTACACATCCATTATATTACTGACAGCCTACTGTATTGTATACGTTTGACTGGCAATAATAAAGGTGATAACAGTTGATAGGTATATGAAGTCTAATTATTTAAAAATCGTGATCCCAGCATTGCACTAGTAAAATGAACATTATTAATTCTAATTTTCAAGGCCTTTGCGAAAAAATCGGCTTACTTGTCATCTTTACAAGCCACAATATTAACTGAAGTGGTCTCTGGCGACATGATGATATTACATAAAGTTACATCCCTTTCTTTCAATTGCACATTCTGAGTATTTAAAGAGGGTATTCGTCTTCATGATCACATTTAAATAATGGGTAGGTCTCGTGTTGGTCATCACTTAAAACCACCTTCTGGTTACTAAGTTCACATGCTTCAAATCTGAATCTTGCTGGTGCTGTTCTTTGCCATCTGTTGGAAACACTTCTAAGATATTTTTGAGGGTCAAATATACTTTTAAATGTTCGGAACCAGGCGTGTTCATTTTCTGTTGTTTCACTTGAATTTTCATCTTCATAGATGATGTCTAGAGCTAAGCCACTTTCATTAAACATTTGGGCAAAAGGTTGGTACCATTGTTCCGTTCTGATATCATTATGAGTAACTGCTTTTATGTTTGTGCAGTTGATGATGCGCCAAAATAGTTTTGGGTCATTTACAGATTTGTTGTAGGACTTCTAACTTTGTGTGTGTGTGTGTGTGTGTGTGTGTGTGTGTGTGTGTGTGTGTGTGTGTGTGTGTGTGTGTGTGTGTGTGTGTGTGTGTGTGTGTGCTTTAGTAGTTGTTTATGTTTCTTTTTTTTTTCTCACAAATATTTTTTGTTTTTCATGATCAGCTGGCTCATATTTTATTAATTATTTAAACATTTTGTTTACTTTTCGTTTTTTTTTTGTTTTTTTTTTGCTTTAAACATTTTTTATAATCTTATTGAGCCAAAATATTCGTTTATCTTTTTATTTCTGGTTCCATTTTCTCCAATTTAATATGACTGGTAAATCTAATGAATCAATTTGAATTTTCATTTTGACTGTGTAAATCCCCCAGTTCCTCTGACACTATGATATGATCAATCACACTATAACAATAGGGAGACATATAAGTACAATCTCTGGGATAGCATCCATTACATTAACCATTAGGTATCATGGTGTCCAGTGTCAGACACAGGTTGTGTAAGGGTTTGTCCACTGAGTCTTGTGACTGTCTTGCTAGGGGAGTTAACACCTGGCATTCGTCTTCATTATCTCCAGTAATATAAATTATATTTACATCATATTATAATCAAGTATTGGTTGTTTGTTTCCTGTTCTAGCATTCAGGTTACCACATATTTACTACATTCATGTTGTTCTTTTCTATGCCTTTCATTATGGCGTCTTCTAAAATTACAATGCCATCTTTTGGGGGATGCAAGTTATATGTAGGTCCATGAGAATGCAGAGAGAGAAAGAGAGAAAGCGGGGCAAGACATTGTGAAAGCAAACTTTAGTTCTTGGCGATTTCTCTTCATTCATCTTTCTTTCTTTTCTTGAAACAAGACAACCTTAATTCATGCTGAACATTCATGGCGGTAGAAAGATAACTCAGACTAGTGCCTCGATCAACAAGTGCATCCGCTTGCCCGGGATTTTTCCTTGATCATCCTCATCAACGTCGTCGTCTTCGTCGTCGTCGTAGTCACCATCTCTATTTTTGTCGACGTTTTTATGGGCAACAAGACAAAAAGGAACTAGTGCTTTCTTTCTCAGGCACACCCGTGCGCGCATGCATGCGCACGCCCCGGCCCCTACGTCATCAGGCTCAGCCTATTCGTTCCCACAGACAGAGTGAATGTACACGCTTCTATTTTCGGGGTGCCCAAAGAAAAGAACCATCATGATGACAAGTGAGACTTCAAGGGTAACACTGCATGAAAAGTTGCCCTACCTCAAACTGCCGGATTTGCGTGTGCGTGTTTTCTCTGTGTGTGTGTGTGTGTGTGTGTGTGTGTGTGTGTGTGTGTGTGTGTGTTTTATTCTGCTAAGAGACTAAGGCTATCAATCCCTGGCGCGCCTAATGACGCCATAATGGGGTCTTGCACGCCTGGACACCATCCAACAAACCCAGAAGGAGAGGTTTGCCTCGCTCTCATAAATACAATCGATCGCAGAGCGAGCGAATCAAACACTCGGCCGACATCGCCATCTACTTCGGAAGCCCACCCACAACCTCCGAGACGTGCGAGTCGAGTGCTGCAACGCAGGGCCGACATTTCAGAGGACGTCTTTCCTTTCTTCTCTCATTCCTTTCGATCCGAGATTTTTCCATCGCTTTCTCTTTCTCGCTCCCCATTCGAAAGGTCATTTGTCCACCAACTGTCCACTATATCAATGAAGTTCAAAGACCCTCCCCACTGAGTCATAAGTGAAAGAGATGCTTCGTATATTTGAGATGCGAGGAGTGAAACATCATCAGACAGCTGTTGAAGCAACGGGCGCTGTTTTTTTTTCTATTGAGTGCTCGTGCTGTCTTGACTTTTACATCCGCTTTAAGTATTTCATCTATCAACTAAAAACCATAAATTGAGAGAGAAACCAAGTAAAAAGCTTCAGAATCTCATATATTCTACTTGCAAAGTAGTTTTTCCTGTATGCAAAGATTGTTTTTTTTCAATTTTTGATGTTTTTTTTTAAACAGATAATTCATTTTAAGACTTTGTCGAGCTGACGGCTTTATCTGACTACTAGGAGAACTAGAAGTAACTTTCTTTAAGGATAGTGACAGGAAATAATGTGATCAGCGCATGACCAGAGCAATAAAAGAAAAAAGATTCGGGAGAATGCTCGTGCCAAGACTTGGGATTTTCTCAATGGCACAAGGTATGAGTTGGGAGGGGGGAATGGTGTTTTATGCCGAGCCAGCAACTAAGGCTATATCACGGCAAGGCAGCCAGCCCTGTAAACAGATGCCACAAGCAGAGAAAGAACAGCGTGCCCGACACGAGAACTGAACCAAGGACAGCCAATCTTCACTGTATTGGTGACAGGCGCTAACCGTTGCGCCACCGGATCGCCGTACGAGTTGGGAAGAGAGAACTCGCAAAATAGCTGTTAAAAAGGTGACTTTACTGGGAAACTTGGACCATGCTGCAGAATGATGAAGCACTAGACACTTGAATAAACGGTGAACAAAGCAAGGGTCTATGTTAGATAGGTGTGCAAAAGAGCATCAAGGCGGGGCAGGTGCAACAGAAGGCTAGAGAATGGCTGTGAGGACGGGCTCCCAAAGAGTTTCCAGCAAGCGAAGAAGAAGCAGTGAGAGTGTAAATGACAACAGAAAAAAGAAGCACATTCTCGCACGCACGCACGCACGCACGCACGCACGCACGCACACTGTACTCCCCTCCTGTCTAACATCTCTCTCAGATTTGTCCATCCCAATCAGTGTTATGACCAACGCCGTTGTTGTAAATGTTGTCCTGAATGAACACTTAACAACGAACCCCAATTGAAACTCCCATGGCTTTCTTTCTGCCTTGCTTTTGTGACGACGACACACGAAATGAGGTTTTTTTTAAATTTGATCATTTGATCATTGATCTATGTATTTAAGAGGGAGGCCTACATTTCAAACGCTCTTTCTATCCGTCTAGATTTGCTCTCACCTCGGCGCGCAGGTAATGCGGCGTAAAGTGACGACTCATGTTGCTGAAAATAATTTGGACAAGCTCAGCGGACACTGTCGTTCTCGTCAGACCCAGTTAAACGCTATCTCTTCTGCTCCTGCGACATACAAAAGCTGCCAGGCCGCTCAAATCAATGTGAGATATGAAGCATGAAAACAAAATCGTCAAACTGCTGTCTCTGTCCAATCTAAGCGTGAAATCAGCTTTTTTTTCCCCTCCTCCCTCCACCGCACACTTCTCTTCTCCAAACGCAAAGTGTAATTTCCTCTTCATGGACGCACATGGGACGTATTGTTTCAATTTCCCAATACATTTCTTGATCGCTCCATTTCCAGTCAGCTTCAACGCCGTGGGCAGACAACTCCAGGGAGATGTTTGTCTCCCTTTTTGATCCATCCAAACGTCCGGAGCTGCAGGTGACTCTGTCGCTCTCTTGATCATGCAAGACGTCCCAACGAGCTGTCTGGTGGGGCCTACGTGCAAGGGGAACGTGCTTGTGCATGCATGGATAGGTGCTTGTGGACAGGTGTGTGTGTGTATGTGGGCGCGTGAATGCGTGCGCATGTGACCGTGGGTACGAGAACTGAGGAACGTGGAGCGAGAAATGACATGTAAAATGAGAGGGAGTCTGAGTGATGTCTACGGGTGGGCGAACTAAAGACCACTGAAATTCAATGAGAAAAGGCTTGGCCCTGTTGCCAGAAGCGTGGGATGGAGGAGAGAGAACCAGGAAGAGATAGAGAAAAGCGTTCAAGCATACATTTCCCAACTTCGATACCTTCTGAAACAAAATCCCTTTACCTGACCCTCAGCTACTGTAGACGGATCTCCATCTTTGTCCGTCTGATGCTTTCTATTTCTATCCTCCATCGCTGATCATCCCCAGCAAAATCTTACAGAAAATATGATTAAACTACATACTGCTGGTCTTTTGCCTTCGTACCATAACAATCTCCTGCCATGCCTTATTTTGCAGCCTCACAGACTGAGGTACTGTGCGTTTCCTGACTGCTCCGACTTTCATTTAAATGGTGAAAATGTCTCATCTAAGCTGTAGGAAGGTTAAACCTCGAGAAACTCTGCTGCAGTCCGACAGTAAATGACGATTATAAATGGCAGCAGTCGTAGTGGTGGGTTGCTCGGTGTAGAGCTTATCGTCAGAAGCTGAGACAACTTAAAAGCTCTCCGGAAGTTGATGTCGCTTGATGCCGAGCTCTTTGGTCCAGTCCTGGTGCTTCTTTGTTTGTAAACACATTCACAGCAACAGTTATGGCTGCGGAACTTGTTTTCTGCATATGCGTGTCTCCTCTGTTTGGGTTGGATGTTTTGTTTTCCTCTCAACATATAAAATATCTTTATTGTCATCCATTACAGCGTCTGCACATAATTATCCACTTGAGTTTTGCCATCACAGTCTTGTGGCGCCAGATAGGTTTCATCTTCAGATACACAGGAACTTAGCAGCAAACAGATAAGAAGTCATCGGCAGCTTAGAGGCTGGCCAGCAAATTTTATCTTGTAAGAGGAGCTTTTGCTAGCGGCAATGAGATTTTAGAAGAAAAAGGAAGAAGAATAAGAAGAAAAAGGAAGAAGAAGAAAAAGGAAGAAGAAGAAGAAGAAGAAAAAGGAAGAAGAAGAAGAAGAAAACGGAAGAAGAAGAAGAAAACGGAAGAAGAAGAAGAAGAAAAAGGAAGAAGAAGAAGAAAGAAGAAAGAAGGAATAAGGAAGAAGAAGGAAGAAGGAAGAAGAAAGAAGAAGAAGGAAGAAGAAGAAGAAAGAAGAAAGAAGAAGAAGTCTACTATTAGCTATGTTTTCGGTGATTTAGCTTCCCCATTCGTGCTAACACAAGCATAATGTCAAGCTAGCACGAAAACAAACACAGCTGTCAAAAGGTCCTAGCAAGAATGCATTGGAAAGATTTAATTTAATTTTTTTTTAGGAATGCACAGCTGGAGTGACCTAAATTCTAACAAATGATGTCCCCGAAGACCGCAGCCAATACAAAAGCTTCTAGAAGATACTAATAAATGGTTGCCTACACAGCGAGCTGTACATTCCGTATCGAAAAATGAAATGTTGAATTTTTTTCTACAATCCCGATGAGAATTTGTCCTTTTCAAACCTTCGACCTCGAGAACGAGGCAGCGTGTTCGTGAAGGATTGGGGAATTTACTGCCCCGAAAACCCATTTTGCACTCAAGATAGTATTTAATGTCTGATTCCTTTTTCGCAAAATGCCTGCTTTCAAACATCGACATACTCTGTGCCTACAGAGAGGCCACAGCCGTGACTTCATTGAACGACTGAATAGTGTTTCCGCCCTTCCGCCCTTCCGCTCTTCCATTTTCTGTCTTTTCATTCTTCACAATTTCTCCCTTGTTTTGATTCCTTTATTTCTATAAGATCAGACACACCAGAATGAAAAAAAAATCTGACGAAAGTGAAAGAATACTAAAGCGGCAAAAAAAAGTGTAAATATTCACTGGAAAGTTACGAAAGTATTTTTCTCGCATAAAGTGATAAAACAGTTTCATTTTTTATTGATGGCTTTGGGGCATTTTCTTTGCTGTGGCTTTAAGGTTTTAGTAATTCATGTACTTTTGGCTACAACAACACAAAAAGGGGGAAAATCTTGTGATTCAAAAATAAAGCAATTGCGGGCTAATACGATTTTTAGGTGGGGAATAAAAACCTGACTCCACTGTCAGGCATTAGCAGGCAAGCCAGCATGTAAGAGGCTCTTTGACATTAAACAGAAGCCCCTTTGTCTGAACCATGCAAGGAATTCACAGAGATGTATTTCCAGCAGGAAAAGAAAGGGGAAAAAACCCCCCGCTGAAGATAGCCAACTAAAAACCCTAAAAGAAAACTTTTTTAAACACTTTCTCCTTAGTTTCTTCTGTTTCACACACCATCGGTCGACTGACTGCATAGCCAAACTAGCCACTAGACCAGGCCATACATTCTGTCTTATTAACACTTTGATCCCTGGCTGTCTGTGGCCTGGCTGTAGTTAAAGAGGCCCGAGCTGCTAAGCAGGCTTGTAAAGGTTAAGTGCTTCTCCAGAGCTTCTTCGAGTCAATGGTGACTGGAGGGTGTCTATTCAATTGTTCGATCGATGAGAGTTTATTGCCCACGTCAGCAGCTGCCTGTCAGCGGCAGGCGTCGTGTGGGTGAGCCAGCGATGGAGCAGCTTCCCTCCCCGGACAATGATAACATTTTACCCTCACAGTTTTGCTGACGCGTGGGGGCAGCTCCATTGGCACATTCAGTCCTGCAAAAAATGGCTACTTCTACCGTATCCATCGAACATCTTTTGAAAACTGCTGACTCTTACATTGTACTTTTTTACCCATTAATTTAAGAAAAACTTAGTAACCAAACGATGGTGACCATGGAGATTTCAGCAAAGCGCATTGAAAATCTCTATATCTCTCTTTTTCACTCACTCACTCACTTACAGCCCCCCCCACACACATTTATTAATTCATCCATTCACTTATTCGTTCTTGTGTCAACCTATCTATACGCAAGACCATATAGTCTAATAATGTGTGTAAGATAAACAACAGTCTTGTGTAATGGTTACAACCCGTTATCGACAAACTATGTGGAAATGTGTGTGTGTGTGTGTGTGTGTCTGTGTGTGTGTCTGTGTGTGTGTCTGTATGTGTGTCTGTATGTGTGTCTGTGTGTGTGCGTGTGTGTGTGTGTGTCTGTATGTCTGTGTGTGTCTGTATGTGTGTCTGTGTGTGTGTGTCTGTGTGTGTGCGTGTGTGTGTGTGTGTGTCTGTATGTGTGTCTGTGTGTGTGTGTCTGTGTGTGTGTGTGTGTGTGTGTGTGTGTTTTCAACCCAAGATGAACGTACTCAAATTAATATTGGAGTTAGAATAGAATCAAACATAAATATCAGGCCAAGCCACGGACAAAAAAAAATAAAATGTTATAATCTTCAAGATATTATTATATCCCACCCCCATTAACAGCAATGCTAAAGCCTTTATTTGCCGTCTTAATGTCGAGTACTATAAATACAAAAATAGAAAAGGGGCAAGACATACTACTGGTAATTTCATTCTAAAAACAAGACAAAGAACAGTGGCCATAAGGCGGAGAATGAAGATAAAGCCAGGTAAAGGCAGCTGATCGTAGGGCGGATTTTCTAGCTTTTGTCGAATTTATTGTAGACCGTACACAGTAACCCATTAACAAACCGGTCATTAAGATCTCCAGTTTTTCTTTCGACAACGGGATGTAGGCGTTAGCATCAGAGTGGTAAATCTTGCAAAGAAAGCATGAGTTCAATAAACGAGGCCTCCCAGTCTGCACGGCTAATGGGCAATCTAGGATTGCGACTGGTTCCGGAGTTTGCTGTGCAGCTACCGCCCCCAAAAGATCATTCTTGACCGGGCAAAGTGCCGAAATTTCAAACCTTCAAAGTGTCCCCACAGTCCCATTGTATTGGTAAACCAGTTAGGAGTAGCTCAGCATTATCATTAACGTTCTCCTGACCTGAACATTCGCAACAAAAACCATTGGTTTCCTGTAAACTTTACACACAACCAGACTTGACGATATTTGCCTGGTTAAGAAAAATTCTTAAGGACGTCAGACTGTGCACGACTACACAGTGGCTCGATACCTTCATCTTCTGGTTTAGGGAACCGGAACTTGGTGTGCAGTTTGTCAAAGTTAAAGCGTCCTAGTACTTTAGACCGTCTAGAGCTGCGATATCTCTTCTTGTCACCATCTCACGGACATGCTGCCTGTAGCAACAGGCAAGAACGATAATGCAAATAAAGAAAAGGAAGGGAGAGAGGTAGAGGAAGAAAGAGAGAGAAAGAAAAACGAATGGGTTGGGAGCAAGGAAACTAGGGTGGACATTAACCTATTCCGAACGAAAACTTGAGAAGCTGAACGGGACTTCATTCCCGAACAGATTTAGTGGGTAGATTGTCCTTCTCGAACGGTGGTTTTTAGTTTTACCTGAAATGTTACCCGCGTCAACGCCGGGTGTACGCAGGGTGTTTGATTTCTTGGATTGGCGATTACAGCCGATGAGTTTCCCCGCCCGTGTCTCTTCAAACAAACCCCGGCAGCCCGGAACTGACCTATGGCGTCCCCCCCCTCCCCGGTACCGCAGCTCGCAACGGGCCTGAACTTGTCAAATAAATTGCGAAAGACAAACTTGTAGACCACAAACAAACCTGTGGACCACGAACAGGCTAGATAATCGCCAGCAAGAAACCGCACGGAGATTGACGCGAAAACAATTTTTCGACAAATTAACGGTTGCTGAGGGAATACGACCCACAAGCGCTCCAGCCGGCGATACCCTTTGACGTCGTCGCAGTCCCACCATCATCAACATCGCCAGTTTGTTTATTTGTTTATTTTTGCTGCTGTGTTCGCTCTCATTTATTTATTATTTTTAATATGCCAGGCTTGTTTCGAAGATGGAAGAAAGGGAGCTGAAGACGCAGAAAAATGATAGAATAAAACGTGTATATCTAAAATCGTAAAAAAAAATCTGTTTTCAAGTTTGTCTAGATGAGAGCTAGGTGTGGAAAATATTCTGACAAACAGTAATCGATACAATGATCCTCTGTCTAGACGATCCACTTATCGTCATATACTATTATTATATTAGCACATTATGCTGTTTTACTATTTAATCTTATCCTATTTTGTACTATTATTATTCATACAAGAGGATATAGGTGTCGATGACATTTAAAGGAATTCAGGCATTATTCCTTATTTCTTTCGCGGTGACATTTAAATAAATTCAGGCATTATTCCATTATCTCTGTAAAGTAAGGATCGGATGTCTTGGGTTCAGATCTCATTTCGGCCACGCTGTTCTTTCTTTGCAAGTGACATCTGTTTACAGGGCTGGCTGCCTTGCCGTGATGTAGCCTTATAGCTGCTGGCTCGACGTTAAACACTAGTTATCCCGCCTCCAACTCCTCATCCTGCTTGCTTCACACTGTTAGCAATCACAGGTGCAACATTGCGTAGTATGGAAAGAGTGAGTGAGTGAAATTGCTAAATAGACCGTTAGTCTATGGAGACATAGTACGAGAGAAAAGCCATGTATACTAGGATGTAGTGATGTCCGCAATTTTGACGCACATTTGAGGTTTTTTACAATTCACTTTTCTGATTTCAAATAAGAAAAAGATTTTCCTCTATAATAATAATAATAATAATGATAATAGTGAAGATTTTTATAGCGCATATTCACACTCATAGAGAGCATGCTCTTAGCGCTTAAAACGAGGAAGAGACGTGGACTAAGTAGACACAGAACAAAGGGGACGAAAGAAAACGACAGTATTGACGAAACAGAAAACAAAAGGCATCAAGTGATCTTCTTATCTATGATAAGCAGAACATCTCCCTATTTCCACAAAAAATGTCCTTCAGTCAGAATGTTGATCTGCTATGTTAACTTGAAATGTTTTGTACTTAAATTCATTATTTTCTGCATGATCTTCATTTCTTTTTAAATTTCCTGAATGGATAAATCTTTGTTGTAGATGTTTATTGATGACGTGATATTATACTATTACCATTCAGCTCAGGGAATTAGTGACGAAATTAATAATAAGTGACGTCACACATAGCAACAAGGATCGAGCGACTTCGGCTGTCAGTGTAGAGACGTTGCTATGTAAACAAGATTAGAAATCATTACGTCATTTCTACGTCGGTCTAGACTGTTATAGAACGTTCGAGCTATATATAGCTCCTTCTAGAACCTTCTACTTATCTGTGCGTGTTGTATATAAGCACATCTTCTGTGACAGTGGAAGTTGTATTAGTGATACAGTCGTACTACGTGATACAGTGAGATATAAAGTGACTGAATAGAACAGTGCGATACATATATTGTGGACGAATAGAACGATAGTAAGCTGTTAAGTAGTCGTACAACAATGTAATGAATAGACTAAAGACAAGGTCGGCTTCTAGTCACAGTATCTTTGGTAGTCCATTGTGTGAACTTCCCTTGACTGAACTTCCAACTCGTTTGAAAGCTGGACGTTATTTTCTGTCGCTAACGGACAGCAAGGACACCAGCAACAAGGACACTTGTTCCCCAAGCTTCTCAGACACTGACAGACCTGTGGACTCGTGCTGGAATTCCCTCACAACCACTCAACGGATGAAGCAGCACAAGCATCAAAGCATGGCAAGGAGACTGTAAAGACTGTAAATTTCATGGAAGCTGTTTGTCATTGCTGTCTGCCAATGTGAGGACATTGATGCATACGAATATGACAGAGACATGAAAGTACCACAGCGAGAGTGTCAGTTTTTGACGGACCATAGAATCACGGGGAAAATGTAAATTCGTTCAATTGATAGAAAGGTGACAGCAATTATAATAAGAAAACAAGCAATGGATGAAAGAAAGAGAAGATAAAGGAAGCAGAAGGAAGAGAGCAAGTGAGGACATAGTTTTACCAGGAGAAGTGTTTGCAGTGAAAATCATGGCAATATTTTTTGATGGCCGAAAAACATGACACTGGTGAGAGAGAAAAGAGGAGACAAGTGATTTAATCTAATGAAACTATCTGTGCCATTTAACACTAGTACTAGGAACAGGTTCTGCTATTGCTGATAGCATTCACAGTGCAATTAAAAAAGGGGAATTGAAGACAAGATCATGGCAGTTGGAGCCGTCAGCTGTGAACACTGGGCAACGTGGTTGGGCAACACATCTGTTAGAGCTTCACACTGGTCGCCTCAATTTTACAAAAGACTCATTGGTCCAACTGAAGGATCCACACAGTGGACAAAACCGATTGGAAATGAATTGGCTAATTGCGACTCATTGCGGATAGTGACCCTCTTCCAGAAATCGTAATCAGAGAACTTAGTAATGACCAAGCCTACCTGTACAAAATGATCACTGATGTTAGAAGTGGAAGCATCAGAGACGATTTACTGCAGGAAAATCCTGGGGCCATGTCGATGGCCAGATGATTCACAACTGCTAGCAGGATATATTGTCTGTGTGTGGCAACTGTGCAGCCAGGTAACGAACTGTATTCCCTGACACACTTCATTGTCTGCTGCTATGGACCTACACGGTTTAGCATCAAGTGTCGCCAAAGATGCACTGACTGACCAAAGGACTTGCTTCAACAAATTAAGCAACAGAGTTTGTCATCATCGGCCTGCAAGAATATAACATGGGCCCGTAGTGCAGCGGAACGCAGACTGGGTCCATCAGGAAAATGTTCTTCTGTCGCACATATACAGCAATAAACATGTACACACATAGAGCAGTACACATGTACGCACTACACCAATGCACACATACAGCAATACACAGCTGCATATATACATTATTACAATGTACACACAGACAACAGTATATAAGTACACATAAGCAGTGCAGAGGTACATATATACAGCAGTATACATTACCTTCAATCATCGTATATACAATATATACACGCAGTAAGTGACCACGTGTAAAGATCACGATGGTAATGGTGTAATAATGTAAAGGTAAGGTAAAGGTCATCCCATAACCTTTTCAGGTCGTTGGGGAGTGAGTTGTTAGAGACACCACTTTTCTCGGGGCCAGCTTTTACATGAAGGTGGTGCCAATCTCATCTCCCTCGCTGCCTTACCTTCCCCAACCCGCTATGGAGTCAGGTACCCATTCCCGCCAGCTGGGTCAACTGGGGGAAGTTTGCTGCGCTTATCGGGAATTGAACCCGCGCGCTCTCGGTTTGGACGCCAGCGCTCTAACCACTCGGCCATCCGCTTCCCCTTTTGCTTCCCGTGTTGTCCTCGTCCTCCAGTTTGTCATTAATTATGAGGACGACTATACAAAGGGACTCTGTGTGTGTGTGTGTGTGTGTGTGTGTGTGTGTGTGTGTGTGTGTGTGTGTGTGTGCGTGCGTGCGTGTTGTCGTGTGTGTTGGGGGGTTGTGCCTGGCTGGTCCGTTGGGGTCTATTCCTCCCACGTCCCTTACAACATCAACATCGGGAGCTGAGGCAGTGGCCTGACTTGCGACTCAGCGCGCTGCAAATTCCACGCACGCCCTGGCGCTACCCTGCGCATTCCGAAGGAAATTTGAGCCGCCGAAAAAAACCCGACTCAAGATTAGTGCGGAGATTATGAAGAAAAGGGAGCGAAAAGGTCCGTGCAAGCGGAGAGTGATTCCCCTTGTACACGTAATTACTCGTTTTGATCGCAGTCCCAGACGGGCGACACTTGCTACTGCCATCACTCACTAGCCTTCGCACCCCGATCAATCTTCCCGACACCCTGCCACCAGACCTGTGTCTGTTAAATGTCCAGTAACCCTCCCACACCTTCTAATTTCCATACTCCCCTAAACTCAAATAATCAGGATGATTCAGAACCTGAAAAGAGTGGCTTTTAAAAAATTGTTCATGTATTCTCGTTCTCGTAATAAGTGTGTTGCGGATCAAACTCAAGAACCCCGGTTTTTTGTTTTTAATACGACGCAAGTTGGATAACTCGGATCTTGGATTGTCCTTTTCTTTCATATGACGATGAGATGCCACTTTTCTCAGTTGTGCCTTTGTGATTTCCTTTGTTTTGTTGTTTCTGTTTTTTTTATTACTTTTTATTTTGGTGCAAGTGTGCAGGATGTGGAGAAAGTGTTTTGTAAGCGCCTACAGCCTCATTTAAACGATGAGAAATGCACTCTATATATGCGTTATTATTATAATTTTTATTACTAATTAATATTAATTATTAAAAATTTTAAATAATACTTTTTATTTCCCCATGACTTCCTCAGCTTCTCTCTTTTTCTAATTGGACAAAGATGTGGATCCCTGGTAATCTCTATAAAAGCGATGTGCAAAGAAGACAGAGTAATTAGCTTATGAAACACTCAACAACACTAAACAGTTGATGAAAACATCACATTGTTGGGGAAAGGGAGATGGGGAACGCTTAAATTTATACTTTCTCCTTTCTTTGTGTGAGCAAAGCAAGGGAATGTTGCCGAAATAAATACGAGTAAACAAAACACATTCCACCGAACATCCCTCCCGCTCCAAAAAAAAAAGTTTCAAAGACACTTGGACTTCCTCATAGATGTCGAACGTGAGAGTCCTTGAAAAGGATTTCGCCGGGTATCTAGAGCTGCTTTCTGCTCCCGCGAGAGGCCGCGAGAACTCATCAGCCACTCGTCCTTCCACGTGTTCCCTATCCGCTTGCAAAGACTTTCGGGAAGAAGGGTCGATGTTGCCACTTTTCTTCTCAAAGTGGCTTTCGCGAGTGCGTAAAATGTTGTGGAGTGCGCTGGAAGGCACAACCACCCCCGCACACTGTGGCCAAGGATCGAAGATCGATTTCTACTCTGAATTTAGCTGCAGCCAATGGTCCGCCCCTCCTTGAGCAGGGCGGGGCACTTTGGTGCGGCACTTCAACCGGAAGCTGTGCGAGAAAGGGTGAGAATCTGGTCCAGAGTTCGAAATGATGAAATGCCGTTTTCCTGGCGCGCGGGGTTTATGAAACCGAGATGATCAGGAATGCTTGCATGAAATGTTGAAGCGGCGACATTAAAGGCATCACGACATCGCTATCGGGGCTGGCGCATGCTCTTGTTTTAACTGAGGCATCAGCAGAAGGGAAAGTCATGTGGCATCTTCTCCTCCACACCCCCAACTTCACTCGACGTCTATCCAACTTCCGCCTGCTCCCCAACGAGTGCCCTCCCCCCCCCCATTACTTCCCTTCAGAAGACGTGGGGCAGTGGTGCAGGTCAGCAACGACTTCTTCAACAGCCAATGACGTCAAAGGTGAACTTTTCTCACGCTCGTACTTGTCCGAGGCTTCCTGCTCAAGTGTGGCTTACTTCACTTGAACTACCGAGCAGTCTAAGCAACAGTCACAAACAGCATTCACCTGCAATGCACTCTCATCGCCAGCTCTTTTCACTTTGATTCCGCTCTAAAATGAGCTCATGTGAATCGCGAAACTTGTTTTGTCAGCTGTGCGACATTCCTGTCATTTCTCCTAACACTTTATTTAGGATGTTTGAAAGCTTTAGTTTGATGTCTTCTGTCGTGATATACTTCAAAATCTGAGTGACGACTTCACCAGCACTTTTGAGTCGCTCATCGTTATTCTAGAAACAGATTTCATTTGGTTTTCATTTTTTTCAAGTTTGCTATCGAAAATTTTTGCCAAATAAAACCACATCCATCAACATTTCCATCGAATTCTGCATCTCTCTTGATGTCATGTAATCAATTTAGGACAATAGTTTAAAAGCCTAAGTTCATTTTTTCGGGGTGGAATATCATTACACTTTTTTATTACATCGTGGTACAAAACGTTTTTTTTTTTGACGGCTCTCGTTAAAGGACTAGGGTGCAATTTTTTTCTAATGATTGGTTAAAGATCAGTGACAGGTAATATTTCCTTAAATCTGGATGAATACACCACTTCCGTTCTCGAGATGAAAATCTACAAAAATATTGTCACTATTCACCAAAAGAGGTCAAAATCGTGAGGTCACAATTATACACATACGTCTGATTAGCACATAATCCCAGTTTGGCTGAGACCCCAATAAAACAAACTTACACATGTTAAAAAAAAACAACTGATAAATATAAAACGTTGACGCCTGTGTTGAATATATTTTCCTGTACATAGTGACGTTAGAAGGCGTTTGTTTCAAGAACGCAAGGAACGTTGTTACAATAATCCGCGGTTTTCTCGTCAAACACGAAAAATTGGCTCCAGGGACTGAGCACGTGGGTGACAGTCATGATGTAGCTCTTACCACCCGCATTAACATTAATCATGCAGGGGAACGTTACGTGAACTGTTCACACGTCAGTTACTTCAAATCTCGCCACGTGGCTCACGAACCTCTACCACTGATTTGCCCCGAACAAAAGAATTAAGCACGTGCGAATCAAAGTACAATACAGATTAACACACAAATTATGCAGAATACGTACATACAACAATTTCACTTATCTACTAGTGCTCCCAATGTTACAGTCCTGCTATCTTCTTGTCATTAGTGATGAGGACGACGATACAAAGGGACTCTGTGTGTGAATGTGTGTGTGTGTGTGTGTGTGTGTGTGTGTGTGTGTGTGTGTGTGTGTGTGTGTTGGGGGGTTGTGCCCGTCTGGTCATACATTACTAACCACCATCCCCTCTCATGCACCTACGCACACCAGCTTAAACTTAACAGTTGTTACTGTTGCTCTCGTATTACTATAATTCTTCCTACCTCTCAGTCTCTCCACATTTCGAGTGCATACTTGTAGTGCAGTGAATAGCGGGTCCTAATCTGACAGTCGTGGCACGCCAATGACTCTCCACTTGTCGTGTTCCGTCCAACTGTCCGTCGTCACTTCCCCAATCGGTCCGCCAACCACGTCATAGAGTTACCCTGGCATGGATACCGATGGCTGTCCCAGTCCACGCACGGCACGGGACTTTTTCGACGTCTGTTTGTTTTCCCGACTACGGTGTTATACAGCACACAGTGGCACGCGCCGGGATGAACACCACCCTGATCCCGACTTCGGTGCTTTGGAGCACGGGGCGAATACTTAGGCCTCCTTATTCTTCACCTGGCAGAACAGTGACTTCTCCTGCTAGACTTGGTGTCAAACGTCTATCTCTCACAGGTAACGCAAGCTCTGGTCGTGTAGTCCTTGTAGTTTCCACGACGACAGGTGGCAGTCCTGACGTTCCTTTGTCACTAATTGGCCCCTTGCGTCGACTTTCTCCCGAGTCTTTGCCATCCTGGCTCAAGTCTCGGTCTAGCAGAAAAGTCCCTCGGTGTTAAAGAAAGTTGCAGACGTGTAGACTGTTGACCAAATGCTCCGTTCACACTTACTTCGTGTTTTGCGAAGTTCTCGTTCCCTTACAGGCGTAAACAGCGTTCTTCAACCAACCATCAACCATACAGCGTGAATAAAAGGAAGACCAAACCCACTTGACCATGACTGGCCTTAGTCTCTAAAAGAAAGACTAATTCTTTCCCCGTGCAGTGGAAGTAGGTATCGCCAGCCAGGTGTTACAGCCCTCAGATGTTTACTCTTTGTCCGGCCGTCAAACGTAGTCAACGAGACGGTCAACATGACACAAACGTTGTTCACACCCTCCACTGGGCAGTTATTCACGCTTGGCTGGCTCTAGCTAATTAAAGTAGTCTATCCTGCATAATGCTTTCTAATGGCAGGCACACAAGGGCCTTTTAATTACTTAAGTGGCCTCTGGCTTTGGACACGCAGTCAATTTTAGTCTAAACCTTTAATCGTGCTTACTTTTCGTATCCTAGTTAAAGTGACATAAGTACCTATTTTTTTAGTTATTGGATTGAAATGTACCCAATCATAAGAAAGAAATGCTACCCCACTAGTCCTTTAACGTCGTTCTACACGCTGTGTATCCGTGTTCACCATGTCATCACCTCAGCCATGCTACAGGTTATTTTAAAATCAAATTTTGCCTTGAAAGAATCCGTCAGTAATTATATTTTTGCAGGAAATATTTGTCGATCTTTCGAACGTTGTTCTTCTGTCATTGTGTGGAACATGAGTAAACAATCTGTGGCTTGGTCTAAAAAAATCTTTGTTTTTCATCGATGACGTCTGCATATCTGTCTGCTAATGGGTGAGTGGAAAATAGAAGGACATGTGGCATTCAAGCAAACTTCGAGAAAAAATACGCTGTCCATCAGAACAAACTTGATATGAATGCGAGAGAATAAACATGAAATAGTCGGCTCCCATCCCACATTCACGATATCAACCTCCCCTAACCCGTCCTTCACCAACTCTTTGACGATGACGCATTCCGATTGTAGCCACGTGGAACAAACTGTACTCGACATCCTGTGCCAACAATATTCAGAACCATTAAAAATCATATGAATACCCCTACGAAAGATGGATCCTAAGAAAACCGTTCCTGAAACAGAATATTATAACAGCCTGAATGAGAAAGTCTCTTCTTCAAACAGATAAAAGAACTCCTGCAGGTAATACGTCCTGTGGTCTAGGGAATAAACTGTGTCAGGATGAAGATGAATGCTCTCTGACCGGTTTTCTTTCAGTCCACCCTCAACCCCCAGCCATTCATCCGCACCGTGACTAGGTGACTAGAACTTTTTTATTTGCGACAGATCCTTGCCTAGAGCCAAGCACGAACATGAAACATTCTCTGATACCTTCCAACCTTTCACTAGAATCTTAGGTCTAGGACTGCACTAATGGCAGCAGCCGTGAGTTGCCCAGGTATTTCTGTCCACCTTCTTGCCCAGATACTTCTACACACCTTCTTGCAAAGCAGCTGCCAACAGCTGCTCATCTACAGTAACACAACAGACTCTTTGAACCTTCCTCCTGCAGTTTCACCTCCCGCACAGCCGCTGAAGAGGTCAAGTCCTTTCAGTTATTTTAAGAAATGCTATGACGGAAGCATCACATAGTCACAGGGACACGTGCAGTTCGAGAAGAAAGTTGTTGCTGTGAAAAAAAAGAGGATCCAAAAGATAAGAGAATGCATTCGCGTTCATAAAAGAGCCGTTTCGCTACATCTACTGGAATCAAAAGACTGTTGTTTCCTCCACTCGTCCATTCCCTCTTCAAAAGAAGCAGAGTTTTTCAACACTTTCTGTCAGGTAAAGGTAAGGCAAACTGTGAACAGAGCACTTTCTGCTACTTGTTCCTTTTTTTTTTACAAAGATGTTAGCAATGAATAGGAATGACAACAAGAAACCAGCACTTCCGCCTAGGAATAAAAGCCTTTCTTGCAGTGCTTCCAACTCCACCTTAATCTTTGTCACCTGTCTGAAGCAAACAACAACAAAAACAAAAAAACATATGTCGCTTTCAAACTTCCGTCATGTGCATGTGAACCGCCTTCTCCATTCATCCCCATCCTTCTTTCAAACTTTGTAAATAATACTTTCATTTCTATAAATAAGACCTGAGGCTGGTTTTTTGTGGACAACTTGGTGTAAGCACTAGAAGTTTTAAGCTGATTTTTGAATTAAAAGTAAACAAAAAGTTCAAAAATACATTCTTTAATCCTGATTTTAATATCAAGCTTTTTTTCTATAGCTCAAAGAGTTTCCATTTAGGAATTTCTTAAATACGTTTATTTCCTAGTAATTTTATACTCGTAACTGAAAATGAATAATATGCTGACTTTGAAAAGTCAGTACATCAAAGATTAAGTACTAAACAGTTAGTAATCAACATCTTACAGCCCTAACACAATGAGCGCTCGAATTTTGTTCAGGATACCCAGGTACTGAACAAATATTAAGTTATAATAATAAAAACAAGAGTGGGAATGAGGGAACAGAGACGAGACAACAAGCAGAAACATAAGGACGGCTGTAGCAATCATAATGACAATACAACACATAACATAAACCAATAAAGATGTAATTGTCGAGCGCGACTCCCCCTGGCTTGCTATACTGGTGGTCTTAAACGTTTAGTAAAGATGTTTAGCAGTCAAATGATACTAAATGTAAGGAAATTTTTTTATGTTTTTATGAATCCATTTTGCAAAATTAAAACACGTTTTGACAAAAACCAGAGGTGTGTTCCTAGCCAGAATATTTTGTCTACACACTACATCAACAACTTTGCAAAAACAAGAACTGAATTCTTCATTCTTGAGTAAATTGTGCCAGAGGACTGAGCGTCAAGTCACAGCCACAAAATGTTCTACTGTGTGAACTAAATAGGGGGAGCAGTAACATAGGTTATTCTGGTTTATGGAATACAATATTGTGAACGAAACGAAGTATAGCGAAACAATCTTACACCTCGTAAACTTTACTAATGTAGGCACTAAATCAAAATACCAGAGGTTCTAAATATTTTAAAACAGCCAATCGTTGCATACCAAATGTTTCTTAACAAAAGCTGGATGAAGGGAAAACTGGGTACTGGCCTGTATCAACTCGGGGTATTAAAATTCTCATTTAGACCAGGTGGGGGAGTTTACGGATAAAATTGCGTACAATTTCACCTGTCGTCTCATATCCTTAGCTCCCTGCACCCTGGCGCTTAGTCTTGCTCTACCCCATCGCCTGCTACCCGCAGGAAACAAAAACACTTTGGCAATGAAATGTTGCCTTTGTCATCGTCCTCTGCCCTTCATTTCCTATAATTTTGAGTGGCAAGCAGACAAGAACCCAGATGCAACCAAATAACATATAGAATGAAATGTACCTTGAATATCGTTAAAATCTTTGTTAATCTAAATTACTTCACTATTTAGTCGTATTGTTGCTTTCCTAGTTTATTCGTTCTTTTATATTCGAACACCTGCATACGTGTCTGTGTCATATCGCATGCATCCCAGCAAAACACCAGCAGTTAATGTGAGGACAACTGTTAAGAATGCAAAACATTAGTCGTTAATAAGACACACATGCAAGATTTCGTCCAACAGGATATTGGGTACCTGAGTGATTTGAAAATCTTCTCTTGTGCGGGTCAGAGCGGCGAATATTTTCCGGAAATTGCATTGCTTCATTTCCGTTCGACTCAATTTATTTAAAAAGTTCTTCTACATAATCTCGTTGCCCCCCCCCCCCCGTCACATAACAGAACACTATTCTCAAGATGTTTTGACCATTTTCCCAAAGCTTCAAATATTACATTGTTTACTTTGCTTTGTAATACTCCCGCTAACGGAAAGTGGTTTATAAATATTAGAATGTTACAGAGCTGATTTTTTTTGTGTGCTGAAAACAAATATTGTTTAACAATGTCACTAAGCATAAAAAACAACAATTTCTCAGTCTTTGAGATGGTGAGTGGCAATGAGACTAATATCTAGAATGCATCAGCAGAAACGTGATTCATGAGGAAAAGAAGATCTTTCAAATGAACATGCGTCGATATTTGTTTACTTTTCTTACTAATGCGCATCTATTAATAAAGCTGGCCAGGTTTCTGGACTCTCAGAATCTATGCACGCCATGAAGAGACTTCACAAAAATGTAATCTGTTATTTAAAAAAAAACACACATGAAGACCATTGCATACAGTAAAAGCACTCAACTGCTGTAAAGACAACCAAAAAAATACACAAATGATTACACTGTTAAAAAATGCACAATATGTCCTACTTCTGATTTATTTATAGGAAATCCAAACCCGTGTTATTTATTGATAAAAAGTTCTGTGATCATTAAACACTCTCCTTCGATAACACTTAATACTTAACGCTGCATCGGCCACCCAGCGGCATTTTTAATATAACTGACGTACCCTTCCACATCCCGCGTGTGTGTGTGTGTGTGTGTGTGTGTGTGTGTGTGCGCGCGAGTGTGTGTGTGCGTGCGTGCGCGTGCGTGCGTGCGTGTGTGTGTGTGTGGCGAAGCAGGCGTAAGCTGTAAAAACACGGTCATCTTATTTCTCAACACGTTTTGAAGCAAATTCCCCTTGCTTGAACCCTCGCTTAGTAATCAAAAAGAAATCTGCTGACATGGAGTTGTTTCCATTGAGTGAAAGGCCCAGGAAGTTAACTCTTGAAAGACGACATCGATTTGAAAAGAAATGAAGAATATCCAGAAAGCTGCTTCCCTCGATGTGTTGTCTCTGGCAATTTCCGCAGCGTTAGCATCAAAAGGAGGAGAGCACTTCTGTACGAGCTGGTCTTCTAGCTCTCTGGCCATAATGTTGCTCTCTTTAAACTCTCCAGTCAATTTTCCCGTCACGAAGGTATTCTTTTCTCGACCGAAATTTAGCACACGTTTTCCAGGTACAGCAAGGGAAAAAATCCCGTAAGACACAAAAGTAATCTGTGATTTCCAGACAAGAAAAGTGTCTTTATCAAAAGAGAACATTTAAAAACAACCTCTTTTGCTCATGGATCTTTATCGACGTAATTATGCCAACTGCACGCCTGAAATAGGAAAATTAGGAAAAGGATTATGTGTGTGTGTGTGTGTGTGTGTGTGTGTGTGTGTGTGTGTGTGTTTGGTTGTGTGGGTGCGTGTGTGTAGAGGGCGATAGATGGGGAAGGGGTAGATACATTAGAAGGAGAAAGATCGTACGCAGGGTACGTTTATTACACGTTCTTGTAGTTCGCCGATTAATTGATTTAGACCGCTTAAATATATACGACATAGATTTTGCATTCTCTACTCTTGCTGCCAAGTCGGGTTATGTACTTTATGTAATCGTCTTAGCGGTAGACTTTTTTGTACTCTTTATATGCAGCGGTGTCATGTTTCTTCGCATACGACTGCTAAGTGAACAAAATGTATGCAAGGTGATCAACTCTTTCCTAAATTGTACTCTTTCATGTTGGCTGCTGGCTTTGATCGAAGTCCTCTGCACTTTTAAAGTCTCGTACTTTCATATTCGAAAAGGTCAGTCATTCGTCTTTTGACTAGTACCTATCTCTGGAGAAAGCACATGCATAGACCCGGCGCCCAGGCCTATTTTAGGCGATAGAGAGTAGATCTTGCGCAAGACAACGAGTCCAACCTTTGACGTTCGTAAGCCAGTTCTTCCCCTGGACACCAGTGTGTCAACCATCCTTCAAGGTACCTTGAAGGACATTCTTCGACAAGGTGGCATTCCAGGTCACATGGCCAAACAAGTCCATCTTACATCTCTTGACTGTTGCAAGTAGAGGTTCCTAGTGTCTTACAAGGAATGCAACCGTACCTCGTACAAAGTCATTGGTTTATGAACTCTGTACAAGACCTGGATTCTCCTCTCTGGATCGGCAGAGTCCAAACCTTTCATATACGTAAAGCAGGACCAGTACTACAAAGGAATTTCACAGATAGTACTTTGTTGTAAACTTTTGTTATGGCTGCGCTGGACCCTGTTGCGATCCTGATACGGATGTCTGTCGTGGAGCTGCTGTCCTTGGAGAAGGTGGCTCCCAAGTACTTAAAGCTGCTTACCTCTTAAAGCAATGCCACATTCATGTACCTCTCTGCTTTGCCGTTGCCAATGAATATGACTTTGTTCTTATTAGTGCTGGTCCGAGCAGGTGAGACAAGCCATTGCTGACTGAGGAGACGACGATAAGACCAGGGAAGGCTCAGAGAGATATGGAGAACGCGAGCTAATTATTTAGTAAAGATAAGATCAGTTTCGACTCCTTACTTGCTGTTTTTCTTTTTTTGTTTGGAGAGACAAAATGATAAAATGTCTCGTTTCATTTGACTTTATCAACCACTCATAAATCTGTGAAAGACTGGTCATCAGCTCACCCATATGGATAAGTTTCGCGAAAAGGTTCGATGGTGACAGCCATATATTGTTACCAAGGATAGTTTTATGAATTGAATTTCCACTTCAGTCATACGCGTGCTGTCTGCTACTAATAAAGCGGAATATCTTTAACAGACTTAACCTTTTGTATGGCAACGAGCAAGAAGTGGTACCGGGAAGCATCTAGTAAAGGTGAACAGAAGTTAAAATACAGATGTAACAGCCACAAGAAGGACAACAAGTGTTTGTGCTTGCAGAAAAAAGAGTAATTAGAGGAACGAAAGATTTTATTACTTTGTCTCACAGTATGCCCATCTCATTTGTAGTAAATGTGGACGAAATCCTCCAGATATATGGAGCTGTCAGTGGAGTTATAACTACTGTAAAAATTAATGATAAACATTGAACTAGCTTCTCTAATGGTGCAAATTTGTGTGCATGCGCATACAGATTTTTTCTTTATTTATTTTTATGCGTACAATAAATTTCAGCAAAATGTTCAAGATGCCTGTTTTGACATACTCTTTTGCATATACATGTTTATTTAAGATACAGTATAATAAATTGGTATGAACTTCTCTAAAAGGCCCATGCTCTAAAATGTAGTAGCATTAAAGTGACATAAAAGAGTGGTACACTTCCATACATCATCATCAAAACAGTTCCTGTACACTATTCTCAACTAGCTCATTTGTACATCTATATGCACGCCTATATACATGTTATAATGCCCACAAACTCTAAACCCAAAGTAAAGAAATTCATCTGCAGTTAGTGTCTGACAGTTTCAATTCAAAATGAAAGTAAGGGCCGTACCTTCCAATTTCTAAGTATAAGATGATTTCAAAACATTGTATCTCTGTGTAAACAAGAAAAAAACGCTACTTACTTTCAATAGACTCATTAATATTTACAACAATCTAACATGAAGAAAGATTGCCACAAGTAAATTCCAGTGATTGTACTGCTTTGGTAAGCATCACATTAAACTCAGCCTTCTTTCATAGAAGTCATTAACTGTCCTATTTAACATGTATCTGAAAACTTTCTTAGAAAGGAAACAATGACAACGACAATGAGAATAACAATAATGAACTTTATTAATCCCAGTGGGCAATTATTTTTTGGGGGTGTTCTCAGTTTTCATTAAGACCATCGACTGTTTTTCTTCACCGACCGTGAATGAAGTTAACCACCCTTATCTCTTACCTTTCTGACTATTCTTCATCTTTGTCATTACAAGCTTGCTCGATTACTAAACAGTCGCCATCTCCATAAAGTTTAGTTTAATACCATATCGGCTCATTTCTGCTCATTGATCTCACACGCGCTGGGATGACAGAAGCGGTCAAAAATAGTTGACCTGGGCTGACCACGGAAGCCTCTCAGGTGCAGACAAAGGGGTAGGGTGGCTGCTGTCGTCAGAATGGGTCTCATCCCAGTAAAAAACACAATAAGAAAAAAGAAGAGATAACTGGGCGCCACCCCTCCCTTCCTCAATTTCACAGATGTCATGGGAGGAAGCCCGATATTTACAGAAGAGAGATAACTATTCTGATGGTTCATCGCTCATACCTTTTAAGAAAAGCGGAAAAAAGTCTATATATGATACTGGAGAATAGGTCCAAGACCATGTACGGTCAAAGAAAAGAAAGCATGAAAAAGGACAGGAATAATACTTCAATGTGTTGGTTCTTGAAGGGATTAAAAACCTGCTTGTATTCCTATCCCCTAGGAATGAAAATATTTTAAGACTCGAATTTTACCTAGTTTGTTGATTTATCTGACACACCCGTAAGCAAAATACGTAAAATACAAACAGCAGAATTTCTAGTCTTCTAACTGCTTCTCAATGTGTGTACACTGTTGATGAAGGTTTGCGCGGCGTATCAAGGGCGGGAAGCAAATCCCCCCCCCCCAACAAAAACGACATTTTTTGATATCAAGTTCAAGATCTTTCTAGAAAGATTAGTCTTTTTTTTTCCTTTACTGTGTTAGTTTTGGAAAAAAAGCAACATGCATATCTCAGATCTGGGTTTTTTTTCATTCCTTTTCAAAAAGTTTCAGCTTGCAAACAAGTCACTGCGAAATCAGTAACATGCCTATCTGATCATGATTTATGTTTCGCTTTTTCCTATGTCACTTCTTATCTCCCCCGAACTATATTTGTCTTTTATGTTTCACAGATAGCGCCTTTAGAATTTTAAAAGGTTTGGATTCGTGCACGTGCGCCTGTGTGTTTGTGGTTGCGAGCCTGTTTGTTTGCGAGCTCGTTTGCTTGCGCCAGAGCAAACAATATCTTCAACAACTTGGGTGCTCATAATACATCTACAGTTATTCAGTTAATTCAGTTAAGCTTTCCGCATCCGATGTGAGCATAAAATATTGCATCCATCACGAAGTTCAACCATCACAGATGGCTGACATCGTTGCAGACTCGTTTCAAAGATCCGGGCAACTCCCCGCTCGCTTTCCCCAGCCATCAAGCCGCCTTTGATCCGCTCCTTCCTATCTTTCAGTGTTACTTTTTGGAGTTTTACAATCGCTGTGACCATAGTTAAGGTCATTTACAAATGCACATGCGCCATTCACATGCTTTAGGAACCCAAACCCCATAAGAAACGTGTGAGTTAAAAGTTGCGAACAGTAAGAAACTGAAGATACGGCTGCTCAGATTAGCAATGGAATGGGAATCTCTTTACCCAACGACACCACTACAAAATGCCTTTATCAGTAGCATGAATCTGTTAGGGAAACATCTTGGAAAAACAGAACATAAAAATTCTGAGCCGTTAGCGAAGTGCTTTGAAACTGTTCTTTGCGTCACGATTACAAAAAAATAAATAAATAAATAAAATAAAAGATGCGTGCTTGTTTCGTCTAAAATCCAGTCACTGATATTAAAGCTGTGGGCGGGATCTGAGAGAAATTTCTGATTTGAAACGACACGCACCAAAAGGTCGCAAATTCACCGAAGACAAGTCACCCAAGCATGACGATGTTCAACTTGAAAACTTGTGCTTTGTGACTCGGACTGAACTAGTATACGCCCAGACTTCTGCGCATAAATCCTGACAAAAAATTACTGGAAATTTGTTTTAAGAAAACAAACAAAATAAACCAGAAGAAAAATATAAATATAAATATAAGAAAAATATAAATCTGCTTACTTATCTGAGACGATTTGACCATTGAGAAGGCGAGTCTGAATCCAAGACTGTTTCTTCAAATCAACGAGTACGAATAATCTTTGTCGAAGGATGGAGGCCATAGCTCCAGATGATAAATGCGATCAGCCAGCACTGAAGGTTGGCATAAAAATGCAAAATGGCCTGATATTATGTGAAAAATACCAGTTCCATTACAAAGTCCATTCCTCATTTTTGTAATTGTTATAATGGATTGACGAAGAGACAGGGACTTATTGGTGTTCATGCAAACAAAGAGAGGTTTGAGAAGAATTTAAATTTATTTAAGCTGCTTCCATTTTTAACACAAGAGGAAAGAAAGAGCAAGAAGATGGATAAAGTGAAGAAGGCTTTGGAGCAAGTTAATATAAGGCGATAACGGGCGATAACAGAGAAGGTGGCAAAAGCTGTGAAGTTTTGCTTGTCCTGGAAAGAGACTGCAGGTTACCGGCGGCACGTGTTGGCAACGTGGAGTGGGCCTTGTTAAAAAGAAATCAAAACAAGAGCTTGAATTTGGTCTTTTTTGTTTTTAAAGAAAAACACCAACTGTCAAAACAAAGTTGTGTGGAGAACGGCTATAAGGGTTATATAAAAATACCGTTACCGCAAGAAGCATGAAGAGATATAAGAGAGAAAGAGAGAGAGAAAGCTGCTCTGTTGTATCTGCTTTACATTCTAGCAGTTTTCCACATGGCAGACTGAAGATGTTGTTGGCAGTAAACATAAGCACGAGATAGGTAACAGTTTACCCTTTCCAGAGGGTGGTAATGATTTTGTGGGCCTTGGAGAGCCACGAAAACACAGAGCTTCATCTGTTAATCTAAACAATGTTTGAGATTGTTCCCCTTTTCGCGCCCTTTAATCGCTTGACCTCCCCCCCCCCACCAACAAAAAAAAATCATGCAATGAAGGCGAAGACAACGACGATGGTAGGAGATGATGGTGTCCTCTACAGTAAGGACAAAGACAGTGACGAGGATTCGTTGGCGGGTGGAGAGAGAGGAACGAAGAAACTTGTTTTGATGACGTCATTGGAAACGGAAAGGGCATTTGAGGGCAGATGGGATTTGGGAGACGAGAGTTGAAGCTATGACGTAATGAGGCCGAGTGAAGAGCTACAGGTGGGAAGGAAAGATGTTTGTGATCAAGCAGACACGGCGGGCTTCTGGAAGCGGCGAATTGAGTTGAAAGAGAAGAGGGTGTGTTGGGTGGGGGGGGGGGAGGGATGATAACCAGATGCTCTAGACGAAAGCTAGTGCCGACGTTAAGGAAGCATTTTTTATGCGAGTCTGAAGACGACTTGGCATAGGACACCAGACTCGTGTAAGACCCTGATAATCCTACGGTAAAAACCTCTAATTTTATTTATTTTTTGGTAGAGAATCAAGCAAGGTGCTTAACCCCTCCCCCAACTTCTCACCGTTTCCCACTCTTTTCCTTTTCTGCCCGGGGAAGCGGATAGCCGAGTGATTAGAGCGCTGGCGTCCGAATCGAGAGCACGCGAGTTCAATGCCTGATTAGAGCAGCAAACTTTCCCCAGTCGGCCCAACTGGCGGGAATGGGTACCTGACTCCTTAGAGTGTTGGGGAAGGTAAGGCAGTAAGGCAGAGGAGATGGGCACCACCCTATGGGGCGCCAAGAGGGGAATTTTCTCCAGTTTTCTCTCTCTAACTAGAGAATGCATTCTGTAGCTACAAACTCATTCTGTACTTATAGAATGCATTCTATACTTACGCAATTCAATTCTGTAGGTACAGAATGCATTCTATACTTACACAATTCAATTCTATAGTTACAGAATGCATTCTATAATTACAGAATGAATACTGCACGTACAGAATGCATTCTGTAGATAGAGATAGAAAAAGTAGATAAAAACCAAAGTATTTCATTTATATTTTACTTAGAAGTTGCCACCCAATTCATCTTATTTATACAGTTTCATTTGGTAGCTACAGAATGCATTCTAGCTATACAATTCAATTCTCTACATACAGAGTGATTTTTGTAACTACAGAAAGATTTCTGTGCGGAACGAGGCTGGCTCATTTGCATATGGGGCAAGAAGGTCAAAAATCAACCAATCAATGCTCTCGAAATATAGTTTTACTTTCTAGTGTGTAAATATCAGAGGACGAACGGGCCTTAAGACATAGTAATATATGGAAAATAATACAATAACATTCATGCAGCCAAAGCCAAGGGTCTGAGCCACATCTCATCCAGAAAATTTCCGAGAATCATTTCAAGCCGGAGGCCTTCCGACAAGGACAACAACTGCCTCTTAAACCACCATTCTGATATTCCTGCTAAACTCGACGACGCCAAAAGTTGTCCTTCTTCCCTCTATCCCTTCGTCTTCCTTCATTCCTTTCTTTTCCTTCCTTCCCTTCTGCTTACAGATTTTATGTGTAGTATCTCAGCAAGTTTGTTTAGGCTGGTCCCAGTCCCTCACACACCACCTGGATCCCATTTTTTTAATTTTTAATTTCACGTTCAGGTGAAGGCGTATGGATGACTAGGCTGCAGACAGAGGCAATCAGTCAACAGCTGTCTTAAAAGGGCGTCTGAACTCGGCATCAGTGTCAGGGAAAAATCCGTTATGGCTGAGTGAGTGAGAGAGTGAAATGAATGACCTGCTGGCCTTTCTATCATATATCTTTCTGCTTGGGTGTATCTAGGAAGTGTGCTTATGAGGGTATGTGTATGTATAGGCATGCCTGTATGTGTATGTATAGGAATAAATGTTTATGTACATGCATGACTGTATGTGTATTAATGTTTATGACTGCATGGACATTATGGATGTTTACGTATATGCATTATGTTTATGTATGTGTATGCATATACAAGGAATGTTAGGGGTATTTGGGAGAGGTAGCACCTCGTGCGGGAAAGAATGTCGTCCTCAAGGCATCATCATCATCATCATCATCATCATCATCATCATCATCATCATCATCATCAGAGTAAAGCGTTTTCCTTTTTCAAACAGCCATTAGAACAGTAAACTGGTAGAGCTGCCTGCAATGACCTGCTCTTTAGCTGCTATTCTTCCCCACTAACCTGCCCATTTACAAGACCAGCTGCTGACAGCTCTGTGACTATCGTGTATCAGGTTTCTATAGGTCATGAGGTCAGATTGTTTTGTCGGAGGATAGCATAACGTAGTGGTTTTATCCTTCTGTTGTTGCTGTTTCCCCTGAGTACACGCGTAAGATGGAACATACATACAAGTAGCTGTGACCTGTGTGTACTCCTGTGAGTCTTAACTTTTTAGCCATCGAAGATTTCTGGAAATAGTGAGCGTATCATTCTAACATTTAACCTACACGGAACAATGAAATACTTTGTGTTTCCCCCTCTTTGCATCTTCAGCCCCTCAGCCAGCCCATTGCATCTGCAAGAGTAACACAAGATGTAAAGGGGAACCCAAGCAACAATAAGTTATTTATCTTCTCCCCACTCACCCCACCACCAACTCTTTACGTCATCGTCTCCATCAACGTTCCTATACATTCGGTCATCCAGTTTTTCCCCCTGTTTCTTTATCAACTCCTGATTTCAAAAGTATCTAGCAATCCATTTTTTTTTAAATGGCAATAAAAGTATATGGTTTGTTGGCACCATTTACATTTTGCTCCCGTCGCAGTTGCACAAATACTTGTCAGCCCTCCAGCAAACCCAAGTTCGAGAGCATAATGGGACCAGGTGGACAGTAAATCCAACACTTAGCTAAAATACTTCTGAACTATTATTAGAATCTTCTAGCGTGGCTGTGATCATTCTGCTGATCCCAAAATCGACCTTTCGGTAACATTGTTCACCATTTAAAGCGAACAAATTTTGAATTTGCTTATTTATTCCTGTCTGAAAACTATAATTCTAATAATTATAACAACAGAGCGCATCCTTCCCATCCCCAGGCAACAGGATTCGTAGGATTTTCAAAAAGTCATTGGTAATAAAGAAGAGCACGCACACACACACACACACACACACACACACAGACACACACACAGACAAAATTACTTGTTATACCAAGCTGCCTCGTGAGGACCCTGACTCTCTCAGTGTTTGTTCATGTCAGAGACTACAAATCCCCAGTGTCTTGAGCAAAAGCTGGACATTGAGTGCAAAGAGCTTAAATGTGCATATCTGAACTGCTGGGCGATGTGAGATATTCCTACACCTTGGGACTATTTGTGGTAATAACTCAATGAGCGAGTGTTCCACCAAATGGCGTGAGCCGCCCGAGGCAAAACAACGCGTAGACTGAAGCATTTGAACTTCGGGGTCAACGCGCAAAGAACGCTGGCTAACGATAATCTAAAAATAAACACACGCTCAAAGAAATACTGTTGATAAACTGGTGCATTTGAACCCTGCTGGATGTATAGCTGTAGACTTTGTCTACAAAAGCAAGGTTGAATTTGTGACAAGGATAAAAATTGAAGTCTAGCGAGTTTGAAATTGTGAATTAAAAAGTTTATTGACCTGCGTGGACATTCGGCACCAAAGATGACGAAAAATATAATTCGGTCACGAAAGAAGTTACAAAGATAATGATGTAAGTATAGATGTTCTGATGTTACTTTACCTAGCTGTCCTAGGGAATCATCGCGTCCGTTATCATGCGTTCTGTTGGTTGGCAGGAGTCTATAGTAGAGGTAGATAAAAGTTCCAGAAGGATCTGAACAAATCTTGGTGTTCTGTTGTGGGAAAGAACTCGTGCAGTCACATGCTGTCTGCGTGCATCGGAGTGTGTTTTGACAAGGTAAGGAAACAATGGCAAAAGACACCATGTCATTATTTCGGATATCAAGCGACATGTGTTATCTCACTTCCTCCCCCATCCTACTCAATATTTCTTCCCTTACCCACCATACATTCCTTACAGACAGGCCAACCCTAATCCTTAAACCTTTTTTCGGTGTTGGCCGTTGATGTGTGCCTGAGTTAAAACTTTTAACACCTTTTGACCTCTTCTTCCGTTTTAGGATGCGTTCGTTCCAAGTCTTTGAGGCGCCAGATGTCAGAGGCTCTTTAAAATGAACGATCCCTAACAGCTGAAAATATTGCTTCTCAACTGAAGTGGGAGGTAAGCCCCGATGCACGGAGAGAAACGAAATGGCTTACAGTTTGCGCCTGACACACACATCATGCACACCATAAAAGTGCATCTTTCATAATCTAAAAACCCTCTTCTTGAATGAATAGCAAATAAAGTATGTTTGCATGTAGCGGGAGTTAAAAGAGTTTATTTTTGAGACCGGACGTCGCCCAGTGACACCTGCGCAGGGTTACAACGGTCACAGCGGCTGGACGTTTAGCATAATTACTTGTTTATCTCATCATCAGAGCGTCCTTTCCTAAAACTGTTTACAGCACATCCTTGTGTCACAGATCAACGTCACCATGACAAAGAATGATAACCTTATGTGTATGCTATCATTGGTTTTGATGTATATATAGATATACACATATGTAATAACAAAAACATTTATAGAGCTCTGGAGCCAGTTGCACAACATATTTCTAATTTTAAACACTTTTAGGCCTTAAACCTGTTTAGATTGTGCACACCACAATTTTATAATTTTTTTAACTAAAACTGCTTTAAGTAAGATAAAGTTAAGTGTGACTTTCCGTCCTGTCAGTACAATTTTGTGTATGTTCTTGTGCAATGCATCTAAATGGCTAAGAAGAGATTTTGATTCTTTAGAACAGTTTAAAGGTTTACAAACGTGTTGTGCAACTGGTCCCTGAACCGGAGCTAAATGAAGCCATGTTCACTGCACTTTACTAAAGCAAGTTTATACTTTTTGAGAAAGCAGTAGTCTTACTGAATTCCTCTGTGGAACAAAATAGGACTGAATATTGAATGTGTCTCTTTGAACTCTGTGGACACAGTATGTAGCGTGTACGAGTGAGCGTCCATACATGTGTGTGTGTGTGTGTGTGTGTTCGTATGTGTGTTGTGTGTGCCTATGAATGCAGTCAGTGGTGGAATTGATGAGTACGGGTAGCGTATAGCGTATGCGAAAGAAGATAGGGCAAGGGGAAACAGAGAACAACTAGTTTACGAGTTTCTCTTTTCTCCCTCGGCACATACAGGGAAGCAGATAGCCGAGTGTATAGAACGCTGGCTTTCTAATCTTAAGTCGCGCCGGTTCGATACCCGTGCAGCGCAGCTCACTTCCCCCAGTCGACCCAGATGGGAATGGGTACTTGACTCCACAGAGGGAGAGGAGATGGGTGAAAGGGGAAAAACTACACCGAGAAATGTGAGGTCTCTCTAACACCTCACTCCACCACGACCTGAAAAGGTTAGAGGACGACCTTTCCCTTTACTCGTGCCAGACTCCACCAGGACAGCTATGCTGCTTCGGTTGTCAACAGAAACTGATAAACAGCTTGGATCTTGACGTCACTGGGTGGACCAACTGACATTTCTGTTGGAAATAAATCATTATTTCATAGTCGCCTTGTTTGTTGCCTCGCCAGTTTAACAGACCCAGTTGTTTTTATTTCTCCTATTTTGCTTTTTTTTTTTGTAGACGCACTCGCTGTTTTGAGGCATCCTCGTCTTTGACACATCCAAATATTGCCCTTTCTGTTAATAAACAGCTTGAGTCTTGATACAGTTCGTCGCTCATTCGTCTGGGTGGACCGACCTGACGTTTCTGTTGGAAACTAATCACTACTTTTTAGTCGCCTTGTAAGCTGCCTCGCCATTTCTCCCAAACCAGTTGTTTTTCTCCAACTATTTTTTTTATTATTTTATGCAGGAGGATTCCCCCCCACCACCACCACCACCACCTTGAGGCATCTTTGTCTGTGACACGTCGAAACAATGGCTTTTTAGGTGGTTGTTTTTGACTGGTCAGAGGTTACCTGCTAGACGTGGATGGCGGGTAGTAAACAGGCAGAGCCCCTAACCCTGACACCACAAGAATGTTATCGGAATTCGCCATTCTCTCAGGTGATCACTCGCATTCTCCTGCGATCTGTTTCATTGCATTGTCTCACCAGACATACCTGTGCGACAAAATATTGCTTACATGTCGTCTGCATTGTTTTTTTTTTTCTCTCTCTCTTTCTTTATTACTCTAATCCCCCGTCTTTCTTTATTCCTCCTCCTCTGTCTCTTTGTCCATCGGTGCTTAGTTTCAAACTATGAAATAGCTTTGAACTTTGTGCTGTGTGTTATACTGTTGCAAGTGCCCCCTTGTTGGAGCGCACACGGACGTAGTAAATGTCGTGACAAGCGCGCACGTGTACCAACACCGGATGAGTGTAGCCATTACAAATATTTAGAGAATTTCAGGAACGTAAAGCTCGTGGAATCATTTTCTTCCTTCCTTCTGAGTTTCACTGTTTCCAGATCTTGTTTCACTTAATCAACCTCTCTGTCCTTTCGATTCCCACCATCCCTTCTTTATCTGCACCCCTCCCTTTTCTGTTACTCTTCCTGTACATGTACCTCCTCCCACTTTTATCCACTGCTTCTTTTCTCTCCCTTCGGACGCCGGTTTTAGCGAAAAGCAACTACAGATCGTGAAAATGTTTAAAAGGCTAAAAACAGCTTAGGAGCGAGTGCGATATCAACTTGATACGATCAGTAAACAGAGCAATAGCAAGGCACTAGTAACGACGAACAAACAAAAATAAATTCAAAATAAATGGAGAAGACAAGGAGACTATACTGACTGTTTCTTGTGAAGTTGCTCGTCAACTTTATCATAACACAACACGTGCTTTTTTTAATAAAAAAAGAGAGAGTAAAGCTCTGTGCTCGAAGATTGCCACTAATCTACAGCATACCAGACAACTTTGCTCACCCAGATACCACATTTAAAATGTTTCTTTTCCTAGGACAGATGCGTTCATCAGGTCTTTAATCTGCGCTGTTGTTTCCTCGTGTCTTTGCCTCTTAAACCTAATATTTGAAATTCTTCATATACTGCTGTAGAAGCAACAAGGTTCCACCTAATAATATGAATGTAATGTTTGGCTCTGATAAAGGAAAGTGTTTTGCAACACACACACACACACACACACACACACACACACACACACACACACAGAGAAGCACCCATGTACCCACAAACTTGTGTTTTGAAGCATATATGCATGAATGAAGACTTTGTCCTTGGAATCTTCATCTTGTGAATAACATGCAGCCAATGTTTCTATTTATGTTTACATCCAGGTTGTTGAGTTCTTCAAAGGTGCTATAGCTGCTCTTGTATATTTCTGGAAGTCGTCCAAAATCTGTTTTCGTTTGTGTTGTATTTAAGCATAAGCATCTCCTGTACACATGAAAGTCTTGCATCGCTGAATCTTCTGCCCGTTAGAACACTTGGTGGAAGTTCCTCGAGTTCCTTGCGCATCTGTGGCATTGATCTCACCACTCGTATGGAGTTAAAAAACTGTCAATGAAAAAATTTTTTACCTTTACATACCGTTCTGTCCCCATACAGATTACAACAAAATAAGTAAGGAACCCCCCCCACACACACACACACACCAGCTTTTTTCTTCTTCAAAATTTAAACCCAACTTGTTTAAAAGTGGATTTAAAGAAAAAAAAGTAGGGGAAGTTTTAATCTTACACACTATTCCTTGAATAAGGCTACGTGAATAAGACATGCTTCGTGGCAGGGACAAAGTTCTTTCAATTACGTTTTTATCCTCATCGGGCCTTCTGGGATTTTCTCTTCATTCAATTGCGTCCAGATGTGCGAGTCTGCTGTCGACGTTTCTAGAACTTGGTTGTGCGAACTGAAGACTGCTTGTCCCCGCTATCTGTGTTTAATGCCCTGTGTCAGTGGCGAGCGCCTAGTCTGACAGCCTCCAGATGAAGACCGCAGTGCATGACGGGAGGACTAATTACTGAGCGATGAAAGTTTTCTTGTGTCTCCGGACACCCGCCCTCCACAGACTTAGACACGTGTTGCAGCAGGAGCCGATCGGGAGGGAAAGAAGAGGTTAACTGTAATGTTAGGCCCCCGGGGGTGAGGAGCTGGGGTGGGGCTAACATGTATAATGGATAGGCGCGCGCACGCTCACACATGCACAATAGCAGGAACCTCTATTTTTTTCTCTGTCGTGCGCGCACGTGTTATCCCTATGCATGCAAAGGAAACAGATGTGAACAAAGAGAGAAAAGTAAAGACAGGTTTTCGATGTCAGGGTATCTAATATATATATATACACTTAAAGAGTCACCAACGAGTAGTAGGATGGGAAATTGGTGTTTTACCCCGAGTTAGCAACTAAGGCTATATCATGGCCATGCAGCCAGCCTTGTAAACAGATGCCACGTGGAGAGAAAGAACAGCGTGCCCGAGACGAGACCTGAACCCAGAACAGCCAGTCCTCATTGTATCGGGGACAGGCGCTAACCGTCGCGCCACCGAACCCCGAGTCATCGACGACTTGCATTTTAAATTTAGAATGAACACGCAAATATGTTTTTGCTTCCCGGCTGGTAGCATTTTGCTCCATTAGTGTGTGCATGAATGGACAAGTTTTCATTATTAGAACAATAGTTATGGAGTCCTCATCGTCATTAATACTTCAGACAACAACTATTCAGTCAGTCGCTCAGAAGGTAGATTATTTGATGGACTGACATTCAAACCCGTTGTTTTAAACTGTTTGAATGGCGTGTTGCAAGCCCAGCTTAATCTTGAGCTGTTGTAGCCATTCCTGGCCAGCTTCATCTGGAAACGATTAACCTAAACCGACTTCTAGGAGTAATTGTCGTACTAACACTTGGTGGGTTACGTAATATATAGAAATTAAGTCTTAAAATGGCGCCTTAAACATCGACTGAAAACTGTCTCTAACAAAATCGGGAGAGGAATAAGAACCTGGCTTTCGTCGCAGAGTTTATCGAACACTCTGGAAATCGTGCTTACCTCGCACTTTTCGCTTGTGCTGTGAGCTGCAGAAACAATGAAATGTCATAATTTTTATGACAATGACAATGCTTGCGATTTGTTGAGTGGTTTTTCCTGTGTGGCTGACTTTAATTAACAATCACATTGAGTGACTTGCACGACGTCCATGGTTTTGATTGCCTGCATTGACAGTTGAGAGAACAAGTGTTTTCCTCCTTCTTCGCCTCAACATGGATGCCTCCAAGTGACCTACACGTAGTAAAAGATGTAAATTGCTTTTGTGAAGTATTTAGAGATTTCAGGCTTACCAGTCCGTCCTTCGGAAGCATGTTAGAAATGAGCCTGTTCAGTGCCGTGCAGTGTAATACAGTAACTAGCAATAATCAGGTTTGATTTTGGCAGCATAAACATGGAACCGGAAGTTCAAAAGGAGTGCATGCGCAGAAGGGAGATTCGGAGCTGAAGCGTCAGTGACGTAACTGGGGGAAAACGAGGTCCGCGCACGGACTGCAAAAAGTTAAGATCAGCAGACGTCCCACAGATGTGGTCTGCACAGCCAGGGGCGAGCTGCACATCGTGTTTCTATAACTGAATTTTTTTTAAAGAAACAAATTTATAATTTTTGTTCAAAGATCGCTCCTGCGTGTTTCACATAGGCATGCGAAAACTGTGCTGACTGGAATGAAAATCTGATTCAAGCAGGTTTATCTTATTTAAAACAATTTTAGTTTTAAAAAGTTATAAAATTGTGTCATGTACTGTGTTTCTATCAAACTGACTATCTACACATTAAAATCCTAAAAGTGCTTATAATTAGAAATGTGTTGTGCAACTACCCCTGAATGTTACTAGGGTCGGGTTACTCGCCTTGTCTGCGCTTCATTGTGATCAGACATCAAACGGAGTTTGTTGCTTTTCTTTCTGCTGCTGTTATCATTGAAGAAGAAGACAATGATGATGGCGACGACGAAATCTACGAATAGGACGATGATCATGATGTGGAGAAGGAAGAGAATGTAACTGGCGCGGAGTGGCGGTTGTGAAGATGAAAAGAAAAGAAGAGGCGAAGGACATAGGAGGCAATACGGGTAGGTGGGTATCAGGATGTAAAAGCGAGTGAAACATCAGTCAGGCTAATTTTGCACATTAACCGTTTTATTTCAAGCTGAACGCTTTGCAGCTTCTGGCGTCTTGCTGGGTCCGAATAATAAGTCAAGCCGCGGCCATCCCGGGTGTGTGTGTGTGTGTGTTGGGGCGGGGGAAGGGCATGCGTTAAGAACGCTGTCTATCAACCCACAGACACGCAAAAGACAACGCCCAGAGAGAGAAAGAGCGCGCACACAGAACGAAATAGAAAGAGAGAAAGAGATTCCAAAAAAACGCTTACACAAGGCAAGCGTGAGTGGGATGTAGGATGATGGCGAATTACTTGAGCTCTGAATGAGTAGGCGAGTCTTTTATTGCTGAGGCTAATGTCTCACAGCATATGCGCGCAAGTGCAGTTCCAGTCGGCCTTGGCAACGGTCCAAAGATGCGACGATATGTCTTTCTCAGTGCGTTATGTCGTTCTTGCAACGGGAAGACAGATTGCAGTTGAGACACGATAAACCACTCCGGACGCGTCCCACCCCCACCCCCAGTCAACATCGGTCACTAGGGTCAACATGCAGAAAAAATGCAGGTTCGTGTTTATACTTAACAACACACACAGCTGGTCACGCAGACACTATTCCACGAGTAAATTTTCTATTTGTGAACAGGACCCCAGGACGCAAAAATAATATTCAGTGCTTCCAGTTCTTTATCTCCCACTCTTCTAGTCTTCTTCATCCTTTTGTGTACTTTAGTTTCCTTTGAATCTTCTTCTTCTCCAGCTGATTTGAAGTTTATTAGCATGTCTGTTTAATACATCTTATCAAAAGGGAGTCCTTTCTTAAGAAAAAGGGTCCAAACAGGATTTACGTCTTCATCATACTTTAATGGGATAAAGACCAACTCCCTCCCTAACCCCATGGAGGTTTCTCATTATAATTTTTCTTTTTTGGCTTAAAATTTCGAGAACAAAACAAAGAGAGTCTACAGGGAAGTACTCAACACCTCTGATTTTCCCATCTTAGCCACTTAAATATTTTTCTTTGTTTTCGTTCTTCACATTACCTTCAGTGGTCACGTGAGAATGTAAAAGCCAACGATTCGTTGACACGCCTCCTGAAGTTTTGCCAATGGCTGTCGCTACTTCTACATGGAAGATAAGGCAAGTTTCACGATTGTCATCTTCAAAATATTTCTTACTTTTTTTGTCGTTGTTTCTTTCGCTTCTATTCTTTCTTTCTCTGTGGCTTACAAACTATTACATCAGGTTCTTCCCGTCGATTTCTGCACTTTTCAATGGACAAAAAAAGAGAGAAAAGCTGACAAACAGTAATTTAGATAAGGACTGGCTGTAAACAGACGTGAATCTCAGACGAAATGTTTAGCCACAATTTTTTATCGTCGTCGTTCCGTTAGGATGCCGATGAATGCAGCGAGGCAGGCGGCGGAGGAGGAGGTTGTTGCCAACGGAAGGCGGGGTGGTTTTGGTGGACGGGGTAGTGGATAGGCGAACAGTGAAGTAATTAATCAGAGCACTTGTCTTAGCACGTGAGACCACTGGTGTGGGAACCAGGATGACATGCTAGCGAGTCTTTGGAAGCAAGACAAGCAGCAGACGACCACCAAAAGGTACCACCAATGCCAAGGCGACATTATCGCAGCCCATCTATGACCTGACATGTTCCTCATTGTGTCCATCGCCATAGCTTTACACAAAACTCTGACTGCTAGCCAGTAAAATTAAGAACCAGATATTATAATACAATAATTAATGCAAAATTTTTATATCGCATACTCACAATCTTACTATGTCTTAAGCGCTTAAGAACAAAAATGAGACATGGGCAACATACGAGGGACAGAAGAACAAACAAACAACAGGTGAACGATGGAAAATTGAGCGAAAGTACAGATGATGAATAAAGACAAAGAAAAAACGTAAAGAGGAACCAAGTAACAAGGACTGAGAGTGTCATGACCTGCAAAAGAAAGACGACTTCCCTTTGCAATATTAAGAAAATGGTAACCATTCAGATGGATCCTCAACCCGATATTTAATTGCATCATCATCATCATCATCATCATCATCATCATCATCATCATCATCATCATCATCATCATCATCATTGTCGTTGTAGTCGTCGTCGTTACCTCAAAAGAATATGAACAAAATTACAAACTATTAAACTGAGCAAATGCTCTGACCTACCCATCCCACCCAAAGCGCGCGAGCAAGATTACGATGGCACGGTTGAAGGAACACAGCTCATTGTATGTTTTCACTCATCCGGAATGAAGGAGCCTGTTTATCACTGAAAACAATCTGAGAAAGAAGACCTTCCTGTTGAAGACGATTCCGTAATCTTAAAGAGAATATCAACAAACAAGAGACTGCAGAGAGAATGTGAAACCCATACGCACTTGCAACAATATCGTCAGTATACATAATTCCAGCAAAAAAAAAAAAAAAGAAGGGGATGGGGATGGGGTAAAGTTATTTCAGACTCGAAGAGATTCTTTTCCTCAAAAAAAGAGCTCCACATCATTGGAACAACTTCTGTTATTGTTCTTGTGTCATGAAAGAAGGGAGCGATGTCTGAAAGGACCTGGGCGATAAACTGCCTTGACGATGATTCATGTATTGTCGAAATGCCTGAAGGTTGTATCAGGAAAGAAAAGCTGGCTCCTTCAGCAGATGTGAAAATGCTTGGACGGGGAGATGAGGATGAACGCGGTATCTTTAGCCTTTACATTCAAATAACAATACAATGATGGAATATACAGGTAATGGAAGGAGATAAGCGATTATTAGTGATTAGTGCTAACTGATTATTAGTGCTAAGTGATAACTAAGACGGCTTGGGGTTGAAGTGAAGCACAAGAAAGAAAGCATTTGTTTTCCTGGTAATAAATAACCAGCGTATGGAGTCGGGGCAGCTTTTTGACTGCAGCCTTCAACCTGTATTTATTTTACAAAAAAAGTTTTATTATGCTTGGTACTCTGCATTTCTCCAACTCTTGTTCGTGAACTTTCCTTGCCAAATTAAAAGTCCATACAAAGAAGATATTGCAAATCTCTCGGTATTCCTGTTAAAAATGCTTAATTAAAATAATTGAAGCTTGAATTAATTCTGTGACTACTGTTGTTCTCAGCAAAGTCTATTGTGACTGCAAGTCGCGGTACTATGGTGTTTGTTTCCACAAGCCCTACACGTGACAACAAACAACACCATTAATACAACATTCCCCTGATCCTCTAGTGATGGTTATTCACGAGCTTTGGTGAGCATCTTGAGGGACCGGGGATCAAATGAGGGGGTTGAGGGAAAAGTGCTCTCTCTCTCTCTCCGCAGCCGTGTTTTTTGCCCCATCATCAAGATGACTTTACTCTACTGTTCTTAAGAGCTGAAATAAGGTCAGAGGCATGCAGAATAAGCCTTTTTTCTCCGTTACATTCAATGTCCTTAGATTTTCTTCCTTTGTGTTTGTCGTGTTATGTCTGACTTTCTGAATGGCTATCTTTCAAAATATCTCCTTCTATGTTTGTTACTTTGTTTGCGTGTATATATATATATATATGTGTGTGTGTGTGTGTGAATGTCCATCTCAGTCAGATTATTCAAGGTTCATGATTTTGCGTTACCTCACATAAAAGATAAGAAACACGCCCTTCCATTGTCCCTCTAAAAACGAAGAAAAGCAGAGAGCGATAAAAGAATAAATAAAGAGAGAGAGAGAGAGCGAGAGCGAGATACAAATATTTTTGTCATTAGAAGCAGTCAGCTACACCAAGAATGTCAGACTGCGATGAAAGCAATCACAGAAGGCAGATAGTACAGTGTGAGAAGTAGTGATGCTCACTTACATTTTTTTATATTAATACCTTCTTTAATATGAACGCTTCACGCGTGCACTGGTTTATTCAAATCTCTAAGAGAAGAGATAGGTAGGGTAGCCATGATATTGGTATTTAGCAGCTGTCAAGCGATAAATTTCCATTTCTACTATATTTTTTCCTGCTTTTCACGTGTAAAATTTTTGCAAGCGGTCCATCATTTTCGAGGCGGTCATAAAAAGTTTCGTTTTGAAGCTAACGTGTAAATTCAGGTGTCATTTCTTAATTTTCCTTATTGTTTTTGCTGCTAATGCGTGCACGTTAGCTTATGCAAAACGTTTTAGAGAAGTACATTCGTCATGATTTTTTGTAATGACTGAAAGTTCCATGCAATTTTTGAATGAAGAAGGAGGTGACATCTGCACCCTTAAAGGAGTGAATGACCCCATTTTTTTTATCCTGGGCGGCGTATATTTTTACGACTTGTTATTTATAACTCACTCTGAAACGACATGAGATGAAATAAACCTACAAAAATACATCAGTGCGGCAAGGTAAGTGACGAAAAACTTGCTCATGAGTTGGAACGATATCGAGGGGCAGCGGTTATAACCTTTTCTTACCTAAAATTAAGTTGAAGCTAAAGGCGAAACGTCCCTCGGCGACCCTCGAATTCACTTTGACTTGAAGAAGCTGTGAGATGCAAACGCTGCTGAAATCGTCAAGATCCAAGTTGTAGGTAAATTGGACGCTCTCAAGATGGTCGACTGTGATGTAGACACCCTCGCTAGAAACAGTCGAAGAGGTGATTTGGGAGATAGAAGAAGAGGAAACAACCCTGGGTCACGAATGATGTCAGCACAAAACTTCAGTCATCGAAGACAACAAAGATAACCTCACAGAAAGCGCTGCTGCACTAAGCCGACAGACTGAATATTGCACCCACCTATGTAACTTCCAGGCGAACATAAAAGACTCGTATATCCTCCAAAGCCGCCAGACTATAACTGACTAACCTGCAGTCCTACCGGTCCCATAGGAAGAAGTCGAGATGTACGCAATCTGAAGGGATAAAAGTCATCCGGGGTTGACAAATGTCCTAGCTGACCTGTTCAATTAAGGTGGGAAAGAAAGAGTAAAGGCCCTTACCGGTCTGTGTCAAAAAATCTGGGAAACCAAAGTGTGGACAGATGAATGGACCTAACTACTGATCATTGCCCTTCCAAAGAATGAAAACATCAAACATCAAACTATAATACAGTAAACCTTATCAGCCATCAAGAGAATTCATGCTTCAGGTAATCCAAAAATCACCTCAACTCCACTGTCGATGATTTGCTCACAAAAATCGCCCACAACACCTAAAGGACATCAATCACAACTTCATTCACATCAAAATAATATCGACGACGGCTTTTCAGACAATAGTGGGTGGTTGTCAAAGATGACCCCCGTCTCCTGTGCTCTTCAAAGTCTTCTTGGGAAAACACCCTGCAAGACTTCACAAACAGACTGACCAACAGCCCGAGTGCATACGGGAGGAAGACCAGCACTGACATGAACAAAGTCAAGGTAAACACCAGCGGGCACGGCATAGCCGAGGTCTACATGAATGTAACAGAGCAGGAGGTGGTGAACAACTTCAAGTACTTGGTAGTCACCCCTTCCAAAGATGGCAGCTGCACGGCAGACGTTTTCATTACGATCGCAAAAGCGACAGCAGCAATGAGCAGGCTGGACTGGATTTGACGCAGCAGCAACACCATCTACAGGGTAAGTCCCTCGAAGTCCTCATCCTTGTGAACAGTCGCGCCACCAGCGAGTGTCCCGGATGAGCTCCCAGCAATAGCAACGCTTTCGGCTTCCGGCGAGCGGTTGCCTTCTAAAGGCCAAGGGGCACGTAGCTCATGGCTGGACCAGTTGTACTGGCCAGTTACCGTCACGTACCCCCACGTACCGCTGAGTGTAGGGAGGTGCCTCTGTGATGGATGTCAGCCACCGCTTGAACCCTCGAGAGAAACGGACGTCGTCCACGTGCCACAAGGGAGGCAATTAGTTCCAAAGACGAAAGCCTATTACGGAGGCTTCCTAGTCTCACGAGAGTTCCAGAAAGACTATTTTTAATTATGCTGATAGCCTCAGACCATTTCTAGTTCTTCCTTGTGGGAAGGTCTTTAACAACACGGGGTACTGTTCTTGGCTGAGGTCTTTTTCCGTTCGTTTCTTTCATTAGTTACTATTGTCAGCAGTTGTTGAACAACGCTGCTCGTGTACGTGAAGCAGGGTGGGTTGGCCGCGTATGCTTCAGGTAAATAAATAGTGTAGCTGTCTGGACACAACAAAACTGCAATGATACATCAATTTACTCTGTCAGGTAACCTAGCATTCTCGCACCAGTAAAATTATTCAAATATTGTATGATACTGCAGAAGATGAAGGTATTATCATAGTTATTCAGTAATGACTGTGCCAGCTAACGAAAAGCTATGCTGATCCGCGGGCACTGATCATTGGAGAGAATAATTAGACAGGTGCTGTCTCTATGTTTAGAACAAAAACATATCTCAACTTCAATGCTGTGTGGACAATTTGTCACCTGTAATAAGCCTAGCGGGCAACGCAAACTATCTTTCATTAGTGGCTTTTGGCTGGGACTAAGACGGGGTACCCAAGGAGGGATCTGAGAGCTCCAGGGGTGTACCCTATTATAGTTCGGGTGGACTTGCAACAAAGACTTCTGAACCTGATTGCCTACCTAGTCAAACGTTGGCCAGTTGTTGGTCAGTCTCGTGTTTGCAGTAATGCCCATGTCAGGTTAATACTCTACCTTTGAACATCCCACACGCACACACACACGCACGCATGCACGCACGCACACAGACTGTGTCTGTGTAGCAGATGATGCCCTTCAGACATCAAGGTACAGCATGGCGCCATTTGTACTGGCCTTTCCAGAAATAGCGAAGCTTAACTAAAACACCCTTTGTTGGTGAATCAAGCTCACGGTAGAATCTTTATCTTCGGAAGCCACACACAAACCTGATTCTGAACGCCAGCCCGACTAAGAGGCGCTCTTTCCTAACGCCATTTCGCTGTGTTACATCTTCGAGAACAGTAAGGGCTTTTGTGATCAGACAGTGACAAGATGGTGGGGAAGATGGTCTCTTTGTTACTCTTACGCTACGATGTGATGAGGGGAAAAAAATGGTGTTTGGTTCTCCGTGGATGTTTGTTGATTTTCAAACAGAAATAACATATCTGATAAACACAGTATGCAGGGTGTTCCAAACTAAACATGTCAAGATGCCAAGAATAGTAATGTCCTAGTTTCAGAAAGTTCGCGGCACGTACACTTGCACGGACACACGCACACGCATGCACGATAATCATATTTAGATATGTTTACGCACGCATTAACCCTCTTTTTATTTCTCTCTATATAACACACACACACACACACACACACACACACACACACACACACGTGACTTATACGTCTATAAAATAAATGTTAAAAAAACCAAGAATATCTGGCTCATATCACAATAACTGTAGGTGAAGCAGGAGCTCGCGACATTGTCAAACATTATTTAAGTTTAAAGCAGCGGTAAGTCACACATGAGACTTCAGCATTGTTTTGACAGAGCTGTCATCTGCAATAGGATACAGAAGTGCAGCCACAAGTGTCTGGTAAACATGCCTTTACATGGAAGAGTTTCTTCAATGGCGTGCGAGTGGACTAATGTGGAAAGGGACTCTTCACCGCCGCCGGCGCGAGTATCACGTGCTTGCGTTCCGTTTATAGGTCAGGCAACTTTCGTGGACTTTGAACCCCACCCGCATTTCGTTTCCCCGTCAGCTTACTCTCCCAAAATCTCCATTTTTTTTCTTCTTTTGAGAGCGATCAAACAGTGAGAGAGAAATTAGGGTCAGAAAGAGGTGTAGGGAGGAAGAAGCAGAAGGAGAACAAGGCATTCTCTCTTTTTTCTATAACAAGAAAACTCTTAGAAGAGAGATAACTCATAGAGACAAGGCTGAATCTGATCTACCCGAAAATTGAAAATGGGTCGAAGGGATAAAGCTTGCACAGTCTTGCGAGAAGGCAAAAAAAGCCATCAGAAACTATGTATGCGCTATTTGCCAGAAGCAGTGTTTCTGATAGAAGAAGATGATTTACCAAATAACTCCTTTCTTTGCCTCTCCGCGGGACTTCCATTGTCGCAAACAACCTTTGTCTGCACAGCGATAGTTGGAAGTACCCACTTAGGCATCCGTTGTATTAGGGGCATTTCTTAGCCAGATTGAAAAATAAATTAGAGATAGTTTTTCGACTGGGTGACTAAATTGCGCGAATGGAACGCACCAAAGTGTTTTAATTTTACTTCTCATTGTACTTTTCATTCCGATTTTATGCTCCCACACAGGAGGTCTTATGTCGCCTTTCTCATACAGATGGACACAGGGCTGTCGAAAGAAAGCCGAAGAGAGAAAAGAGCGAACGAGAGAGAGAGAAGGAGCCGAAGAGAGAAAACAGAGAGAGAGAGAAGGAAGTAAAAATAGAAAAAAGAAAACATAGTATGACTTACATGAACCCTTAAGTAAATTGAAGCATATTACCGTTAAGACATCCAACAGTGCCCAAACTCCCATTTTCTTGGCATTTTATTGGCATTGTATTGGCACTGTATTGGTGTACAAGGTTTGTTAGCATTAAATTTAAGTTTAAATGTCCTGAGAGTTTGTATACAAAACCAATGGTTTCCTTCATATACAGCTGGTTTTTATTTTTTAAACAAAATTTTGATTTCTTTACAGTCACACATAAAGCACGATGCTATTCATGTGGGACTTGCTTTTGATTGTTTGTTGTTGCTGTTGTTGTTTTGGTTTTCTATGTGGGTTTTTCATTTAAGAATTGTTTAAATTCTTTTCTTTTGATTGCTGTGCTCGTTTGAATCTATGGTGAGTGGTTGGATGGACGAAAGTGTTTGAGTGTAATGATTTTTTTGTGGGGAGGTAAACGCTATGTTCCCGCTTAGTGGGAGGTACGTGCTTCTGATATAATTATTATTAGTTAGTGGATATAGATATTTTAATGGTTTCAAATTATTTTGTTTTTCTTGGTTTCAAAGAACACCTACCGACGCACACATGTTTAAGTCACAGCTAGGCTGACTTATCAACTCTACTGCCACAATCTTTGTTGAGCTATTTCATTAGCAGACAACATTTATTGAGTAAGAGAAACGAAAGGAGAAGAAGAGAGGTAAGGCAACTAATTAAACACGAGGAGGGATAGGAAGCATCAGTTAGCATAATGAACTACTGTGTGAGTGTGGTAAGCGTTGAGCACATTTTGTACACTTCAACCTGAAACTCCAACACCTGTGTATCAGCTCAGTGCTTGTTGTCTGAATAGCCAGCCCTTCATAATTACTGCAGCCCCTGCACACTGGCCAACCTTAGTGTCGTCTGTTTGCATCTTCTTGCAATAATTTATTCTTCCACCCTTTTCTTGACTGACTGTTAAATGTTGTTATTGGATTATATTGCCTATTTCTGTTACGTTGGAATCCGTTGTAGTAAAAATGTTCGTGGTGTTGTTCTTTTGTGGGTGGGCAGAAGGTGGGGACTGGGATCAAGAAAAGGCAAGAAGTTCGTTGGTTGTTTTGGCGGGCAAGTGTTTTCCCCTAGAGGTGATGAGGAGAAGAGAGAGGGGGAACTGGAGTACCCAGAGAACCCCCCTCCTCCATCGACGGAGATGAGGTTTTAACTACCGGGCGCTTCAGAGTCAAAGAATATCAGCCATGGTGTGTACGAAGAACTGATGAAGAACTTCCATCCCTGCTTTTCACATTTCTTTTTTGTTTCTTTAACAACGAAAAAAAAAATTGGTCACATTTTTTCTTAATTTCCTTTATTATCTTACTTACATTTTTGTGTTACCCCAGATTCTATACACTTTTTTCCTATTTACGTTGTTGATACAGTTGGTTGTCTCCCAGTGACACCATAGCCTGCATGATCTATGCCATCGTTTACATGTTTGTTAGGAACCTGGCATCCCTTATATTTCGTGTATGTCAGGTTTGTGCCAGGACAAAATCTTATCTGGCATCACTCCTGCAAGCTGATCGCTGATCGCTGATGGAGAAAGTTACTTGTGACAAAAAGATAAAACAGATGTGATAAAATGTGGGTGAGCTCTTTACCACGACGATGGGTGTGCGCCAAGGTTGCCCTCTGTCCCCAGTACTGTTTAATGTCTACCTGGAGAAAATCATGCGTGAGACGCTTCAGGACCATGATCCCTCCATGTCCTTTGAAAGAAGGCCGCTTATAGTAACCTCCACTTTGCCGACGACATCGATCTGATGGCAAACTACAGACCATCACCGACAAACTCGCCGCCGGCGTGGGCGCATACAGGATGGAAATCAGCACGGAAAAGAGCAAAGACATGGTGAACACCACCGAATCTAGCAAAAGAAAGAAAGAAAGAAAGAAAGAAAGAAAAAAAAAGAAAGAAAGAAAGAAATCCACAAAAGCATTAAGCTAACACGATAAAATAAAACTGCGTGGAAAAAAGAGCACATTGTTGGAGAAATCTTTGAACGCTAACAGCTTGTTGCAGCTGACTACTCACCTGGCGCTCACACGGCACAGGTGGAAGGAGACGATTGTAACAGGCAATAGATGCAGCAATTGCAATAGCAGCTTGCTAAGAAATCGTCTTCTTGTTTTGTCAAGGGCATTAATTGTGTTTTTCACGAATGCTAGTTGCTCATTAGGTTTTAGAGATGGCGGAGTTAATTAGTTGTATCAACTTTGCTTGCACGTATGACATTCTGGACGGTGGTCCGAGGACGAAGTAAGAAATAATGGAACTCGATTAGCAGACAGACAGACAGACAGACAGACAGACAGACAGACAGACAGACAGACAGAGAAGGAAAAATATGGTAAATGAAAAATAGTGAGAAAGTGAGGGAATGGAAAAAAAGAAGCTGAGTTAGAAAGAGTGTGAGAGAGATTTGCGTGTTGATTTCTTGTTGCTTATACCCAAGCGGGTAGCCATAACCCTGATTATAAAAGCATCGTGTCGTTTCTCAAGACCGTTGCGTCATTACCAGTAAAACTTCCTAGAAGTTTCGTTCGTCCGTTGTTTTCCCTGAACCACCTGAGACCCTGTCCTCCCCCTTGAGCGTCGTTTTTACTTCCTACAGCAGCCTCCCCTCCCGCCTGCCGCCCTTTTGCTTGCTGCATCTTGGTCCTTAGGTAGCCATAATGTGTTCGCTTAAGCTTCTCATTAACCCTTCGTATACCACTCAGACTAATTCATGCCTGCAAATGCCAGGAGGACGGCATTAACCTCTGCGGATGACTCTTTGTCTTAGAAGTCTGGAAAAGGTCACATGACCTTCCAAGCTCCATGGCGAGTTGCTGAGGCAGCAAAACTCTACGTCGAAGGCGCCCCAAACACTTTTAACCCTTTTATTTCTCGTGGTTTCGGTGAATAACCACCTTTGTGAAGCTGGTTTCCCGGTGGTTTCGCGGTGAAATCACATGGTAAAATCAAATATGTAAAAAAATATTTTTACTAAATACTCTGTAAATATTGTCCTTAACTGTATAAATTTAAGATTAAGATAAAAATATATTTTTTATATTATGCTTTCACTGCTTGGTGAGGAAAGGGTTAAAGAAAATGGCTGGAATTGACGCTTGACGTTTCGAAAACCCAACGACGCCATGATTATTTGTCCCCGCCGCGCTGACAAACCAGATTTCCTCGCGCTGACTCTTAAAAGTTCATCGGCCGTGCAGCGTTGACTTGCCGACACGCAGGACACCTTTTGGCAACCTTTGGCCTTTTTGTCGTCCGAGTAAGTGCGACCCTCTTTTTTTTTTTTCCTGCGTGAAGACAAGTGGAAGGTATGATGGCGTGAAGGAGAAACATGACCAAGTATAATGTCGGTCCTGTTACGATGTTATCATCGCAAAATGAACACACGACAGCCTTTGATAGACCTGCTGCAGGTGAGAACGATGTGAGCCGCCAACTGCTCGACATAAGAACAAAACGGGGCTGGAAGTGGGGTGTGTGTGTGATAAAATATAGAATATTCCTGTCTTAATAGCATTGCCGCTGAACAGATGATGCAGTTCACGAACGATGCACAATTTGTGTTACTCCATTTATTCTTCGTTTTTTGTTTGTTTGTTTGTTTTTGCTGGAAACTAGCACGTGAAGGCATTTTCTGATTGTAGGTAACATATATGTCAGTGGATCCTTCCCTTTGCGCTGGAATTTTACAGTCAGAAAACAGCTGAGTGAGGCAAACCTGAGTCAAGAAGCCTTTCTCAAACCGCAATTTCCAGGGATAACATAAATAAATAATGAATAAATGAAGGAGGTGGTAACTTTGCAAAAAAGACCCTTGATACTAATATTATTTGACACAACAAAACACTTTTTCCTTAGACTTCGAGAGGTTTTGGGAGTAAAACATTTTGTCCAAGCCACTAAAAACCTTCAAGCATCGCTTGTTTCCAGACCTCTCTTTCTGTATGAGTGTATATATATATATATATATAGACATGCATAGACATGCATATACAAAAAATTATTTGTACGTGTGTATATATAGATGTACTCACACAATGGGGCTTATGCTTAAAAATAGATCGCACGTAGAGACACATACATTTAATAAATGTTTATAATAAAATCTACACAACAAAGTTAGGCAAGCTGACATAAACAGACATGCAACTACTGACAGATCAAAGGAATGATTGACCTATAAGATGAAATAACTCATTGATAGAGTGACAAATATAACACACACACACACACACACACACACACACACACACACACACACACACACACTGATTGGGGAGCAGACACGCAATCACAACTATCCTCCAACCCCTCCTCGTGTCCTAGGAAGTAACGAAAATAAAGTCATTTACTGTGGGAAGAGAAGGCGAGAATAAAATCAACCTATTTATATGGGTGTGCCCCTGTATGTAAGCACAAAGATGTGGAAAAGAGAAACAAGCCAACGTTTTAAAATATGAATACAAGATAAGTTAAAGGCAATGTGGGATCTAGTTTCAGTAGACAAAAGAAATCAAGGGAAGGAGAGAGCGAGAGAGAGAGAGAGAGCATCCTCCACGAATCATCTTGTCTGTGCTTCCTGGCCAAGACACATTGCGGAAGCCCGTCAGTCTTTTCAGTAGATGCATTCCTCAGTTTTCAATTGATCATCTCGTCATTTATCTCCTCATCACGCGGGCAGGAAATATAACCATTCAAAACGAGGCGCGAAATGGATAATTTCCGGTCCCTGACTGCACCAGCCCACAATCCATCAGTGGGACTGGTAGGCACTGCGCAGGGGCGTCAAAACCCAGTAAGAAAGGTTAGCTACCCCCTGAAGACTTTGACGAAATGGCTGCAGAATGATTTATCTCAGAGCTGTATGTGCCATCAATGTCATCATCATCATCGCCCTCACCATCATCCTCATTATCGATGTTATTCAACGTGATTACGTCAGCAAGTCACGCTGTCTTATGTGTTTTTATGGAATCCTCTGTTACGTGATATCAACGTGTCTACAATTACGTTGATTAAAGAATATTTTTTTTTTTAGTGACAGCAACAATGATATTGATGGCAGCCAGCTAACAATAACAGCTGTAGCAAAGTTAGTGAGCGACGTTAGCAGAGAACTCTTGCTGGCGAGAGATGAAAACTCCGACCCGTTGTAAAATGTCACGTTTTGCTTCCGTGACAAAAGAGCGACATAAGAAGTGCAAACAAATAAGACGTAAGATAATACAATTAAAGAACTGTTTCTTGATGCAAGCACTTTTGCTGTTATGTTCAGCGTTTCACGCTAATGGCTCGCTTGGAGCCCTTGATTGGTTCAGAGGTTAGCTTCCCCACTGACGTCTCCTAACGGCGGGCGACATAAGAAGTGGAAAGAGCAAAGGTCGACATGTCGAAGGTGTTTAGTGCAGAAATATTAAACCTGTCGGTCCCTGTAGTGCTAGCGTGGGATCTGCGTGTTATTCTCGTGTAAACGGATGAGCGCGCGTGCTGACAACGCGCCTACGCTACGGGGAGATAGGGAAAAGGGGGGGGTCACCGTGTGTTTACGTCACTTCCGCTGTTATGTACCCAGCGTGCGTCAATAACCTAAGTGCCTTCTAAAGATGAGACAGGTATACACACTGACGGATATGAAGACAAACAGTCAGAAAGACGGGTAGACAGACAGACTGTTGGATGGGTAGAAACAGAAGAACAGAGAGGACAAAAAGGAGATAAAAATACTTAGCAGCCATGTTGAAACGGAAACGATAGAGAGAGAAAGAGAGAGGTAGATGTTATTCTGGGAGACTTTTATTTTGGAGTACTAGGAGAAAATAATTAATTATTAACATGTCCAGTGGCAGGTGTCTACAGGTGCTTTTTTAAAGTAGATGCTCGTCCCTCGTGGACTATAAACAACAATATATTTAAGTCACCCCTACATCCGGTGACATAGTCAGGTCTCCTCGAGGGACCTCGGTTTGTGCTCTTTTTTTATAGCCCTACACGGCGTTCATCATCAACAGCCGAACAGCCAACCTGGTCCCAACTAGACTTCTGGAGCCAGCTATAAACCTCGCTCATAGAAAACAGGGAATCTACAACTTACGAATTTGTCGAGACAGCAGTGGATGGCATAGCGACTGGAATTATAAGTGATTGTGGTCACGATAGAATGATTCTGTTGAGCATTTAACTAAAACAACAACTAGATAGATCCGCCACCATCCGTCCAGTACAAGTGTTGGGCGAGATTGGCGACAAAACGAGGGTATATGATCTACAACTGGGGGGGGGGAAATTTGGCGGCACAGGAGATAACGAGTTGAAAACTATTTCAACACAAAGAGGAGATTGGATAGAAATAAAGGAAAGAGAATGACAAAGATAAAGATTAAAATAAAAATACAAAGACAAGCTCTCTCTCTCCCTCCCTCTCTTTCTCTCTCGCACACACACAGAGTCTTTCTCTCACTCACTTTACTCCGCTGTTAAAATGTACAGAACTAAGGTCCCAGACTTCTGTTGCCATGCTGCTTGCTGACGTTCCCCGTTTTAACAATATTTTCACACATACACCTCGAAAAAAGAAACAACAGGGATTTTATTTTAAAAGAAGCATTGCTAAAATGTAGCAGCAAAGTGACTTTCATTGCTGGAGAGGATTTTTTTTTCATTTGTTATTCCCTGTTGAAAAAAAAAGAAACAGACAGCCTCATTGCAAGCTTGTTACCTGGGGCTCAGATGTGAGCCGATAAGCCAGCAGTTTCCTAGCGGGCAAACAAATTGCCACTTGAACGCCATCGGCGTTTCGCTCTCAATCGCTGTCCTTGTCCAGGGACAGGAAACGGGAACAGCCTGCTATTGCCGCCCATGCACCCGAGATAGTGGTGCGAGCAGGAGGACAGGATTGGGTGGAGGGTGGGCTATGGTGAAGACACAGGGCAGGAGTCGAACGAGATCGACGCTACATTCCTATTCTGGCTCGTGTTAAAATGTCTCAAGAAGATTAAAGAAATTGAAACATCAATCAGCAAAAGCCTACACCTTGCAGACGTCTGTATGTGTTTCTCGATGAATATTGTGTGTGTGTGTGTGTGTGTGTGTGTGTGTGTGTGTGTGTGTGTGTGTGTGTGTGTGTGTGTGTGTGTAAACGCTGGTTTGTCGGTGTGCTCAAGCTGCTTGTATGGAGAAACTGGTCTACATATCTGTGTTACACGTGATCTAAGTACGTGGTCAGACAGACACAACTACCTGTGTCACAGCAGTTTCAGGTAGACACGTCAGGTAGGAACGTATCCAGCCTGCTGCCTGATACTCCTTAAATACATGATACTTGGCAGGTATATTTACTCTCCACTTTATCCCACCGATATAAAAGACTATCAGGGTGTATTTTTTCTAATGACGGAATATTATTTCCTCAAATATGACGTGGAGGAATAAATTCCTTTTTTTCTCGAGATCCATGCCTACAGACATCACTATGCACTAAAAGAGTTCAAAATTGCACCTTACTAAACCTTTAAATGGGTGAGACAAAGCACGACAAAAATAACTCAACATCTTGATTGGGTTGCGTAAGCTTTTCCCCCACACGAGACTCATAAGGAGCAGCTCAGCTTCTCGCCATTATGGGAACTTTAATGTATGGGGAGGAGTTATGAACCACCATTAAAACCCGACCTGATGACATAACGCCGTGAGGTTTCTTTGGATGCAGCTCCCAGGTGTGAGAGCCAATGGTCACTGAAGCGATCGTCGGCCATTAGAGTAATTTCCCCAGCTCAGTATCGAAATTAGTTTACTTTTTTTTCCTTATTGTTTTTCGTTTACTGGAACCGGACTGCTATTTGGAACACCAGGACTAGTGAGCACACCACCAGGCCGAGGAGGAGAGAACGAATGACAGCTTTGATCACCCGAATAATAGGTCCCAGATCAAATGTGGGCGACAGCTTGGAAAAACCCCCCAACGCCCACGCTCTGTGTGTGTGTGTGTGTGTGTGTGTGTGTGTGTGTGTGTGTGTGTGTGTGTGTGTGTGAGAGAGAGAGAGAGAGAGATGGCTGATTGCTTCTATGCACTGACACCGTTATCAAATATTTAAAGTCAGCATTTGCAGATTCGCGATAATGGCTCGCAAAAGCTCGAAGGGTGTGGGTTTGACCAGCTCACGCTTTCAATGAACAGTAACCCTGATCGCATAGTCTGATCGCATAGGCTACAACGTTGCATGCGTCCACGCATTTCAAATTACTATTCAAAGTTCGTGTGATTTACAGCTCAGAAAAGCCGAACAATAAGGTTCCAGTTTCTCAAAAATATCAGGATTTTTCGGTGGTTTTTTTTTTCTGACGTCGGCTGTCTTGTATGATATGTTTATCCACCCACGTTCTACAACTTTTCAGGATAAAAAAAAAACACACACACAGCAATGTATTTTACCTGTATACTTTATCTCAGATAACCCAGTATGAATGCCATGCAGCCACAATTAACTTTTGCAGCAGAAAACGGTTCGTAGACCTTTTACATCTAAGCTTCGTTAATGCATTGATGCGAAACTGAGAAATTTATCTTTGTCTGTAAATCTTCCTTTTGGAAATCCCATACCCCTCTCCCCGTCTTGTAGCCTGTCATTAAAAGAAGATGAAATCAATCTTAGAAGTTCTAAAAAGTCGCACCATTAACACAGCAATATTTTTGCCTAAGCGACTATTATGGACTAGGACGAAGAATTGAAATGAAGAGGCCAAAGAGTGACACGGAAAGATGTCGTGTCGATACATGAGGCACAAGACAGCAACAGGCAATTATAAGATTCGTCGATTCTAGGAAAGCAAGTAATTGTCTGAAGCAAGGCCTGTGGGAGACGATGGACAACTGCTCTCTTTGGTGAGAATGGTATAAAAGAACAGAACTTCTCCCACGTCTTGCTATTGCGGGCCTATGCATTCTGAGATTTTTTTGTCGCACAATTCTTACTTGAAGAACAGCGTGTGAAGAAAAGAGAAAAGATGATGATAGATGATAAGGAGGGGGTGGGGACTAATAGAATGGGAAGATTTTTGTGATGATACAGTAGGAGACATGAATTGATAATTAGAGGGTAACATTGACAATAGTAGTAGAAACACTAACACAGCTGAAAACACAGTGTTGTCTGACGATGAGTAGGGAACATTTAGAACAGCTTTAGAAACACCAGGGGCAGTAGTTATGAAGCAGGAGTAGGTCGTTTTGCCAGGGTAAAAGGGGGAACTCGAGGAAAATCGTGGACACTACTTCATGTTTCTTGACTCCTTGACATCTTTGCCACCGTTTTATTACTACGGCTCTGGGGGGGGGGATAAAACAACACCTGCGGGGTCTGAACGCTTTATAATTTCGTAAACAAGAAACACATCTTAGAGCTCTCCATGTTGCCCTCGCGCAGCGACTTACCCTCGCTCCATAACTGCGGCCCCCAATAGAACTCAAATACATCCGACTGCTCCCGCAAAAGATTGGTAGATAGGCTTTATAATGTTTGGGATCTTTTTCCTCTTCACTGAACAACCCTTCCTCCACACACCCCCAATCCCCCCCCACACCATCGCCCACCTCCTCAACACCCACATTCCCCAAAGACCTCATCCCCCACAGTGCGAAATCACCGAGAGGTGGAAGCACTTTCCCTTTCAAAGTCAACAACAACAAAAATCTTCTTCACGATAAGCATTAAGGATCTCACAAGGAGTATGTAACGGATCTCAATAGGAACGAAAACAGAAAAAGAAGAAAACGCAAAGACACGTGAAAAAAGTCAAAGACCAAAAGGTAAATGAGAAGTACTGGAACAAAAGAAGAAATGAAGATTTCAAAAATTTAAATTTAAAAAAAACGAAATAAATTAAATTTTATGCAGAAAAAAAATAAAGAAAACTCTCACAGACAAACACTAAACAAACAACAAACAAGATTGCGCAACCATAAAAAGTAAAGAACTCAGAATGAATAAAAAAAAGGTTAAAACTACAAACAAACAGACACACACACACACACACACACACAAATCAACTAAAAATTTCGCACCACCCCTAATATTGCAACATTTTCTACTCTCTTACTTTCTCTTTCTCGTACATTCTTGCTCGTTCTCTCGTTTTCTCTCATTACCTGTCTCGCGTTTTCTCTCACAATCTTTCTCTCTCATTCTCGCTCTCTCGCACGCGCCGGAAGTGCAAAGTGACTGCACAGTTTCAGCGCGAGTCTCTCAGCTCTACACGTGGTAACTCCCCACCGGCTCCTGGCCTTTGCCAGCATGCGCGCACGGGCCCTCCTGTGATCGATGATCAATCGTCCCGCGACGTGCTAGAGGAGTGCTATTATTAGCAACCCCCAGCCCGCTCGCCTCCATCTATTACCTGATCGCTTTTGAAATTCCGCGGTGACCACAGAACCACTCAGCACGATTGCACTCTCTGCTGTTTTTCCTTGTCGACCGCGACCCCACCCCTTGTCCTCCTCCACTCTTCCCTCCTTCTCTCGCCCTCCCACCCAAGTCCTTATACCCTTACCCGCTCCCTTCGGTCATCTGTGTACAATCAGGCAGACGACGGGACACGACGCCATGATTATTTGTGAGGGCCTCGCGAGGGGCAAGCGCTGGAGGAAGCGTCCTGGTTGCCGCTGGCGACAGTGGACGCCAAGGGAGGTTATTCTTGTCGACGCCGACCGGAGTTTGTGCAAAGGGTCGTGATGGCTTTTTTTCCTCACAATGTGTGAATATATGTGCGTGTATACTTGCGAGCTTGTGTGTGTGTATGTGTGTGTGTGTGTGTGTGTGTGTGTGTGTGTGTGTGTGTGAGATAGACATATTTAAAGGATTAGTGGAGTGAAATCACACCCCCCCCCCCAAGAGAGACAGAGAGAGAGGCACAAAAGCGTTTTGGCATACATCTCTAATATCAGCAAAGAAAACCGTGTTATTGAGATATTTCTCTCTAACCCTATGATATTCCAGCCAGGGTTCACAGACCCACTCAAAATTCCACATGCTTCCTTTAAAGGTCGGGACAAAAACACTTTACCTTTCGGGAAGGTTTGGCTTGTGGATCACACAAAGTCGATTTAAAAAAAAAATAGCTGTAAATTTAGACTATAGATTTTTATACAGCAGCTTAATTCTGTTTTCACATTTAAAAAAAATTATGTTTCAGTGAATACAGTAGCTGTACTGAGTGAAACGGACAGCAGAGGAAATGAGGTTGTATACTGTTGACGATATTTGGGGAACAAACAAACCTTCAATTTCGCTGCTCTAACTTCTTTTTAGTCGAGATTTCTTACTTTACCGTGCTTTTTAAGCAAAAAATTATTGGTGACAAACTTTGAGACATTTTATAAACGTTTGATTCTTAAATCAGGGCGCCGTCTCTTCTGTCGTGTGATCCATTAAGTCATGTGCAAATAATTATTTTCCTTTTATCAGTTTGATCACTTACCAGAGTATATAACAATAATGTCTGTGTACGCAGTTTTCTATAAATATCCACACATTACTTACTATCTCTGAGTTAAATTGACAGTCGTACACCAAAAAATATGATTACCCATTCTGTTCTTTCCTGGGCAATTAAATAACTCAACCCGTTTAATTTTAAATATTGATTGAATATTTAGCTACTGTTAGGCTTTGTTTAGCATATAAAAAGGTAAGACCTTAATTTACAGCTATATTAGTTTATGTACTTTATATAGATGTCACAACAGTTCTTGATCTTCCATAGAAACACAAAGATTGTCGATGAATATCCATGTTCGTATGATGTTCAAAAATATTCGACTGTAATCACTGCATTTCCAGTAGACGTTATGAGATATTGTACAACAGACCAAGACACGTAAAGGAGTATCGTGTCTCCGCAAATCTTTTCGTATATTTTTTACTGACCAAAAATTAGTTGTAAGAGTACATTGAGTGCATCAAACACGAGCTGTTTCCCTTGTATCATAACGATTCATGTGAAAAGCTAAGATGTACCCCAATCCGACAGCCGTCAAAAACCAAATTTTGTCAAGAGCGTCAACACACCTACCGATGTCGCAAATGATAATTAAATGAGTTTAACCGATTCGAAATAGGAAAAGACTTACATAAATCCGCAACGTAAAATGGACGTTATAAACGTTATAAACGTGCACTGGACGTTATAACCACCTTAGTCATCAACTGCCATCATCATCATCATCATCATCATGTAATGTCGTCTTCATCGTGTCACCTACTGGGTCCATCAGTCTATCCGTGTGTGCGATTAGCTTTGCCAGCAATCTGTCGTAAAGCATCATTGCCAGTAATCTGTTGTCTCGTCTTTGTCCCATAACTCTTCAGCCGCCAAATGTCGAGAGCAGACGCACGGAGCGCTGGGAGCACCCTCCCGCGGAGAGATGTCGTTCGGGGAACAAATGTGATGTGATCGCACACGCCGGAAATTGGTGCCAGAGACCAGTCCGGACAAAGATAATTACCGCTGCTCACCCTTTTTCCTACTTCGCACCCACCTAGTACTTCGGGATTTTTTTTTTTTTTTTTATCAAGTGTTAAGAAGACATGGTGGGACGCAACTCTATGATCAAACAAAGCCATAAACCAGAAATATTTACTGAACTACCATTTAATGCATTTAATGGACACGCGCGTGCACACATGCACACACACCCCTACACACAAACTTCTTCCGTAAATAGAGTCCGTGAGGTGTGAAAACTGTGCAAGCTAGAGAGGTGTTAAAGATGTGGGGAAAACAAAACTCCGTGTGATGATTCCTGAGATGAAATAAGACTTAAGCAGCTCCAACATTCTTGCACTCTTCTAGCAACTTCTGTGTAAAGGATCAGATGAATTAGTATGCATATGCCGGTCTCAATGCGTGTATGCAAAATGGAATGCAGGTGTGGCTTCACTGCAATCTTTTCTAACCAGGTAAGAATTTATGGCTCTCGTAGCTTATCGAATAAGAAAAACTGCATTTGTCTTGAAAATAAATCGAGTCTCTTGAGTGAAGTTGACAATAACGGTCCCTGCGCATCTCTTGGCAGCAGGAAAAAGTCACAAAGTACTTGAAAATCCACGTTCACAATTCATGGATCATTCATTTCAACGCACATTTTTGCAAAGTCTGACACTACTTTCTACGACTTGTGAAAAAAACCTCCATTTCTTCTTTTTTTAACCAAGATGAACTTAGTCATTTATTCTCTGCCATGGCATCATTAAGTTTTTTATTACCATCTTAAGTCTTTCTCTTTACACCTCGGTATACAAATTTCCTTTTCAACAAATTTTTACAATAACGATTACTTTTATGCCCACCCTTTTTTCTTTACAATTTAGCAGAAAATTTGCTTTTTAGGAACTGTCGTCAAAGGCGGGCACTAAATTTAGAAATCAGCGTCGGCTGCCAGTTCAACATGTTATTTGAAAAAGCCAACACTCGGCTCTTTATTGGCTTCATCTGCAACTTCTCGTGGGCTCTCGGATCAAAACCCGAAGATTATTCGGCAAGCTTAAAACTTTGCTTGATGAAAATCACTGCTTGCATCCAAAATGGCTTCGTTTAACCTCTCATCAAGATATGTAGCAGCTTTTTTTTAGTGAATCTGAAGCTTGTAAGCACAGCATTCGTATGATATTGAGCTTCAGGCATGTCCAGAAATACAGGAATATTTTTTATTTAAAAAATATAGCTATTATGGGCTCTAAAACAGGTGGTGCCACGGTGTCATGTTTGGATGCGAATCAAATAAAACTGTTATCTTACTTGCAGTCATGGTTTGCATGATTCCTGTCCAAACAGGACACCATGGCGCCATGCGGGAAGAGCAGCGTATCATTCACTCCTCTGTCTTACTCATTCTCTGTGGGAGACATGGTACCAGTCTTAGCTCTTAATGGCTCTTTTATCTCTTTCAAACCAAAAGTTATAAGTGGATCATATTATCATCATCGTCGTCATCCAATCGTAAACGTAAGAATACTTTAGCGCTGCAAAAAAAAAAAAAAAAAAAAAAGACCAATGCACCATGCAACGAACATTAAAAAATAACTGTTGAGCCACGCGCCTACTTCCCGCGTCTCGCTTCACTGGTACGCGCACAAATAATACATCTACTTCCACGACCTCGCCCCACGCAAGTCCCAGCAGTCCCTGACTGCCCATGATAATGTAACAAGCAAAAAATAACTATTCAATATTACGCCCCACACCAAACAAAAGAAAGACCCAAGTTGTCAACCCGAAAAACATTGACCTTCAGCGTCATACTCCAATTTTCGAAAAATAAATTCGCACCCAAACTCTTACAATTAATTTTCTAAAGCAGTTATATGCTTTCGTACGATCTTTGGTTGTCGACAGACAGGTAAGAAGCTTAAAGCTTATACCGTTCGTCATAAATGAGACATTCCTAATATTTCGTAAAGCTGACCCACTCTGTGAATGCTTGTATTTGTGCTCAATTTTCACAACAACAACAACAACCTTAGCAATAGAAAAGCCAGGGGTGGTGGGGTGGAGAGAATAGATTATTCCTCAAAAAGCAAGTTCAAATTCTTTGCCCTCGTCCTGCGGAAGGACGTTCAGATAACCAGACAAGTTTGTTCCTTTATTTACCAGCCGCCCGAGCTACCCGCAACCATTCATCAGCCTGGTGATGACGTCCCACATTATAAGGCCCGGGTGATATCAGAGTTTTTTTTTTTCTTTTAAAGTCCCACCCCTAGAGATTTTGAATAATTGAAACTCGGATGCTCTCCCGTGGCTTACCTCCCCTTCCTGTCGAATGAGAAACGCGCTGTGTGTCGAGGACGATGTTCTTAAGAATGTGCTTCTGCATCCTTGCTGGCTTGACATGTCCTGATATGAGATTTGTTTTGTTTGAGGAGACTGGGGTTGGTGGGGTAGGGAAATGTTCGGTGTTACAACTGCTGTGTTTTTAAAACTAAATTTAGCTTGCTTCTGATATGTTAAACGCGCAACCTTGTGCAGACGCCATTGTCTTAGCATGGCTTTCATAGTTACATCCTCTCCTCCCTTCCCCATTATCTCCCCCTCCCCCGCCTACCCCTTAACCCAGTACAGACGCATGTAAAATGCATCAAAAATGGTTACTCTTGGTAACGTTGCAGAAACCGAGACTTTCCAGACAAGGGTATGAAATGCTTTCGCAATAGCACGCATCTGTCGAGCACAGCTGAGGTTTTGACATAAACAAAATATTTAAGGAAGAAATGTTAGTTTGGGGGTGGGGGATAACAGTCTACTTCATCAGGAAGTAAGAGGAAAATGTCATGTTCAGGGTCTGTCTCGTGTGCGCATTTCGTCAAATCAGATTTACATTTAGAAATGTGGAATTAAAATTCCCCATGGGTCGTACTCATGGAGCGAGAGTAAGTCATTTCTCCACGGCTACATGGGGATCTCCAGGAAAATCGTCTTGCTTTCGTAGCTACAATGGAATGCCCCGATGTTTCTTTACACTAAGGGCATCTTTGTTATCACATTATATCTACGGCTCCAGTGGTAAAACAACAGCTGCTGGTCTGGACACCACATACAAACATCGGAAACAAGACGCTTGTCCTCGTGTTCCTCAAGTCAATGCCTTACCTTCACTTTATAAGTGCTCCCCCATATCTTTCCTGTACAGACATTACGCAGCTAGAGGAATGTAACAATCATCATCATCATCATCATCATCATCATCATCATCATCATCATCATCATCATCATCATCATCATTCCCTTAACTGGCACCGATCGGTCTGGAAGCAAAGGCAAGAACCGATTGCCTTGGAAACATCACGAAACACAGCAGCAGCGAAGGTTCGCCATCAGGGCCGATCTTGTGTATATGTTTAAAATGTCCGTCTATACATGTCTATAAAGGTTTTTTTAGCTGATAACAACCTATTAAATATATCCCAGGTCTTCGCTTTGAGGGCGATACACAGTTTGCTGTAGCAATTGAATTACAAACAATTATTTTTGGTGTGCCAGAAAATCAAGAACAAGAAAATGAAGAAACTTTTTAGAATCCTTAAACTCGCATGTAAGCACATTGCAGTAAAGACCAGATTGACAGAGCAAACTGGGCATGTTTATTGCGCTGGCTTTCTAAAGAGGGCTTATGTATCTTGAGAAGAAAGGAGTAGAAAAAGAAAGTTAAAGAGAACTCAAATGAAAGGGATCAGAAGTCCCTCAAGAATGGAGCAAGAGCAGCGACAATTTTCTGCAAAGACTGATGTGGGACGTAGACGTAAAGAACGTAAAGGCAATCTGAAAGGTCTACGTCACATAAAATAATTTATCCAAAATCTTAATACAAATGATAAAAAAGAGATGAAGAAAAGAAAAAGGAAGAAAGAAAAGAAGTGGGAAGAAAAAAAAGAAAGCAGAATAAAACGAAATAAGGTATCCATCACGAAGATGAGCTTAGAACTGTAGCAGCTGTACCCACTAACGTTCAGATCTCAGGGCTGTGGTCTAGTGAGGATGCTAGCAGAGAGGTTTGTTTTCTACTAGTTGCACACGGCTCGTCGATGTGTGTTAATGCTCTTAACTAGCGGGTGCATGATGCCCTGGCCAGATCCAGGAGGGGGACGGGGAAGGAGGACAGTGCAGTCTCGGAGGTAAGTAGCATCTTGACTTATCCTAACGCCAAACGCCATGCCAGGACATGGAAAAAACATGCAGTGCGCCTTGCACTCTCCCTGATTCCAACCCAAAATACCCGGGGTATTCACGCGCGAGAAATGCTCTGTGTAAACAGCTGGAGGTGAGGGGGATGGCTGAGTCGCTGTTCGAAATATCACACCCTTCCAACAAAACTATTAAGCAATACCTGCATTCAAACCCCTTCTCCACGCCTCTCCATTCCAAAACGACATTCCAGCAGTGCATGCTGGGAGAGGCGAGGCATGCATGTTTCATTCAAGATTTATTATTAGCCCTCAACACTCACACACTAGACAAAAGCTGCGATGCCCTGCTGCTAGGAAACCTGAACTATGTTTAGAGAGGGATTTTCCCCCTTCACACGTCACAGAAGAATGTTGGGAAAAGAAACGAAGGGAAGGTGCCAACCCTGGAGGTCAAAGGCGCTTGACAGAGCGGTGCTTGAGGTGCTTTCTGTGATCATCTGAATTACCTCGTCGTACTACCAACCCAGGCACCACCTCTCCCTGGCACTTTGCTTACATGACTAACAGGCGTACATGTCACCAAAAATACAAATTTTGTGTGAACTGATCCAAACACCCTGCATTGAGATACTTTGCGATGCTTCTAGACCCATAAGGCTGAGGATTTCAGGGTGGAGGGTGTGAGATGGTGGGGTGCGGGGAAAACTTAGAGATCTTCACTTTTGCATCCATTAACATGCTGTGTCTCTAAATTGCTTTGTGCAAGATGCGAATGAAAATCTGGTGCTTTTTAATTGACTTTGTTACTGAACAGGTCAACCTCATTTTAATGCTTATGTGTATTTTTGTGTTACGTGTATGCAATTCCCTTCAAATACCCTATTACTATCCCCTGCAATGAAAGAGAAGGGGGTATTACGATACAATATTTTAAAATTTAGCCGCGGCAGGGAAAAATAGAGAGGGGAAAAAAGAGAAACAGACGGAAAGAAGAGAAAAACATTTTGTTAGTAAATGTAAAAGAGATAGGAAAGGGTGGTAGCATTTGCTTCACTGCGTGATGAACGCAGGACCGCCTGTCGGTCTAAGGGAGCTAACTGCGTAATGGTTGGCTTGAGAAAACTAGGGGAGAGTACAGTGCACCTGACTATTTAGAGTTGGTTCTTGGAATCTGCAAACGGTCAAAACATAAATAAATAAACAAATAAAATATTTTAAACTACCTCCATGATGAATCAGTTAGCAGCAATAGAGTCAGTAACAGCAACATCAGCAGCCCTGATGCTGTAGTAGTCTGAGGTGATCTAATGCAGTGCACCAACTGTACTGCTGCCGTTGTGTGTGTGTGTGGTAAGAACTTTATTTACTGAAGTCAACAAGTATATATATATATACTCTGTTGTATATTGCTAGCTCGAGAACAGCTATAAATCTCACCTGTAATTGTCCTTGCGAACTAATACAGTTGTGTTGTTATAGGCCCTGTCATCCTCACAGATTCTTATCGTTAAGCCCAGTGTGCGCTAGCAAAATAGAAAGCAAATGATGCCATTGGTGGTAGCAAGTTTGAAAATTCACAAAATAAATCTTACACTCTGCAATTTTATATCGCCTCGCCTTATCTTTTGACAAACGTTCCCTAGAATGAAAACCGTGTTCTATTCAACGTTAATTTTTCCCGTTTTATCTATTTCCCACTACATGTAATAATCTCTTTAATTTCCTTTAAAACCTACAGAAGTGATCAAATATACCTTAAGGCAAGGCCCTCAACGTCCATTCGCGAGTTAGATTCGCTTCTTTTATTACATTAAGCAATTAATTAGTAGGCTTTGCGTGTAAATGTAAAAATTAATAATGCGAGGAACAGAAGGAGAGGAGAGTGATGGCGGAGAGAGAGAGAGAAGATAAAACGAATGAAATAAGTTTGAACCGGAATTAATAGAACATAGTATACGGAGAACATTTTCAGACCACAGGAAGCATATGTAATAACATTGACTGGCTGTGTAGTGTTTGTCCACATACAGGTGCTGAGCGCTTCTTGGCTGGACTCAAATGTCTCTCTCTCTCTCTCATGCACGTGAGGAGCACATGCATATGACAATTCAAATTTTCAAGGATTTCTCCGTTGACATTTTGACCCTTCTCTGCCCTACAAATACGCTGGCTGTTGCTTCACTTTCAGCAAACAACTCACGAGGGACATACTTCCAGGTGTCTCTTTGTCTACCTTTCATTTCTATCGTCTTTCACTCATCCCACTAGCCAGTCAGTAACAAAGCCCTACTTTGCATAAATCACTTTTCAGTTTTAATTTTAGTTCTCATCTAACCAAACTTTCTCAAGCTGCCGATATCTCACTGTTCGTAAAGTCATACAGTCTACTAGCTGCTGCCTCGTCAATGATGAGGACCGGGCAGATAACTGATCATCCACACCAGACTACCTCTTTAAACTGGCATGTAGACATGTTTGGCTGTATTTCCGCGATTTCTCTCATTTTTTTATTTTTTTTTTTTACAAGACACTTTTGCACTTCATGAACAGTTTAAAGTATTCATCAAATTAGAACGTTCATGCTCCAAGCGATGGCATTAGCTTCATTTTAGTTTAAAACCCACTGACCTAACTAGTGGAGTACAGGACGTGCGGGGAATTCATCCCTTGCACAAACCAATGAAATGTACGAAAATGTAAGCGACAAATAAAAGAATGCGAAAAAGATAAATAGAATAGAGAATAGTATTTTTTTCAGAAAATGTTATACAACCAATGATGTAGCCTTGTTACATCCTCTCGTCCTATAATCATGGTTCGGCGACCCTGTTGAGAAGTAAATATTGGACCGCCTATGGCATGACAGATTCTTATATATTCCATTCCCAACCAGTCAGTGGGTATACTCTAGCGCTGAAAGCTCGTTTTCCACCAAAAGTATGTGTCTGACTTGTTGTCTATTCTCACTGGTGCGTAGACTCGTTTTTTTCGGGTTTCGCTCCTGACTAGACCACATAGTGATAATGCGTTGAAACTTTGCGGAGCAAATATAAAGATGTTTGGTAAGAAAATCTGATTATTTATGTAAGATAATCTTTTTAACCAACGTGGATACTTTTATTAGTCATGGACGATGTTTAAGACATGAAAGTAGACAGGCAATAGTAGTGTATATACTGTGTGAAAGAGAAGGAAAGAGAAGAAAGCTTCCCCATGTGCATAACTCAGATTAGGAACTTTAAAATTTTAGTCGATTTTTCCGTGCACTTTTGATTTCAAGTAATAAACTACAGCCTTTATGCACAAACACACACACTTATCTACCCGCTCCCTCTAATTCATCATAAATCAACGGTTATATCAAAACAAAATATGTTAGTGCCATATCAAAGGCAGTGGTAACTAAAAATATTGTAAAAAAGTGAAAACTGTTGCTCACCACACAAGCACATACAAGACTTGAAGAAATATGTTAAGAATAGTTTATCAATGACATTTGTTTCATAACAGTCATCATTCCAATCAGCTGCCAGCTTTTTGATGTTTAGAAAAATTAAAAGCCTGACTATGATTGAAAATAGCATTGACAACCATAATAAAAGAACGCAGGTTAAAATCCATTTTGTAACATAGCTTTTCGTTATTCCACGAAGAGCAAACATATACAAACCTTTCTTAATCAAGCGTGTACTTTTGTACAAAATGGTTCAAATCTTAACATGCCCAAATCCGAGTAAAGTCATAATCAAAAGAAAAGCCACTTTTGCAAGTTTCTACCCACTTGCTCCAATTTGATCGCCATCCCCCACCCAACCCCCATCTTCATCTACAGTAACGTGTGAAAGTTAAAATTAAGACAAAGGCAAACAGATAACAGCATGCAAATTCTCCTTGTTTCACTCATCTCTCTCTCTCTCTCTCTTACACACACACACACATATACACAAACTGCATTCAGCGCTCATCCTCCAGCATTAGGCTCTGTACAAATGCAAACGGGCATTAGACTGGAGATGCTTGATAAACCCCCAGCCGTGAATTTAGCCACTGTTAACGTTCAACGACTAGCGATGGGCAGTCGCCAAGGACATACAAGATTCTGAAACTGAAGACATGTTACAAATCGAGACAACAGCTAAACGGTATTCTTGGAATACACAATGAAAGGCATCAAAGGACTGGTTTGTAAATGCAAAACCGCCGTGTCACTCTAGTCGAGGTAACATTTTCTGTGAAATAAACCGGTCGTTGAAACATTCTTCCCCAGCTCTGTAATATCATTCCTTCCCAACTTGCTTCCGTTTGAAGCAGGACCTCCGTGTTCCTAATCTTCGCAGCCTGAAGAGCGTGGTGGCAAGCAAGACGATCACACTTTAGGAGAATTTGCGGAAAGAGAGGAGTCAGGAGCAATATGATCACCGTGACAATTCCTTCCTGCACGATTGGTACAATGTTCTATAATGTCAGAAGCTGCCCTGGTGGCAATCAAAGTGATTACGGATTACACCTTATATGCGGTCATCAAAATAAAACCACCAAGTAGTTCACAAGCAGGCATCATCTGTGAACTACAGATTCATTCAATTACTTAAAATAAAAAAGCAGACAAGATTTCAGACGAGGAAGGGTGAGCTGTTAAGGGGTAAGCCGTCCAAAACTCATCCGTGCGAATGTTTTTCTTTTCAAAATACGAAGAGCGTGCTTAATTCTGGACATCGCCACTACATTCAGAATCATAAACACTCAGCCCTACAAACCCCAGTTGAGACGTGGGTCTGACATCTGAGGGCGCAAAGAATGAGTAATTAGTCATCTGCAACGTCCCATCCGCCCTCATCCACCTACTGTACTCCTGACAGTGGACGCGTCGTGTCAGCCGGCTTATTATTCAACAGAACTGGCAGTGACCTATCGTGACAGGGTCACTTCCGCTGGCGAAATGAAGAACGAGAATGTAAGCAGCGGAGAAGCTCCCGACACCTACTAGTGGCGAAGCTAGCCTCGTTTTTTTGTCAAGTCAAGGCGTAGGACAGGTAGCACAGGAGGTTGACATCGTCGTCTGCGTTGTTCTATGCTGGCTCCCCATCTGAGGCAGTCAACAACGGTGCCAAACCAGGCCGTCCACTTCACGAAGCATCTAACCCAACACCTTCCGCCGCTGTCTCTTGCGAATGACTTAATCCCACTATTTTTCTGATGTCTGTAGGAAGGGTCACACAGGTAATAAACCATAAACCACAGCAACTCGAATTCATCTGTCCACACAGCAAGGATTTCGAGTGCACCTTAATACGATCTCCTCCTCTCCTTTCGTTTGACCTTCCCGTTATTGCAGCAACGACAATATTCAGTCATATACGCTTTGACGACCTCAGGTAAACCGTCGATAGGATCAGGAAAAGCAACGAAACATTCGCCGAAACCAACGGTCGATTTGTCGAAACACAGTTTAGTTATCATATTTTCCACTGTGTGCAAGCTCCTTCTCTAAAAATACGTCTACATGGCTGCCAGCCCGAGTCCATTGTAGTAAGAGTTCAATGGCGATACCCACATTTTGCTTCGTAAGACCCGACTTCGTTCAAGTGGAAGCAATGGCTGAGTTCTAGACGCTTAATCCCCACGTTTCCAACACTTTCAAGAACACTTTGTGTTTCGTTCCATCAATCATAAGTACACGACTACGCTACCCAACCATTTGCACGAGCGCGACGTTAGTCCTGAGATAAGCAGAGGCTAGAAAAAGACGGTTTCTGTGAACAGCGCTCACACAATTAATTCACTTACCCACACACACACACCAATTCGTAAGGAACAGTTTAGTAAGAAACTTGTAACTTCTCAAGCAAACATTCAATAGGGAAATTAGAGGAAGAGGTTGAGAAGCAGAGACAGTGCCTCTAGTCAGGGCCCAGCGCGTGCCGTAACACAACATTGTCGTGCAAATCGTGCGAACTGAACACTGCTCACCCGCGTCACGTTCACCAGCCCAGCTTGCAGCTGCATCCGTTCATACGGCAGGCCTAAAACAGCTTGCAACATTCCGCACTTGCGCGCGCGCAAATAAAGAAGAAGAGCGGTCTGAAGCGCGTGCCAAGCACGCGGCAAGACGTTAGGGATGCAAGCAGCAGCAGCAGACTAGTAAGCAAGCAAGCGAGCGAGCCAGCAGGGTGCAGACCACAAGGAAGTGGCCACCACTTGCCTTCGCTGTGCTGCGGACGGGGAGGGGGGGGAGGAAAAGGCGAAGAGAAACGCACAGCGCGCGCACACAAGGTGAGCAGCCGCCCCAGGGTACATGCGCAGCTGCAAGCAAGAGGCCTTGCGCCGCTCACGTAGAAACATCTGCCAAAACATCACCAGATTTTTTTTCTTCAACCCCATTCTTCCTGCGAACATGAGGTAGGGGAAAAGTTCGGGTGGGTGGTTGGGTTGTGGTCGTGGCGATGGGGGGGGGTGTTACCCTCTACTCGCACACCGACGCTTCATATCATCTGTTCGGAGGAAATCAGTTGTTATCACCGATAACCGTGTGACCTGGATCGAGCAAAGACCCACGCACAGATTGCTCAATTTGCATTGGCATCGAGTTCGTTATTTTAATGTTTTTACCCCCCTCCCCTTCCTTAAAGCACCATTTTGAACCACGGGCGAAATATAGTTTCTTCTAAAGCAGTACAAAACAAAACAGCCAACACCAGACAGGCAGTACACTGGCAGGACAAACGCATGCGTACAGTTAATAAAAGCACATGCACTTTTCACCTCTCTTGGGGTTAACCCTTTTCTTGCTATGTGCTGCAAGGATTCCCACAAATCACGAAGTTTACTCTCATGCACTCTCTGCATACCACAAATCAAACCTTTCCCACAACTTGCCAAAACTGTGCAGCTTCCATGATTACAAAATAAAACAATTAACTTCTAGTCGTACGCTGACTAAATGCCATGACATGGACAAGCGCGTCCTACACAACCGACATTAAACCACAGTGACAAAAATCAGTTCACAAATTAACCTTTGACCTTTCTTTGCATTAAACCTCTGAAAACTGCAAAGTGACACAACCTTTCTCTTAAAAATAATAAATAAAAATCCAAGACTGGTAAAGGAGGAGAAAATGTTAGAAATACTGCTGGCCTCTCGCCCCACTCCAGTAAGTGGCAAACAGATAAACACATGAAGGACATGTGGTACTTCGAGATGCAAACTGCCCAAATGGGGCACCTCAGCAAAACTGTTAGGTGCACCCTCAAGTTGAACAAGATGCTGAAGATGGTTTGTAACCCTGGTGAGTACTCTTTAGGACACAGCCACTCTCACTGGGCGAAACAGAAAATCCACAAGTTCACCTGTCGTCTGTGATGTGCTGGTCAGCAGATCCGTTTGCACTGCATGCATGATGCTGGCCTTCTGGGAAGGGTCCACTTCCTTTTGATGCAAATGACCTTGTTGAAGGCAACTTCATATAGTTTAGGGAAATTATGCTTACGTACCATCTCCTGCTATGTCTGACAATTTCCTCCACTCTCATCTCAGTGGAGAGTGTTCCAGTCACCTCCGCAAAAAGTGTTTTATCTTCTATTTTTAAAAAAGAGCTCTCAATAAGAAACCACATTAAATGCCCCATGCTAAATGAACAATCATATTTTTTCCTGCAAAATACAAAGCAGACAACTGCTACTAAGCTTAGTCTGTGACGGTCTTTTTGGCTCTGGTTCTTATAAAGACATTACACAGATATATCCCCAATCCCACACACTGCTGTTTCTTTCCTTTCCTCAAATCCCTGAAAAAATAGTAATGCTACAGTACCAGAGCTGACAAATAACTGTAAGATCATCCTTACCTTCACAATCTCCAATCCGTTTGTTTTAATATTGATACTTATTCTGAATATACCAAGTTGTAATTAGATAAAGGTATGAACTAACAAGTTGACACATTCTTTACGACCCAATGCACATGAAAAGGACGATAACTCTTGCCAAATAAGTGTTTAAATAACTAAGAAGCACATGTCAAAGTTATCTGTGGCCTCACAGAATCATGTTTTGTCACACACAGAAATGGGGGTCAAATCTGACCAGAATATACAGTTCTGTTCTTTAGCTGGCAAAGGTCAACACCTTGTAATTAAAAACATGTGTTGGCCACATTCTCTCAAAACAGCCACACCAATATCATGAAACGGACGAAGAAAATTTAAAAAACACAAAGATTGATCAAACTGGAAAAATAGAGTATACAAACCAAAATTTAGCATCCACTCCTGTGCTACCATTATGTCCAGTGCAAAATGTTCATTCACTCATTTGCAAGAGTAAGCTTTGTCTATGCACAAGTACTGTTGTATGCTGATAAAATGTTTTATATTTTATGTATATATGTACAAAAGTCACACTTTTTCACATTAAAAGGAAAAGTAGCAACATTGCGCTTTAAATTCTAGCATGCACTCATGCCTGACCACTCACACACACAAATGATCATGTACAGTGGATGAAATTACAAAAACAAAATGACAACAGTATCTTAATTCACTTACTACATCATTAAATGCTAACCTGAGCTTATAGTCATTTTCAAACTGTGTGTTTAGTTCATTAAAGAAGCTAAAATGGTTTTCCATTACCAGAATGTGTTTGATCACTGCAATTTTCCCCTTGATTCTGAAAAAAAGTAATAATCCCATCTGCCACCTCAAAAGCTAATTGGGCCATGCCTCATTAACATAAGTTTGATGCTATTGCATTGTCTGTGAACTTCAAGCAAAATTTTTGACAGCTTAAAGTTCAGCTTCAGCAACTTTGAGCTCAAGGGAAAGACAAAGGTGGCTTTAATGATAGATTCTCAAGTTCTTGATCCCTTCCACTCAAAACAACATTCAGTTTACTTACAATCATGTACAAAACATAGTTCTTTGATGGTTTGTGGAGGTCTTCATGTTTCTGTACTCTTTTGGGATGGAAAACAAACTGCCCTAATTTGTGTGCATATTCTTTCTCTCTTTCTCACACACATACACAATTTCTCTTCCACAGTGATTGACATATTGAACATGCAGTTGCTTCAATGGCTCTTGGTGTTACTGTTTAATAACTTCATCCTAAGTCATGCTATCTTTTCAAATCTATGTCAGTGTTTCGAAGATCACACTTAAGAGACTGAAAGAGAGCTTGTACTGGAATGGTGCCAATGATGTCACTCAACAAAATATGGCTTTCATTTTTTTTTTTAAAGACATGATTGTAAATAACCAACACTGATTTTGAGCAGAAATGTTTCTTCAGCTCAGCATCTCCCATTTAAACCAAACTTCTGTTGTGATACCCTTAAACTTCATGTTGGACTCAGGTGAGTCTTTGAAAAGGCCAATCACACCATTTTTTTTCAAGCTATAATCACATCATGTGGAAGGCAAGGAAAAACATAGGATAAGAAAATCTGTTTATTCATACAAATTCCCACCATGTGTTTTTGACTTTTCTAAATTACTTTATGGTTGGTAAATTGAAAAAAACCCACCATTGATGCACGTAATAGCACAATAGTAAATTTTTATTTCAACCTTTTAGTTTCCCTTCCTTCCACAATACATAATAGCTGCTATATTTCCTCAAATCTAATGTAACATTTCAAGTACTTTTGCCATGCCAGCGCCCACACATACACACACATAGAAATTATCTGATAAAGCAGTTTTTAAAACTCACTTTTAACAATTTCTTTAATATGTTTTCTGAATCATTTAACTATTTTCAACCCCTCATCAGCTCTATTAACATTTATCACTAGTGCTGTTTTAAGGCTTTTAATTTCAATAGTGAACACTCAAAATAGTTTAGGTAAAAAAAAAAGCATATGCAAGTGAATGATGGTGTGTAAACTCACTCTTTCTCAAAGCATGTGGTTAGTGTGACTATTGCACAAAGTTCATATACTATGTAAAATCTTTGCTTTCTTTTAAAACCAAAAACATAACACTACATGCCGTGTAAAAAAGACTGTTCTAAAACAACCTAAAAACACTAACAACCTGTAGTTCACATGCTCTGTGGTCCTCTGGCATAACAGGCAGGCACAAGGCCAGGCTTTACGATCACATCTTCTTAAACTCACAACAGACCTGCTTCAACATTCTGGATAAGGACATCAGCAACAGAATGCAAGCCCACATACAAATCATGTATATAAAGTATTGCCAGTAACAGTGACAAAGAAGCCCAGCTGAAAAATGAAGCAAAATGTTGCAAATCAGAAGAGGAATGGAAGCAGTGGGGTGAGGAGAAACCTACAAAAGTATATGCAATTCATGCTCACAGCACAGAGAAGTAGTTGGTGGAGGTGGCTAAGGGATAGGATAAGAATGAACGAGACAGGTTAAAGAACAACCAATGAAATTTATAGCGGTGGTCAAACATTTCACTAAGACTGGACGGTGATACCAACAAAAGAGCTAGAGGCTGGGTGGTTCATTACCGGAGATGTCCACTTAAATAGCCAGTGTCTTTCTCATTGTGAAAGACTGGGCAGAGGCAGAAAATCTCAGTGTCAAATACTGGTTCTAATAACATTAAAACAAACACTGAGATGAAACTGGCACAAAAAAGCCATTTAAGCAAAATGCTTTGATGCTTGCACTGTCTGCCAAAGTTTTAATCAAAGAAAGCAGGAGCAATGTGCTGCTCTGAAAACAAATAAAATAAACAACAACAACAACAAAAAAAAGAGAGCAAAACTTCTACAGCAAGGTGTTAAGAAGCATTATCATGACACATCAATCCTTCTTCTACATCATGCCTGAATCAACAGAAATCAATCTAGACTTCTTACGGAAAATAAATGTTAAACTAAGAACATGGTGTGCCTACAGGCACAGGTCCTCAGAGTACATCCTTTATTTATATTAAAAAAAAAGAAGATGCATACATGCATAAAAAACAGCTCTTTTATAATTTCTACTCTTGATCAACTTCATATTTCATAAACAATCTTTCTGAAAATATACAGATGGAGCCTATTTGAATGGCTTTAAATAAAACAGTATATATGTAGTAACAGCTGCAAAATACTTTTAGCCCTTTGCCAGAAATGTGAACATGGCACATGGATGAAAACCAACATCCACGCCACTAGCGTTAAATACATGCAGTTTTAAAACTCTTTAATTAAATGAAGGAGAAATCTGCTGGTGGTGGAGGGGGTGGAGAGAGAAAAACCAGACCTCCACACCCTTGTAGATTGTGAAGTTTCTAAAACAGTGGACTACAAAGTCCTAATTTTTCGATGCCAAGACCTGACAGTGCCATGACAACCAGCAGACTTTTGTAGCAATAGATAAAAATCTAAAAACAGTGACCCTGAATAAAACAGAATTGAGCTTGAGTGAAGAATGGGATAGAAAGTTCTGAAGAAGAGTGAAAATAAGATGCAAGGACAGTTCGCATTATTTGAAAATTTTAAAACTTTCTCTGCTAAAAGAAGTTTTCTTTCTTTTAAGAATGGACAGAGATATAAAATTATGAGGCTAGCTTACACAGAATGGCAGAGGACTTGGCTGGTGGCAGGGAAGAAGAATACTGAAGAACAGATAAGGAGGGGGCAGGGGGGTTCATAATTCGAAAATATAAAATATAACTCTCATTAAGAGATCAACAGGTTTTAAAACACTTTTGATACCCAACTGTACAAATTGTATAGTGTTATGTGCACTGTCTTGCAAATGAAACATACATGTCTGCACTCGCATGCACACACACACACACCCACACGCATACACATGCTTACAGAAATAAACATTCTAACAGAAAATTAATGCATGCATGCTGGCATTAAAAAGAAAATCTAATAAGCAATCTCTCTCAAAGAGGGATGGTAAATGGCAAGATATATACGATTGTATACATGTACATACAACAACAAAATGTCTGAAACAACACTAAAACCAATTACGTAACTATTTTATCATGGTCAGTCACCATAATCAAAGGACCTAAATATTTATCGTACAAACCAAAGAAAGGGATAAGCAGAGAACACGGAAATAAAGGTATGGTGAAGGCATTACTGCTGAAAACACATGGGAAACTAGTCTCCACATTATCACTGTGTATGAAAACAACCAAAATCATCACAAACACATGAAAGGGAAGGATGATACATGTCAAAGATTTTCAGTCTATGATGCAAGACAGATAATGCTGGGACTATGACAGCCTTTTGAACCTTACATTATTGGTTACACATGGCTTCTGGCACATGGGTGCTAGGCAGTCATTTGTAAGAGAAACCTTTTCTCCTCACCTCTGTACTTGTTCTGCAAATATGTGCAGAATTCAAGTGTCCCCAGAATCAAGTGAACAAGTCTTCTGAAATGCGTGAGGAAACGAACTGTGCTTTTGCGTGGATGTGTACATCTGTAAGCATATTTTGCGTATGGTTTACCACAACACCAGGTCTTGTCATGCCGATGCTTTGCTTTCCACAAAATTAAAAAGTCAACCATGCACTGAACAAGACAGTGGCAAATTTTGCCTCACAACACAGAAAAGCTTCACTCATCAACAGCACTGCAAATTAACTCTTTTTTGCTTCAGTTCTCTCCCTTCCTCTAAAAACAAGCTTCCAGAAGGCTCAGACATGGAAAGAGAGTCTTGTGCATATCCTTGTTGGGTGAGGGGACAGGTGAAAGTAGATCAACCAAAAGTAGGAAAAAAAAAAAAAAGAAAAAGGAACACAGGCATTATGCTGCCTTGTGGCGGCCTCCACACAGCCCACAGGCAGTGCCGCACCGGTGGCATGCATGCAGAGGAAAATAGCACCATAAACAGGGTATGAAGAATGACAGTATTGTCAGTACAGTCCACTTCTTGCAGTTGGAGTCATCTGTGGTGTCGCATTCACACGGGTGTCTAAACTCACCGTCCGCGTCTGATAAGCAATGATAAATCAAACATTTTGTGCACCATACACAAGTCACACACTCGATGCAACGTGTGACCGTGTCAGGTGCACTGTCACAACTTCCTCGGTGATTTTCCTCTATGTTGAACATGACACGGCAGTGTTTGCACCTTGCCTTCTGACTGACCAGCCTCCGACACTGCTCGCTTTTGTGCTTTTTATCCTTAGTCTTTATTGGAAGTGGCGGGTACGGCTGGGACGTGATGGGTTGCTTTTTTGTGGATGTGCTTTCTCGCTTGGCTGGAGGTTTCTGAACAGGTTCCAAGCTGGGGTAACTATACTCATGAGGAGCACCTATTTTGTTCTTTGCAAAGATCACATAGGGCTCATCTTTGTAACCATTACCATCACCATCCAAAAGTCCCATATCCGATTTTCCACTGAGGGACGTGGGCTCATCAGATCGAACCCACACATCATCTCCACCACTCCAGCTCTCCACGCTATCTGATTTGCACGGGGAACTCTTTTTACTTCCCAGCGTCCCCGAAGTGTCTTTGTCAACATTGCGTCCTGAAGTCGTGCCACTACTTCCATGGTTGCCGACAGGCTTGTGCTGGGGAGGAGAGATATAATGTATGCGGTGGAGGTGATGGTGATTGGCTTGATAAGGATGAGAGGAAAATGAGAAAGGATCACTTGTTCCAGGGGGCACAACTGATGAAGGAGAGTGGTGAGAAGGGCTACTTGTGGTGGTGGAGGTGGTGGATGCGGACTGTGATGAGCTGTTCTTTCTAGTCATAGGTAAGTTGACCATCTGCAATTAATAACATAAGTAAAATAAATAAAGGTGATCATGGATTTTTGCAACTTCACTTTTTACACTTTACTATGTAATAAGAATGAATTCAATGCCTGGAAAACAAAATAAGATTTTATAAAACCTGCAATAATGTGCATCAAAGGAAAAAAGATGCATCTATAAATTATTCAGACATAATTTCAATCTTATACAGTTGTAATATGTTAAATACATCTGAGATGCATTGCTAAAAATGGTGCCTAAAACATCTGCCATGTAAAAAAAAAAATATTTCATTATCTTCCACAAGGATTCTCACATCCATCAACAGAGTTAATGTAGTTGTAAGTTTACAGAAATTCAGTAAAACTAGAATGGACAGTCTATATTCCTATATTAGATCTAAAATTATACCACCACTTTATTATTTTTCAGTGTTACAAGGGGAGAGAATGCTGTAAAATGAATAATCTCTTGTCCTCCGGTCCCTCAACACCCACCACCACACGAATTAATATACAGGCCAAGCACTTAAGATTTTGCTGTGTCAGCAACAAAAGGTCTTGTGGCTACCCCTTGCAACAGACAGACGAAGTGTAAAAATCCTGTACAGAAACAAAATAACGAAAAGAAAAAAGTAGCGACAGCATACTGACTGTCATAGTGATTTAAGTTTTGTTGGTTTTACATCCCCCCTCCCCCAATAAAATCTATAAATAAAGTAGTAAAGAAAAAAACAAGGAGAGGGCAACAGATGAGGAAAAATGATGTCCAAGTTCAGTGAATATTTTTTTGTACATTGGCAAAATATATTAATAAACTGCTGCATAAGACATACATTTGTAACATGAATGTTTTCAAGAGAAGAAATTTATCAATGACATCCAAATACCTATGTTTTTAAAACCTGGAAAATATATAAAGGAAGAACTAAGCTTCATCACTGTTGATGTAAATACTAGTCCTATTAATATTCTGCACCTATAAATATCCTTCAATTTTGAAAAAGTCAACAGCCTAATTCTGCCATGGTTGTTTCCATTAAACCTGCTTTATTTTCAGTTTACTCTAACCAATTTACTTGTGCAATACTTTAATTTATTTGAAATTATATGACTATTTTGATGACCTTCCTTCAGTGAACATGCCCAACATATAAAACAGACATGCTTTTAACAGCTGCATGTTCTCAAAATATTGATTCCACAGAGTTTGTCTTCATTAATAAAAAAAATCTGAATTGCAACAGCTCAGGGGAAAGATATTTTTATTCCAATTTGTGAAGTCAATGAAGGCATATGTGGGCACACAAGTCTCCAGATTTGTCTTCAGTTTTAAACTTGAAATATAAAACTGATCAGCAACCGTGTTAAAAAAAAGGAAACCATGTTGTAGGAAAATAATCAGTATTTGCTCTATGCAGAGAATCATGTGTACTTCAAAGGGTAATGCCTTAAAAATGCATCTGCCAAAATACAAATGCTGTTGGAGGTGTTTCAAACTCACCTACTTTTATGAAAAGCCAAATATATAACTCTTGTCATGGCAGCTTCCATTTTTTTTATCCTCATTCTCACCTTGAGTATAAGATCATCTTTCTTTGTTGTAATGTCAGGTTTCACAAGCTGACAGGGTTGTTTTATGCGCAGTTTTAAGAACAATGAGAAAGTGCGGAGGAAGCGGTGCAAGCAAGCTTAATGTTTTACATACTTCATCAAACACAAAGGATAACACCAAGCAGGCTTGCACTATATGGGTGCATATGCACAAAAAGCTATATGTTAAGAACAAAACTTATGCTTATCTTCATGGATTTTTTAAAATTAAACACTACATCATGCATGGAACAAAGTAATGAATTAAAACATTCTACCGCTCTCTAAATCTTTTCACCAATTAAGTATTTTTGAGGATTTTTTGTGTTTACCTGAAAGACTCTTTCTTCTCCTTCATTTGTATAACCTGAAAAAAGAGATTGAAAAAACAAAAAAGTTAACAAAAACCCTAATATACAACAAATAAATATTTAAAAATACCCCCAAAGTGGAAGAAATTGTACACAAATAAAATTAACAATTGAATCTTCAAAATATGTTCATTTCTTGGGTAAGCATGTCACAATACTGATCTCTTATGTAACAAATGCTTATTTACTTTTGAGCAAAATTATTCTAAATCATAGATTTTTAGTTTTCATCATGTTTTTCGTCACTGAAGTGTGTTTTTTCAAGGTAACAAAATATCAAATACTACACATTTCAGAAAAAGGTGTTTCAGGCCATTCAAGTTTTTTTCTAAGGATCTGTTATTGAACTTTAAATAAAGGTCATTCAAGTTTTAACCGTTCTGGGAGTTTTGAAAGAACACAAGTGATTACAGTATAAAACTGCAATGCCAAAGCCATATCTTGATCTGATTGATACCACCATGTGTTTGTAAAGTGCATGCCAAAAGGAAAATAACAGAAAATTGTAACAAGTGAAAGCATAATGTCCTGTATCGTGTAGAATCAGACAGACTCATGATACGAAAACTAGTGTTCACAATAATAAAATAATCAACACTGTAAAGTCAAATTAGACCATATTAATAAAGAATTGTTTTCTAATGAATTATAAGGATGAACAGAGAATGACAAATAAAAAAATTGAAATCTCGTTACTTAAAAAAAAAAATCAAGTTATTTGCCGTTGCCACACATACCTTGAAAGTATCCAGGTTTCTTTTAGATGTTACTAGCAAAGTTTGATGTGAATGAACTTAAGATTATGAAAAGATATTACTAGCAAATCAGTTTGACATGAATGAACTTAAAAGATTACACGAGTGGAGCTGAGCAGACTTTGTCTCTTTTGTGTATTTAATTTCTGGAAGATCTACTAGTCAGAATTGTCTCCCTTTACCATCCAGATGGGTCCTGAACTTCATTTAATAGGCGTGATACCAAGTCACACCAGAAAAAGGGTACTGGGAGGGGTATTGTGGAGGTGAAATAGGTTTAGATTTTGAACAGCAAGTCTGTACAATAGCAATCTATTTTATGTTCCATTCATTATTAACTTTAAGAGATAAAAAGACCACTAGATTAGATCGATGTGTAAAGTTATTATTGAGGACGGTGACGTAGAAGAATATGTGTGTGTATGAGCGCGCCTGTGAGAGAGAGAAAGATTAAACATATATATACATTTATATATGAGGATACGAGTGGGTATGTGCATGCATCTGTGACTTAGATAAGAATGAGAAGGGCAGAAATATCAAAGTTTACATGTGTTTATATGCTTTGATTAATTTGATTACAGATGCAGATATACATTAAAGGGCTAGAAAGGAAACAATGAGTGAACAATACAGAAAATTGGTTTTTAATATATTAGCTGTTGTAAATCGAACAGTGAAATGTGTGTATATAGGTATGAGTAAGAGACTGTAAAACTGTGTATATACATATATACATATATTTTTTAAATATCTCAATACCCCTTAGAGGGTGACAGATAAAGAAGTAATCATGAATCTTGATGCAGGTGCTAAATCAGAAGGCATACATGATCATAGTTTGTTATTTTAATTTTTAAAAAAGCCTCATCCTGTACCTTCATTGAGATCGGCAACAGCGTGACGGATGCCATGGTCAAAAGCTTTTGCATCGTCGGATCTTTCAAAGGTCAGACCAAAGCGCTTCTCATCAGTATTCCAGTGATGAAACTTGGGGTTGGCCTTTGTGTACTGAATATCTTTCTTCAACACACAGTTTAACACCACCTTTGGGGAAAAAAAGCAACTTTTTAGCCCAACATATACATCTTGTATTTCTGCAGACTTCTTTTATTATCTGCTTATGCTATTTATTAATTGGATAAAATTCAGACTTTTGCGATACACTGCTTATACACCAAGGACCTCACACTCTTAGCACTTGGTTTGTTGTCATTGCTGCTGCAAATGCATAGACTTTGTATACATAAAAAACTTCTCACCACAAGGCCCTTAATCATACTGTAGCCTTTTACATGATAAATGATTATGACATGTAAATAAAGAACAAGGGGCAACCATAACTAATTTTTCAAGATATCTGGCAAAATAGACACTGACCAACTTAATAAAGCCCAGTTCCTTCAGTGTCCAAGCAACAAGTGTCTAATAGAAATGGTAGTTTGATACAGGTTTTCGTGCAGTATTATATGATAAAACCATATTCTGTATGCCATTTAGGGTTGTGGCAGATTTGCCCATTAACTTCACTAAGTCACCTACACTTTAGTTGGAACCTCCTGATGATTTCCTCACACTATTTGGAAGACCCAAGAAAATTCATGTTGGCATGACTTTTAAAAGTGCCTTTGACAGAAAGAACACGTGGCAACTTTTAAAGATTTAAGAACTGGGTTTTCCCCAGAGATGCATCCATGTGTACTGAATGAAGAAATGCCAACAAGCTAAATGTTCTGGCACAGACTGTCCTGACGTTCTTATGTGCATGATACGGATTTTAGTTTATCTGCAAGTCCTTTTCAAAGACATAGTACAAGCAACTACCAGTGAGGTTAGTCCATCCTTGATTTCCAGCAATGAAAGGAAAGGGGGCACCTTTAATGATGTATAAACTTGTTCTATTAAAGAGGCACTGTAACGGTTTACAAAAGCGTTTCCCTTTAATGACATCAAAATTAATGAACACAGAGTGCAGACTTTGATCACTCATCTGCACAGCATGAGTCAAAACATGATGAGCTACACTGCATTTATTTCCAGCAAAATCCCCGCTTCCTAGCTTTTAATGTGATTGCATCTATTACCTTTTCATCTCATTTGATGTTCAACAGGAATATAGACAAGCATGGCTGAGATCTTAGGTGCGTTCAAGTGTCTGTGTGTCATGCAAAATGGAGACGATACATAAAGGTAAGTCAAACACAAAATTAAGTTCAAAGATTCCGACAGGATACACAAATCTAGTGTTCTTATTAAAATGTGATGAACGTGAATTTTTCCTATTAGAAATCCATTTAAAGATTGACTTAGTAACTTTTAGATTCAATGAAGGCCCCACCTATGTGAGAGTACATATCAACTCCTTCCTTACATTTTGCTTCTGCAGGAGCAAAAGTCTTGACAATCACAGTGACTGTTTCACACACTGTAATGCGAACTAGGTAGTGTCACAAACACATCGTGTTGTGTGAAAAAAGGGAAGAAACTTTCTTTCAGGCGTTGTTTTACTATAAATTACTTCTCCTAAAGAGCTAAATAGTCAACCAATCAGGTACTTAATTATATTTGGAAATAGGCAACAAGTCAGTTGGTCAAGAGCCATGTTTGAAACAGCTGCCAGCTACTCAATGTAGCAATGATTTGTACTCCAGCTGCCAAAATGACAATATAATAGTAAGCAATATTTGTAATCCAATGTATATTCTAATAAAATATTTAATTGTTGGACACTTTTACGTTTGTATGCATTGTGATTTTTTTTAAATGTATACCTTTTAGTATACTTTCATGATAGGAGCTCTCCATTCAATTAAGCTACCATCTTTCATTTCCATTCAGTACTTATAGCACAACTATGCCTCCACCACCTGCCCCCCCCAAAATAAAATTCTTGCAAATCAGATCGCTTAACTGTTTAAGAAATGCTCTTTAATCCTCTTGGTTCAAGATAAAAATGAACATTACAATGACTAGCTTATAACTGAAGACTGCGAAGACGACAGTGGGTGAAATTTGTTTTGTTTTTTTTTATTATTGCTGCTCTGAGATAAACATTAGACCAAGAAACCAAGACATTTTTGGAAAAGAGAAAACTTGAACTTTGCAATAAAAAGTAATGAAAATCGCTTTGCTCGTGCTACCCGGCAAGGCCACAAATCGTGGCTTTTCGAACCAAGAGGGCTACACAGTGTCAATGTTGGCTGTAGGTTGATAGGTGTAAATACTGGAACATATTGTACTTCTTGCCACCACTACTGTCTTAGAGTTCAATAGCTTTATTCTTCATCCGTTCTGGTATGAACGTTCCTTCCCTTTTTAAGTCAAAATTACAGATTGTACTGCCAATACTTACTGTGAAGAACAAACGCCTAATAATGTAAAAGATGTAAAACATAATGTGTAAATTTGTACAAAGCTGAGATCAGCTTCTCCATTCAATAACATGTATTAGTCATTCTGAAGTACCAGGAATACAATCAGAGAGAAATGGCGAAAAGCTTGATTAATTTCATCACTAGCGTTCATTAACATATAATGGTTCAAAGTACCTGGAAAACATGTTATAAATCTACATAACATAGGCTGAAATACTATCTTGCTAGCCAAGTAGGATCTATAGTATCTGGATCTTTATTAGAAATTATACCTGACACTACAATATGAACCTCTGAGTTTCTTCCCCTCCAAAAAAAATAAAAATAAAATAAAGATAACAAGATGCATCTAAATTTCACAAATTCCTCTAAATAGGTGTCACGTGAAGATCAACATGAATTATATCTCAACCACCCAGTATACAAGGTAAATGAAAAACCAACAATTTCATCATTGGTAATAAATTAGTTTTGTGGACATTTCTTGCTATGTGAATGCTTCACATATTTATGTCACCACAAGGTCTAAATTCTTAAACTGCATAAAATAATTTTTGAAAAGTTCTAAATCCAACCCTCCTCATTTCCCAAAACAAAAATTAAAAAACCCCAACAGGTAGAACTATTTAATTGTATTACTAGCAGTTTTCAGAAACCCAGTTAAAATTATCTTGTTGGAATTTTTACTGGGTTTTAGATCATCCCCATCCTATTAACCTGTTGGGAGATGTATCGAAAAAAGGTACACATCAGTGTATGTAATAATACTCATTTTCTAGATTTCAGACATTAATAAACTGCATTATCATATGTTTTTATACATGTCTGTGATACTAACATCTGATAAGCAGTAATGACGAAATATGTTTTCATGTTCACGATATTACAAAATGTCTTTTGTGATGAGACATTTGACCTCAACTCTTTTGCATCAGACCCCCTGATGCCACCAAATTTGTTAATTTTCAGAACACCTTGGAAAATTTTCTTTACATGATCTGGAGATCTCTTGTGCAACTTAACCGACACAAATTTTTAGGTGGCGAAACATCCTGGTAGGAACTGATACAAGGTAAGGCATGGGCAATAAAAAAAAAATACTTATGGAGACTACAAAAACTTTGTCCTTTTCTGCAGATATCAATAGATTATGGCAAATGAATTTTTTTCAGTAAATTTTAGCATCTGATTAGCAACTGTTTATTAAATAGCTGGTTTAAAATTTTGTATTCTGCACCTGCAATCAATTGGGGCAAAATCATGCTAAGTGCACCAAAACAATGCACTGATGTCACAGGCTATTCTGCCATTAACTAATTAAATTAAGTAAATATCAAATATATCTGATAAATCCTTTGCTGATGACACTCAGCTGTATACTAGCTGTTTTCCTTCTCAGGCACACACTGCTATCCAGAGCATCCGAGATTGTATTTCTGATATTAGACTATGAATCACCCACAACAAATTAAAACTAAATGACAAAAAAAAGAAGCTTTTATATTTTCAAAGAGGTGAACCAGAGTTTACCCCTCACTGCCTGTCTCTGTTTGGGTAAGCGATGACAATGTTCCTTTTGTCACTTTAACACATAACTTAGGATACATAATGTCTGCTGACATGTCTCTTGATAAGAATGTTTCTCACACCTCCATTTGCCATACTCTGTCCATCTTAATCACTAGAATTCTCATCTGCTCCATTGTTCTGTCTAAACTAGACTACTGCGACTCTCTTCTTGCTGGCTGTCCACAGTACCTCATGGATAAGCTTCAAAAAGTCCAGAACTCAGCTGCTCATCTCATCGCAAATCTGAACATGTTATACCACTTCTTCACTATCTTCATTGGCTACCAATTAAAGCTAGAACAGACTACAAGCTGTCAACTCTATGCTATGGATTCTTGGAAGGCTCCTCCACCCACTACTTTACTGAAATCGTGTCTGTCCACACTCCTGCCTGAAACCTTTGCTCCTCATCAGACTCCACATTCTTTACCCCCCTCCCACAAAGAAAATCACATAGGGACAATGGATGTTCTCCCTCAGTGCTGGTGAGCAGTAGAACTCTCTTCCACATCACATTTGCCACTCTGACTTGAAGACTACATTCAAACTCTCGCTGAAAACATCTTTTCACAAAGTACTATCCCTGAATTACCATTCTTAACTCCCTTGCAATACTGTCTGTCATGCTAACCATCATGTAATGACTCCATCTCACACTGTTTACAGTAACTATATCCCTTCATACCTTCATCCATTGCTTTACATTCTACTCTTGTACCTCATCTTCATGTTTTTTAGTGTGCCTATTTGTATCTCACTGTCAACTGTCTGTTATCTTTCATGTATCATTATTGGTCTGCACAGAGAGTGCGATTTATCTTGGTCGTGATGCTGAATGTTACAAGATCACATTATTATTATTATCAACAGTTCAGAAATGTACTTTAAGAAACTGAAGCAGCTAAGCAAGAAGACGACAAAAATAGACAAAGACTCACTTAATGGCTTTGCTTGTCAAATAGTGCAAGAGATGTAGTATTGGAAGCAAGTTATATATCAAGTGACTGGTTTTCAAGATGAATTTAAATGTAACATGTTTTGCACATTACAGTTATATATAAAGCCAACATTCCTTTCTCTTTCCAGGTTTGAGGATGTTAATGGAAACAATCTGATATTTCACAAGAATGCATTTTCATTTTTTTCCTTTCTCACCCCCCCCCACCCACAAGAACAGTATATTGAAATATAATTAAAATGTAGCTTTAACTACTGTGAAATGTTTAATGTTGCTTGCATATCATACTGCTCTTCATGAAAGAATTCTGCAATCTTTTCTCAATAAGATATCTCACTAATGTATATAAATGTATATAAAAGTTTGAACTACAAAGACTGACTGGTTTCATAGTTAATATATTTTCATACACATCTTTCTTCTTAAAATATGCAGGTGGTATTATTAATGACAGCACTGACAGTGCTGACAAAGAATTGAATGGTCCAATACTCATTCATCAGCCTTAGTCAGCAGCAGAAGATGTCATGTTTGTAAGGCAGGTAGAAACTTGGAACCTCATGTTTTACTAAGAAACCACATTCTACCTGTAACAGCATATTTCTTGCTATATCTAACTCTTTGGTACAAAATAAAAACTCTGAATGACTTGTGTGACTCTTCACAATTAAGAAGATAGTGGTTATGCTAACATACTAAAAGTAAACAGTATGGTAATATAACTAGCTTCTCAGTCATGAATAATTAAAGCTGATGTCAGCATTCAGCAACAGTACAACAATGCTCCCTACACTTGAATTTTTGACAGCTGACACTTTCTGTACTTTATCAAACACACTTTGCACAGCCATGCTATGGCATAGGGTGAAGGAGATTGGCTGCTCACCAAACTGATGACAGTTCCTATGCTTCGGCTGTGGCAGCTCTTCAAAAGGTGAGCCATGGCATTTTTATTAATCTTTCCAAAAAACTATTTTTCTTGTAATTTTTATATTCAACTTTGAAGGCATTATTGTTATGAATGGAGTTCTACAGCATTAATGTTCCTCAGTTGGTATGGCTTCTAAGGATGATCTGCAGGCTGTGATAGATGGGGAATGCTTGAAATGGAAATATACTGGCTTAAAGGCCTCTAAAACAAGAAAATAAGTACTCACTGATTTGTCTGCAATGCGCTCCCCTTGAATAACATACTCTGTTCTGAGATCACTGTTGGAGGGGCTTAGGCGAGAATACTTGCACAGTTTGACAGTGCTGAGCCCCCCTCCACCCATTGGGACCCAGCATTGTGTGGAATCGTCCCTTGTCATCACCTGAGCCTGCACCTCAACGAGGTAGTCCCCACTGAAACAGAATTAAACAAATTATAGCACTATACATAGTCTTTCTACCTTTTATGTGTATCACTTCTGGAAGTCAAAAGTGACACACCACAAATAACCATTATGTGCATTGTTCCTATAGTGATGAGAGGGCATGATATATGACTTCAACAAAATGTCAGCAAACAAAACAAAATCTGATTAAGGCTTGCATAGCTTGCTGTAAACAATTTAACGACAGACATTTTCAATCCACCTGTGTTGCTTCTTATGAGACCTCATGATGTTGAAAGCATGTCTTATAAGCACAAAAATGCAGCTCAAGCTAGAGCAAAAAACAAAATTCCCTTCTCAAAAAGCCTGCACACTTCTCTAATTACAGTTAAATGACTTGGGACACATATCATGTATGTAATAATTTTACCAACATTGCTAACTCAAAAAGTAGAAATTGGTGCGTTAAATACTGCCACTTTTTGTCTCTTCTTGTATTCTTCTGAAACTTTCTTATGACAAAAACCTACCAGCATGAGGTTAAATTAATCAGAAAGTATATTTCTAAAGGAGAATCATCTTCCATGACATCTACCTGTGGTAAATCTAGAGTGATGACACTTGGCAAAAAAGGTGAACACTATTAGCACCAGTTTAAATAAGGACAAAAAATATAACAGATTGTTTCCAGCAAACACCAAGATGCAAATGGCTATATAATTGTAAGTGTGATACATTAATACTGTTAACAGTGATATGCAGCACCATGTACCAGTCTAGTGAATGGTACTTGCACAAAAAAGTTACAAGGCTGGTAAACATAATGAAATAATACTGTGTACTGAACACAGTCTGACATTGCAGTCAACCAGAGGAAAAGCATTTCTACTGCACAGACAAGAATAATCAGGTATAACCATTATGCATCCTTCTCCATGAATATCTGCACCTGTTACAACAGGCTCATCACTCCATCTTTCTGTAAAATGTGGGAAACTGTAGACAAAATTAATATCTAAGGAAACAACAAATTCATAAAAAAACTGTGCCTCCACAGACTTCTATAAAGAAATGGGGAAAAAAATCTAATAGGAATCATGCTCAGTAAACTTTTCTATATTTCAAAAAGTGTAAGTACCTAAAATCATGGCATTAACATGTCCACTGTTGAATAACAAACAACATTTACTCCAGAGAATCTAATCAATTTAGCTACACTCCCCAACTTCAGACCAAAAAAAAAAAAGATGATGAAAAGAAGAGGCCATGGGAATCTCCCAACCATTACCTTGAAAGAATGGAATTCACCATCTATCTGGCTTCAAAATACCTTAACTGCAAAAGGGACACATCAGTTTTTGTTGAAACGGGGGAGGAATTCTGTAGGGCCTCACAGAAATTACTGCCTGCTGAATGCTTGGGAGTGGCGGCTGGGCCGGCAGCAATACTTTAGGTACGGCATCTTAGCAGCTGACCCACCTACGTGGGTGCCACTGCCCTGCGCTTCACCTGACACACCAACTTCCTGCTGCAGCCTGGGCGCCGCGGTGCTTCACTGGTGTTATGGCTCTCCGTGTACGCCTACCACAGGAAGCCGATTTACTGGGTATGGGTGGCTCTACCCTGTTCATCAAGGTAAGCAGCTCCACTCTGCCAGGCTTCCATCTTTGTCTTTGATCTGTGGCCAGCAGACGCCGCGCGCAGGATACTATGGGTGGTAGTGGCGAAATGTGTGTGTGTGTGTGTGCACGCACTGTGCATGCATGCTAGAGAGAGGGAGGGAGAGAGCACCACTCTCTACAAATGAATTAATAACAGAGCTAGACAGCTGAACCTGTCACCTAACTCTTTAACTGCTAGCAACTGTGTACAGATAACTAGCACCCAAACAATACACAGAATAAGGCAGATTTTAAAAAAATAGTGCTGACACAAGACTAAAGATAATGTAGTTTTTTTTTAAAAAACTAGCATGGTGGTCACCAGCAGCTCAGTTTCCACAAATATGATTACTATTCAAAGCAATTACAATCCTTCAAAATGCCAACACTTTTTAATGTGTTTATATTCATTTAAAAGCTACATTTTTCAGTGTGCTATACCTGCATGAGGCAAACATATCCAGTTCCTCAAATTTAATATCTTTAAAACTCACTTTTTACCAGGATGGAATCACAGCAAACTACAGTTATTTTGTATTCACCACTAACCACCTCCCCAATCCAAGAAAAAGAGAAAAAGAATGCCTTACAGTAGTAAGTTATGTTAATAAATCAATTAGTAAAGTTTAAAAATGCAAGCACCTGCAAACATTGTATTTCTTTTGATGGTTCTAAAGCTATCTGTACTAAGCCACTGCACCTACAAATGCCACAAAATGGAGACAAAATGTTTATAACAACTAGACGTTTTGGGTGAAGCTCCATCTTGGTAAAGGCCAGCTGAAATTGTGCAGAGTTAAAGGCAGGACTATGTACTCATTTTCATCCTGACTAAACTGCATGGCCTAGAGGAGGTGACTAGAGCAGTATGGTGGGAAGTATTCCACATACATAAAAACCGGAAATGGTGAGGCATAAATTACTTTACAGTGTCATTCTAAAATTACACACTATTCCCTGGAAGCCAAACGCTGCCAGCTGGAGCTTTATTATTGCGTATTTCTCGCTGTGAGAGAAAGCCTATATTTCACAGCATAAAGATGAATGATCTGAAATCTGAAAATTACTGTCAACTTCTGCATTAATGCAGTATGCTGAAAATGTCAGAAACTATGCAGAAGAATTAAAGGGAAACTTGTGGCTACCAACAAATGTTGAAAACTTGCTGGATAACACCTGTGAACAGTATCCTGGTAATATAACTGTCATTACAAAAATCCTTTTGACTTTGCAGTCAATAAAAGTTGACGTGTGTCTAAGTGCATTTTGTATGTCGAGGAAATATGAAATCATACAGATCTACAGGTGCCAAAGAACTCTATCAGTATAATTCTACAGGCTTTAATTTTATTCTTTTTTCCTCTGCTTTCTATTCAGGAAGCTGTTCATGCACCCACACATCCACCCACTCAAACATTACAGTAAGAAAAATGCGAAAAGACCCTGGAGTAATCAACATGGTGGACACATCATTCACCATAATGATTCTATAACATAGCCTCTCTGCTTTTCAGGTGACTCCTAAACTTTAAAGTGAAGGGAAAACAGCAGGAAGGAAAAGATTTTTTAACCAGAGGACCTGGTTTCTTCCAGTAGTAAGACCATGCATGTATACAAGCAATTTCAACAAAATTTGGAAACACTGAGTTCCTGTTTAATCACAGGTCAAATGAAGATATAAAAATGATGAGAAATCAAGGAACAAGAGTCTGCAGCAAATAATACAACCCACTATAGCTGACCGTTTGTCTCAATATTAAGCTCAGCTAAAATACATAGCAAAACCTGCAACCTTAGTCAAGGCTGACAAGACAGTGCATTCAACAGTACAAATGTTTCAGGAGGCACAGTAAACAGTGAAAATAGTGCCATGTCCAACTGCATTAATATCAGATTATACTCTGGCTTCTATGGCAAGTTTGGCTAGATTATTTTCAAAAGTTATGGTAACTACCACAAAACAGTCTTCTACAGAAGATTACACTAATGGAAACCCGAACAGTAATTTTCATTCTCTGCAAAATATGTCTCTGGCATCATCATCTTTAGAACAAGTGTATCCCTATATGTGGCCAAAGTCCGTAGTGAGCAACAAATGGTTAATGGTTATGTAAACACTATTACTGCTTTAATTCTTCGCTGCACCTGTTTTACTAACGCTGGCATATGTTTTGAAAATAGTGGAATGCTCTGTTTGTTTGAACAAACATTCCTTTGGCTATGCTTCTCTTGTATTTGCTCATCACAAATCAGTATAATAATAATTTGTGCACTTGTATCATGCAGCATCACAACCAAGATAGGTCGCACTCTCTGCGCTGACTAGTAATGATAAATAAACAACTCTATCAATACCATCTAAATAAACATAGACAATGGATGGTGAGATACATACAGGCACACTGAACAGCATAAAGATGAAGTAAAAGAGTAGAACGCAAATCAGTATGATGCAGCTTTGTTTCATATTTTAACTCTACAGCCAACTTTAAAAGCCACACTTACTTAGTCTTATTGTCTTACCCTTGCTCCTCCCCCATACACACAGGTAAGTATCCTAGAGTATGCACATATATACATGTATATACCCCTCTCTAAGAGATCTTGAAAAAGGGTTAAGAAAATCAAGTCAACATGATTACGCATTCATTAAAGTACTAAAGGATAATAGCCCTCAGACATTGCAGATAAAGCATGTTTTTCTTACAGATGATACAATGCAAAAAAAAGGGGTCACTTTTAGAAGGTTTAAGAAGCAGAGCAAAGTCAGAGAATAAGGCTGCTATGTTTAGGACCTCAAAACTTTCTGGCAAATATAATTTTATGTACATGATAGTAAAGAAGACTCAAACCACTCTTTAGTGGTCATATCTTGTGAAGCTTTCACACAATTCATCTTCAAAATTTATCAACCCTGTATAAACTGCAAGACTGAGTATGGCACTGCTAATACTGTATCCCTGTCAGTTTATGGTATAATGCAGCATTTAGTCAGCCTATTATCACAGCTCATAACACATGGTACAATATCCAAACATGTCAATATAAGGATCAAAGTTTGTGAATCCTAGTCCCACCCATGCCAAGACCAGACATCTGAACCCATGAGATGATGCAAAAGCAAATATGTGAATAACTGTGCACCTTTGTGAATAACAATCACGAGAAACTATCTCATCATAAAACAGGAAGTTAACAAATTAGGGTTTGGGTAAACTGACCACCTTATTTGGATAACATACATGACATTATTTTGTCTTAAGAAAAATGATAAAATTGTTTTCTATGTATGTATTTCCCATAAAGATCTAGGGTAAGCTTAACACTGATCATAACACCAAACATCTAAATATGACTAAATATCAACAAAAAGAATTTTGTTGTGCAAGCTTGAGGCAACTGTGAAACACGTTTCTTTGATAAAACCCTCAGCTATGTGATCACATACTTAAGCTGACTCAAATCACTGTCTCAATTTATGTTCTAAAAATCCTTTTGTTTTTCTACTTGTTCAAGTGTTCCTTAAGCCATTTGTCAAAGTAATTTGCACGATAAAAGCCACTGCTGACTGTATGAATAGCTATGACAACTATAACGAGCTTTTACAATTTGGACACTGCAGTTAATGGTTTCATTGTTTTTTGTTGGTTTTTTTAAAGACTGCACACTTACTGCATTCTACGAAGGTACTTGAAGCTTGTGAAAACTATGTGTATTTAAAGGTGGAAACACCAATTGCAATGCTTTCTACCATGTATAATGAGCAACTTTTGTCATGCTGACTGTGAAGCATTAGCAGAATTAGCATGAATGGCCCGGCTTAGATTAACACTCCGTGACCTTTATCATTCATTAGAGTTTATGAATGAAGAGAGCATTCGGTCGCGACAAATTTCCCTTCCTTGCGAGCTTTGTCGAGAGTCACATCCTGCTTTTGAGACCTCTTGGCATACTAACAGACGTACTATCCTGCCATTCTTATGACACTCTATCAATACCATCTAAATACTACAAGTAAGAGAATGCCTTCAAACTTAATTTTTAAAAAAAGAACTAGAGGCAGTAAACAGAATGGGTCTCTCCTCCATGTTGAACGGCAAATTCTTTCACCTTCGTCTGATTTCAGACAGACAGCGTACTGCTTGAGACAGGCTAAAACGAAAGAATTGAACCGTACTTACTCATTGGCAGGATCGTTTGTCATCTTCGACTTCGCATTTTCATTAAATTTGGCTATAGATGGATCCACAAGTATCCTAAAAAGTAGAAATATTCTTCACATGTACAACTATTTTTCCATTAGACAGGAAATCATCTCATCACACCCGGTGGAAGAATTCGACTCGCAGAAAATAGTTCCTTTATAGGCGCGCTCATATTTTGCGGAAACTACTTCGACATCTGTGTAATAATTTTGAGAAGAATATCAAAACTAAAACGTGACATTCAAATACAAATTTGTGGTATGTTTTTCTAACAGTCATGTTATGGCTAATGCGTAGTGATATTGGAAAAACATCGCTTCAGCAGAAGATTTGAAATATAGTGCATGCTCCATTATGCAAATAACAAGACCAGGATGAATACGCTACAGTGCACTAATCTGAACTTATGCATAATTGTTAACGAAAGTTTGCAATTATTAGTGCAATTAAATGCACTTTAGGAGGCACGTCCGAGCGATGAAGCGGGTCAATTGATACTTCACAGTACATTGATGTTTCTCATGTAAATTACTCTTTTCCATCGGGCCAATGAAAATGCTCAGCACGGAGGACCTGTCAGTCATTCCATGGCGTTACACAGGGCTCCCGCTTGCTGAGCGCGTGACGTCACGAGCGCATGCTTTTTTATTGAAGCCACGCCTCCTTGCCTCCAGTGTCATTGTTTATACAGCGCGTTAGGCTGGCCGATTCACACGCGCGCCCAACATTCTCATTGAGAGAAACCGTTGCATTGTTAGGGTTATCGATCTGCCGCGCCATTCACAAAACCAGGACTGGAGAGGACACCTCGTCGCGCCTGACTGGCCGAGTGTTCGCTGTCTAGTCGAGGGTTTCTGCGATTGTCTAGTCATCGTCATGAGTGGTGTACGGGTTTCAACTATTAGACACTCAGGGTAACTGCGCGGACTAGGACTGGGCTAAGATTTTTGCGCAGCATTCCACGACTCTCAAAGATAGAAAGCTCTTAGCACGAATTTGGAAAGCGCAGAATCAAGTTTTGAATGCAGGCTTCGCGAACCATTATACCGTATCGTTGGCAAAGAAATTCCACGCTCTTGGTTGCAGAACAACAATTCCATACAGGATCATGCCGGAAGTTTAATTACTTATATTTAAATATTTTGAATAGTTCCCAACGCTATCACTACATAGGTTTCTCAGAGGATGTCGACTTAATTTTAAAATCTCGATATACTGTTATCATAAAGTGCAGCTCGGCGCAGCTGGTACTCAGTGGCGTAGGAACCAGGCAGCCGCCCCCCTCAAAAAAGATATTCTAGGAGGCAAGAATGTGAACATCGTTCACTGTCAGCGTTTCTTCTCCCACCCCCACCCCCTGTAAATCTTTCAATGCCACTGATACTACAGAGCGTGTAACAAAATACTTAAAACAGATAAATTAAGCTCAATTAATGCAGCTCGTTAACTTAAACGTTGTGAAACGGAAAGTATATCTCGAGTGTTTGACTAAAAATTTGATTCAGCCTTTCCGAAGAAACTGCATGTACTCGTCCTTGCAGCGGTATCTATGCGAAATCACACATTCTTTCCCTGAAGCCCAAGGGTATTCGGCTTAGCAAGGTACTTGATCTGTAGATACACGTAGCCAACGCAAAAGACGATTACAGCGCTTGGAAGCCGGTGCTAGGATATGGCTCTAGACTAGAGTCTAGAGGATGCTGTAGTGTAAAGCCTCTATCGTCATGGCTGTTGGATAAAAACTCGGCATTCATACTTTCTGAGCTTCGCAAAAGTAAAAAAAAGAAAAAAAAAGAAAGAAAGAATAATGTCACACAAACAATATCATCTCTGTACGATTTAAAATGCTAGCGGTATGGGTTGGTGTGAGGACCGAGGACTTAACACCAACAATTAACCGACCTCAGCATACTCGCCAGACTATCCCACCGGCTTGCACCGAGGATGGGAGGAGGGAAATAAGGTCAAAAGAGTTACGTCCCGTAGTGGGTGGTTTGGGGTTACCGTTTCATGTTATGTCCCTGGTTTCTTCTTTTCTCTTTCCATCTGTGACAGCGTATAAACTGTCGTGAAAAGGAGACTTTAACCCCCCCCACCCTCAAGCAATCATCCCTCTGGGCTTGAAGGTGTAGGCGTGGGCTTTTGTCCTTACGTGAAAAGCTGTCACGTGAGCAAAGCGATCGACTAGTTCTCACAGAGACTAGCCCGCCCCTTATTGACGCCCATACACCATGGCGGCTATTTTAGTAGCTGGTGTCATGCGCGACGAATGTACTTGGCATCAGACCTTTCTATCGGCCTTTCCAGTTTATCATATATTTTTTTTAATGGTAGATGGATTTGCTGGTGAATGAAGTATAGTTTTGCTAGTGTCACAAAATGGATAAATAAAAATTTATCAACCATACTACATGACATCGATGCTAATTGTTGCAGGGACTATACTTGGACTACAGAAGAAAAAAAAATTGCAGAAGCTTGTCCTGACTATTTCCATCGGAACTGGGTGCGGGGGAGGTGTAGGAGTGGATGGTGAGAGAAACAACGTGAACGTCAGTCTTAAAATTTAATGACATCATCACTGTGTGAATCATTTTCCCTGAAATAGACTTCACCTTTTTTGAAACATCGATTATGAAAATCAGGTATCAGATAGATTAAACCGACGCGTGACGCATGAGTGGGGTCGGACGTACTGTGTGTCCTGCCATGCCGCTTGACCAAGGAAGTATACTATACCTTAGATGCAAAGCTAATTAAGGCGAGGTAACGGCTGCAGAGCAGTCATGCAATCAGCTGGATCCATTGGTCCGAGCTGTGAGAGCGAGATTGTGCGCTTGCCATGCATGTTAATCTCTTAAAGGGCAACACGAGCATAACATTTTTTTTCTTTCTGATTAGGTTCATTTTAAATAATAATTACCAAAATATGAATATATAATCATGACTTTGTACCATTAAAAATATAATAATAACATTATAAAAAAATTTAAACACATTTTTTCTTTTCTTTTTCTTTTAGCTGTTCCGAGAACACACCTCAATGGTGCCCTCACACTGTTATTTGTTTTTAGTATTATGCTGGATAAGGATAGACTGATGGTGTTGTGTTTGTGACTGCGTCACGATATGTTGCTTGTAGACCAAAAGGGTGTAGAAAGCAACAATGTTGCATATCTGGTGTTTGATCTTTGATTAAGCTTTTTACTAGCAGTCGAAGTTGCTCCTGCTTTTGTATAGTTGGCAGTGCTGTAGGAAGTTGCCTGTAGTTCAAGTTCAAGACTTGCCCTGTACTGTATAACAATCGCTTTTGAAATGTTTGAACAAAGCAGAGATCTGTATTATTCTTCTGATCTCTGAACAAAGTCAATCCACTGGTGGTTTTATCCATTATCTGTAGGGAATAACTTCATCCGAGTGTGGAAGAGAACATTCAGCAACAGCACATTGTGTCTTGGTCTGTTTTCATTGCATCTTTCCTCTCTGAATTCAGTTCATGCAGATGGTGCTTTTTTAAAAATAAACATTACCCTTTTATTGCTTCCTGTTTTCTCGACAAATCCAGGTGTGATTAAGAAAAAAAATTAATATTTCTCGAGCCTCTTCGTCATATAATACCACCGGAATATGTTTTGTAATGCTTAATGCTCTATTTTCAGCGATTTTCGCTGAGCGCTCGTGTTGCCCTTTAAGTGACAGACATACTCGATAATGCGTGGACTCAAAATCATGTAGACATGCTATAGTATGTAGTTTGGCCACGTCCTTCGTCTTTTGTCTTATTAACACACACACACACACACTGCATTGCTGCTGATGCATTCTGACATGGCCTTCGCTATACCCCCCTCCTTTTCATGCATTCCTTCTCCGCTCATTCATAAAACCTCATGAATCATAGTTAATGTGTACTGCAGCTATCTGACCCTGATCCCTATCTTGGCTGTCAGAGACATGGATGGGGGCAGGGCTGGTGATGTGTGTGGGGTGGAGAGAGGGGGATAACCACTCGTGATATTTCACGATCTGAGGGCTGATGCGGATGTCTGTGTATGTGTGTCACGAGGGGTCATATCTGGGATGTGGAGTGCTCGTTGTTGTCGGTCGAGATAAAAGGCAGAGCTCCTTGATTATTTAGGCATGGCTGTTGTCTTTTTAAACTTACACACGTAAACAAAAGGGGGCTGTTACTATTTTTTTTAAATGATGCTTGAAAATAAAGAAGGAATTCTTCTGCTTACCCAAACCTCACAACACTTGTAGGCTGTTGTGATGCCCATTCAAGTGCCGTATAGAGCATGGCAGACGTGGGAAAGATGATCTGGTTGTGTCTCTTTATCGATGGCAGGTATTTAGAGGCAGCATTAGGACGGATGTTTTACGTTCCCGGTCACGTGATCAAGCGGCACGAGGCGCAGTGTCCTCGCTAATAAGACAATCGTCTCACGGTGCTGCCGAGGATGTGTCGAGCGTGTATGCAAATGAAGCGGCGTTCTTGTTCCATCCATCTTTGCTCCACCCGCCCAAAACACACACACACACACACACACACACACACACACACAAACATACTACAGGCGCAAAAGACACACAGACACTTACAGAGATATACTGAAGTACAAAGAGACACAGAAAAAACAAACGACGACAGACTAAAATAATAATTATTATTTGATTATCATTACACTGTTTGTGACACTATACATTTATAACAAAATCACGGGAATATGTGCATACTGCAAGTTCAACTGGGGATCATACATACAGAAAGACAGACCCACAGACAGACACACGGGCTTTTATTTTTTAATCTGTTGATAAAGTTAACGAGTTTGTTGGCGGGAAAAGGAAGTCATTATACTAACAGTTAGGTACCTGAGAGAAGTGCATCCACCTATAGGCAGCTCACTCTCTGAGAGATCTCAGTCCAGAAGTATATGTCACCAGAATGTATAGCTGATGCACACTATATAGAGTATAATGCACGTATTATGCCACAGATTAAAAGTGTAGTAAAAGTAATACACTAAAAGTTTTCTATTATATTTAGTGCCTTTAGGAAGTTTCAGATTCCATTGTATTATACACAGCTCATTGCGTCTGATAGATGTAGATATTGTGTATTGTGATGTACATAATGTAAATATGCTGTAAATTATATATCGTGCATTGTGTTGAGACTTTACACGATGTAGGTAAAATGTTGCAGATGTGCATTCCACAAAAAGGACACGACTGGGCGACCTATTCATGCTAAAGCGCTGGTTAAGTTCACATTCCGAGAAAAAAATACAGTACAGCAGTTTTGACATAAACACGTCGAAGAAGAGCAAGGATTTTCTTTTCAAAGGAGAAGTACTGGGTGTTGACAATCACATAAACACGTTGAAGTAGAGCAAGGATTTTCTTTTCAAAGGAGAAGTACTGATAAATGTATAGGCTGGGCATGCTGTTAGAGGACTGCCATAGTTGGAGATGTTTGTAAGTTGTTTGGCGGGAAAATATATGCAATATTTGTACAAAGTTGACGGAAGTACTGAAGGACCTGTGCTTCGCTGTGTTGTTTCTTTTAATTTTGCCACTGGTGATAAACAACTGTGCCCTCAGACGAATCTTTGCTTGCGCTTCACCCTCTAGTAAACAACCTTGCCCGTCTCCTCCCTAAAACCCCCTTCCTTGCTTCTCTCTGCTTGCATGAACTATACCTACCTCCGGTTGTTTTAATAATATATGTCTACCCAGCGCAGTTCGGACAAGTTCCCGTGTGTTGGTGTCAACTGTCCTCCACAGGAACTATTGCTACATGGGACCGAGGTGGCTGCATGGCGGCTTGAGAGAGGGGTGGGCGGACTGAGGGGTGTTCCCTGAGCACGTGAAGGTACGCGGACAGTAAGCTACGGCATATTAATAAGGCCTGGGTGGGGCTGTTTAACAGACAAGTCCTGCAAACAGGTTTTGTGAATGGAGGACAGTCGCCTTTTCTCCCCCACCCCACCCCGCCAATTTAACTTTGTCGTACTGTAGTGTCTTCCCGTAAACAAGCAGACGACTGCCAGGAAGTATTTTGCCCGCTACTTATTATTAATATAAGAGTGTTAACATATAATACTATAAAACTATCATGTTTGTCCCCTTTCTCTTTCTTATTTTATTCACTAGCTTCATAGTTCCCTCCCTGCCAGGCGTGCTATACTTTGTTAGCTTCCTATTCCGCGTTAGCAGCTGTTATTTTTCACTGCCTGGTCATATTCCTCAGCAGCAGCAGCAGCAGCAGCAGCAGCCGGCCGGAGCTCCTCGCACAGACGAACGTGAAGCTAGCGGCTTGCGCTCGGAGCACTGAGCAGTGCGTGCAAATGAAGGTTCAAAGGTTACAGGTCGTGCGGGGACACAGGGCGTTCCTGCCATCAAGCCGCTAGCGGCGGAGAGGCAACTGCTGCATGGTGACGAGGACAAAGTGATGTGTCTGCGATGTTGACGTTATGGGTTGATGACGTAATACAGTTGCTTTAACGGCGTGTGATTACTTCTGACTAATGCGACGACGATGATGATGATGATGATGATGATGATGATGATGATGATGATGATGATGATGATGATGATGATGATGATGATGATGATGATGATGATGATTTGCAGGTACTCACAGTTATAGATCGGGTTGTTCTTGACATCTTCGAGCATGCTCGAGATCATTATGCAGGTTACCTTCAGCAGATGAGATCAGTGTGCACGTCACCTTTAGTATGTGATGATGTCGGAATGCAGGGTAGCACTAGCAGGTTAGTAAGTCAGCAGGCAGACTCCATCCACATGCAGGGGACAAAAACGTTCAGGATAATCTCACAGATTTCACTGATCAGGAACTGCATCTCTTTATTTCCAAATCCGTTGGTGCATTCAACAGCATATAGAACTTGGTCAGGCGAGGATGGGTACGTTAATCAGGGTATGACCTTGCTGTGCCTATATTGACTTGCGCCCGATATAACAGATGCAAACTCCGGGACCTTATCTCTGAGTTGTCATTTCCCCCCCCCTCCTTGATCAGCATACCAGTCTTGCCTCTATTCCATGTATTTGTTTACAGTATTCAGGTCCAGATTTAATAATACTTTTTTTCAACCGTCAGTTTCTTTCAACTGATGTGCAGTTGGTGAACGCCCTTCTTCTCGAAGCGTGTACCCCATTCCTTCCACAAGGCCCTGCATGTTTTCTTGCATTTGTATTCTTTTGATTTTGTTGTATCTTTTCACTTCTTCCTGTTCTTTGCTGTTACTTGTACTTGCACTGAGCTTCTACTGTCAGTGACAATTATTATAGGTATTATAATAATTATTATGAGAAAGTACATACTGATTGTATGCAATGTCCATTGTTGCTAGTACTCCAAGATGAATGCGATTACATACATACATACATACATACATACATACATACATACATACATACATACATACATACATACAAGCTTTAAAACTACTACCGTATTCATTATGGAAGGTGACATCAGCTGTCAGAGACGTTTCCCCAAACAGATTATTACAACACTTAATTAGATATTTTTTACAATACATTATGACTTTTTCACAAGGGTTTGTTTTATTTCGTTCGTAGGAGTAGAGAGAATATGGCGTGGGAATGGGGGGGGGGGAGAGACTTGGTAAGTGCACGTGACGTAACTAGCCGTTCGGTCAGTGTCCTCTCGTGCAGTGACATGGAAACATCCTTTAACACGCATGCTCGCACACGGCTGGCTAACGCATTACAAAGAATTATCTTAGTATCATGTGTCTGAATCACATCCTCTTCTCACGTTGTTGAGGAAAAAGGACGAATTAATTTTTTTTATTTAATTTTTTTTTCAGGAGCTGTGTTAATGAGTTTTTACTGGCAATTTATTTGCTTGTCTTTTTCAGGGGTGAAGAGAGAGTGGGTCAAAAAAAGGACTGTTTCAGAATTCCACAAAGCAAGCATAAAAAGACAGAAAGTCGTTTAACAGATGGTGTCTGGAGCGAGAGCAGTGTATCACAAAAGACTGGATTGTTTGAGACAACACTGGAGCCTTCGAGTGCACGCAATTTATAGGACAAGGGAGGTAAGACCTTATTCACGTTACTAAGACGGGAGAGGTGCGTGCCCTTGGAAAACAAACCATGTCTGAGAAATCATGTCGGCCCCTGCGATGCTTGGCAAACAGGTCACACAGAGATCAAATGACACCTTGAAAAAAAGTAAATAGAAATTTATTCTGAATCTGATTGCAAGAGTAAGTAGACATTTACTTTGATTGCAAATACATTATATGTGTCGTCGCAGGCTAGACTGAATCAGTAACTGTCCTTACCATCAGTCAGTGCCCGTGTACTGCCAAGAAGCTACAAGTAAAATTGTTTGCCTCTTACTAACAAACTGAACATTCAGTCTTTCTGTGAGGTGAAAATTTAGGTTTGGTTTGCTAAGTTTTCTTAGAAAGTTACTTTTTTTACAGCAATACCTGTAACTCTATACAAACACAGACAACTTAAATAGCCAGACATACATACATACTCATTAGCAAACACAAGATCTCTACACAGAATTCTAGCAGTGTGCATACATTAAAAAAAAGATTAAAAAGTCAGAGAACAGAAAATATACCTAAGACTTTCGCTCAACAGCTGCTTAGTCGCAACCATTAAATCTTGCCTCTGCATGTCTGGATAAACGTACGAGCAGTCTGCATCATGGATCCCCTTAATCCAAGGAGTGCTTTGTGTGTGTGTGTGTGTGTGTGTGTAAAAATGAAACCCGTAAATAAAACGTAGGAGGACTCAACTCTTCTTAGCTTCATTTCGCGTCTCAGTGTATCTGGGTGGTGTTGGATGAATAAAGATGAATAAAGCAGCATAGGACACTCACCAAAAGCATTGTTTCCGTCTTATAAAAAAAAAACACACACACACACACACACATGCTCTCTCTCTCTCACACACACACACACACACACACACACACAAACACACACACACACGCACACGCACACGCAGGGAGGCGTAATGGCATGTAATGGCCCTCTTAGCGTGTCAAGCGAGACAACTTGCCGGAAGCAGCACACCTCACTACTTCCGGTGTCTGTCTGCTTGTCCGGAACTTGTCAGTCATTGAAAATGACAAATGCCCGCCTCGTGTGTGCGAATGGGTTTAACATGACTAATTATTCACTGTACAGTTTTTGCTCGTAAGAGTGGGGGAGAGGAGGGTTGAAGAGCCAGGAGTTTTTCAAGCACAACTGCCTGGAGATGAGCGCCACCAAGTGGTAGCAGCCCAGAAAAAAGGACGATAGACGACGCAGAAGAAACATCGGTCTAGCCAGTGACCTGTCCCTTTTTTATGCGAACCTTGTCAGCCCCTTTGAATGAATGCCGGAGTAAAACCTCCGGTACCACCATCAAAGGTACCTCTAAATACTGTAATGCTGCTTTTTATTTATTTATTTTTTTCATTTGTTTATTAATTTTTGCTAGGGTTGCTATGAATAAATATTCATAAATCTGTACCTTTCTGCAACAGTTAGTTGATGCTTTCCCATTTTGCATCCTCGCCACCAGGAATACAAGCATATTTAGTAACGCTTGCATTTGGGACGGTGTTTTAAGTACACGCTAACAATAATACTCAACTTTCGAGAATGCACGTGTTTTAAGTTAAGCCACGCGTGGAAATACATGAAACAAGACCACTTCCATTTGCCCCTCTTTGTTCTTCTCATCTCTTAACTTACACCAGGGGTACCAGTCGCTGGGGAGACACACTGTGACGCAGCAGAGATCCCTCTCTTTATGTAGCGCTGCTAATCTCGCTCTCTTCTAGCTCTCTCTCTCTCTCTCCCTCCTCTCACTTGCTCGCCCTTTTCCCCCTTTCTTCTCCCATCTTTCTCTCTCTTTCTTTTCTTTCTCAGAATGTGGCATCCGTTTACAAGCGATCATCATGTACCCATAGCTGCTGGCTTTGCTTAAAACACCAATTCTCCACCGCTTCTTACACACACACACACACACACACACACACACACACACACACACACACACACCGGATCTCTCCCCTTCCCCCAACACACACGCACACGCACGCACGCACACAAACACCGACATCGTTTTGCCAGTTATTAAAAAAAGCTGGCGGTTGGATACAGGAATTTAACGGAGAGGGTAGTCGCGAGGGGGCGCGGGAGAGTAATTTGTGTTTTACGTCAAGCCAACAACTAAGGCAAAGCAGTCAGCAAATGCCACATGCAGAGAAATAACAGCATACCAAAGACGAGATCTGAACCCGAGACATCAAATTCTCACTCTATTGGTGACAGGCGCTAACCGCTGCGCCAGCTGACCGCCCAGGGTAGTCGCAGAGGGTATAAAATAGGAAATTGATTTTTGTTTCAATATACAATATCATCTATCTCGTCAGCATCTGTCCAACGCACACTCTGGGCGAGGGGTGAGGGTGGAAACTTAAAAAAGAGGGCTGTATGATTTTTATGGTAGTTTTGGGGAAAATCCGTTCTGCTACGATATGCGGCGAGATGCGGTGTTGGCAAAATAACGGGGGATGAGAAAGCAAAGCGAGGCCTCTACCTCCTGGTAGGTTATCGAAAGGACTGCAAGGACTTCGCAGCCTGCTTTGAATCTGTCCCCTTCCCCTTCCAACTTTTGTCTATCTGCAGCACCACCAGCAGTCACTCGTCTAGTCTTGACCAGAAACGAGTTGTTTCCCTTAACCTACGCCGGGGATCCCTGAACAAGCAGCTGAGACAAAGTATATATTTGAGCGACAGAAGAGACGAGCTAGAAGAAGAGACAAAAATGAAACATTCTTGAAGTTAAAAGGAGTAGTCTTGTTGATGTGTTGTTTCAAGTCTTGACGGTTACTCATATATGTTTTATTTTCTGCCTTCCTGAAGTTAATCCTCCCACCTGGCTGGTCATCAATCATGGTGGGTGTGGAGTGGGGACTGGCGGTGGGGAAAGGAAATGACAAGCGGAAAACAGGGTATGTGTTTGCATGAGACATACAGGTAGACAAACAAGTAATAGACGAGAGCGTGCGTTTTATATTATTGTGTGTGTGCGTGCGAAAGAGTGACACAGAGAGATACAGTTGTTAAGGAGATAGTTGGTAAATAGTTACTGTGACATTGTCACTTTTGCGCAACAAAACTGTTGCCGACTGCAAGCCCAGGTATTAAGACCAGCGTCGACGAAAAACAATCTCGAGCCTTCAATTCCTTCCGTGGACTCAGATGATTTGGAAGACTTTTTGGATTGTCGCCCGGTCGTTGTTCCTGCCATGGACAGCCTTGATGTGCTGAGACGTCTTCCAATCGTTTGGAACTGATGAATACATTTCCTCCCTGGCGCTTTCGTGACTATCGTGAACAAAGCTGTCGGGTGGATGTCGTCTCCCACGCACGAGAGGACCCACCATCCGGTCTGGCGTCATGCGTGAGTGACTGCGACTCTGCATACGATGTACCTGGTGCAGGTAGGGTACTACTGTCATTCCTGCTGACCGTTTAAATTTATAACTTTCATCAGAATTTCTTACAGAAAATATCATTTACTTCTGCTTGGGGTTTTTTATTGCTGTAAGTGATAATGTCATTGTGCTAGATTATTAGAAGCGCTTAATCTTCGCTTTTATTTGAGAAGGACGGGGCATTCTGGTTTTCTTCTTTATCTCTCTTTCTCTCCCACCCTCAAGACCTCTTTCACCCCAAATCATCTAAATTATTTCTTACCCTCCTCCATCTCCGAATGAAAGAACAACAGAAACTGTCATACAGATTATATTATTTGTATATTATATCGGAAAAGGGACACACGCTGTAAACTGCAGTTATCTACAGTAAGAACTCCGTATTCTGTAACAGAGAGAATAATTTATGTGCTGTAGTGTTTGATTAATTGACAGTGGTGGATGGATGAAAGAAAATCACGCGAGATGATTAAGTGCACGAAAATCCAGGTGTTAGAAAGCTTTCACCACTGGTCAGGTAGATCATCAAGTGTAAAAGGGATTTACCAAGAACGAGGCCCGGTCATACATTTAACTGAAACAACTGAAATTTGCAATAGGATGGTGCAATACTTTAGGAAACGCAGTAAGGATAATCAGTTGGGTCAGGACGCCCACATTTGTTGTTTTCACCTGTGCAGCCATTCGTGTTAATCGGCACTGTCGTTAGTTGTAGAGCCAGCTTGCATGAGAGCACGTATAATTTCTCTTTATCCGAAGGTTAAAGTGCGTTTAAGGAGCGTTCACATTCTAAAATTTTATGAAATGTGTATACATGAATACCAATCCTGAAATATGAAGGATCGAGGTTCACAAATGACAACTGCGACGTCTTTGTGATTCAACGACCTCACAAAACACAGTACATACTGTACATACTGTACATACAGTACTACACTACATATACACAGTACATACAGCATAAACCACATTCCGCAGTCAACAAAGTAGACAAGCAGGACGACACATCTATAGTAGACGTAGTTCCAAACACCAGATCCAACAGACGCTCCAAGTCACATTGGAATGACAAATGAGCCCCAGCACACGCAAAAGTCAAACGGAACAGAAACCAAAATCAAATGAACTGTGTCGATTGCGAAGTCTCCACGTCAAAATGAAATCGAAGCCATCGACACGAATCGAAGGCCCACCCTAATCCAAACGCACGACAGCAGGTAAGTCAACAACACACACCAACAGCAAGCCCAACACGAAGAAGACTTCAGATAAGACAAAATACGATCAAGCGCAGCCCCCTCCAGCCAGTTAGGCGAAGAGACATCACTAAATTAAATGTTACCTTGAGATATTTCACACGAAACTTCCAACTAGGAGTGTGAGTTTATTGTACACCAAAGCGAAGGTACAGTCATATTGGTCAATGACACTGCAAAGTATTTTTTATCAGGTTTTGGGAAATTTAATTATTTTATACTTACGACTGGGACACAGAAGACCATTACCTAAACAAAATTACGCTCACTTTTATAGTTAATCGTACAATAAAAAAATACTTGAAAAGTCTATCTAAATAATCCAAGGAAAGTACTTTCAGATACTGGTTCTAAGCCGCGGTGGACAGCGCTCCAGTAACAACCCAACATGTCCTTACTAGAATCCGAAACCAACACTCACTCACTCACTCACTCACTCACTCACTCACTCACTCACTCACTCACTCACTCACTCACTCACTCACTCACTCACTCACTCTTTTCCTACTCTGTCGAGACAATTTACTTACATCCCCTTCATTTGCGATATGCCAAAGCCTGTCAGCTTGCGTGTCTCCGATTCCTCTCATACGCCAGTCTTTCTACCTACACAGTTGTTAATTATCAGTTTTCAAAATGCAGGTTGCACCTTCTCTTTATCACGTGACACAGGTTTATCTTGTTACACTTTGCGGTTCACACGTGTTTGTCACTGTCTAAATCTGGCCACACATTGTTCGGTTTGCATTTTGATAGAACCTTGTGACTATCTGCCTAAAGCTGGCTGCACATTTGTCGAATTAGCCAAGTAACTAAGACAATTAGGAGCTAATCGAACCACGAATAAAAAATCTAATATTTTAACCGCAAAAATAAAATTCCATTTGGCAAAAATGTAACGGCATCTCTGTTGCAGAATGTCAGACAAGTTCTCGACTACCTGCTGCATTCGACTTGTCGCATGGTGTGAAGACGCCGTAACATTTTTCGGACTCTCACTGATTGTCTTAGCTGTGTTCCTCGGGTGTCTGGGGGACGAGCTTGAGGGCGACAAACTTTAGGCCCAGGAAGACCACGAGGCTGGCACCCAGCGCCGTCAGAGCCTGCCAGGTGGTGCCCTGTCCAAATGAGTACATCTCAAGGGCAGCGCCACCGTCATGCACGCAGGTGCCAGGAATGGCCTCTCCCTCACAGGTGAAGTTCAAGGGTCGAATTTCCGCCAGGCACAGCCCTTGAAAGCCCCAGCGCAGATAGGAAATGACCGATATCCACTTGAATTCTGGGTGGAAAGCAAAGACAGAACAAGGATGATGTGACTAATGCTCTGATAGACATCACTGACTGCAGATGCTCAGCGATTTCTGGAGGGCGGTACCGTAGTGTAATGATAAAGCATGACAGGAAGCTTAAGGGTCCACATCTCTGCACACTCATTTCTAGAGCTGGTCTAAAACACTTTGATATAGTTTTTTGTTGGTGAATTAGTGTAAAAAATTAACAACCAGCCAACCCACCAACGAACCCAAGCCACCCACCCAGCCATCCACTAGCTCACCAATCCATCAACTAACTAACTAACTAACTAACTAACTAACTAACTAACTAACTAACTAACTAACTAACTAACTAACTAACTAACTAACTAACTAGGTTTTAACCAGGTACTCACCTGAAACGATATTCTCGAGGTTGATGAAGAAACCAGCTGACATGATGAAGAGTGAGAAGAAAGTCTGGGCAAAAAAGGCCGAAGCCTGGAAAGTTGGCAACAGGGAAGCTGACATCATGGCCAGGCCACGACTGCAGAGCACTGACAGGTAAACCATGGCAAATACCTGTAAAATAAACATTTGCCAAGTCTTACCAAGGGCGTTACAGTTCACATGCTTGTAGTAATTTGGTCTTTGGAAAACGTGTCATTGTAGGTAGTGAGTAGCACTTAACCTTCATTTTAAAGAAGGCAATCTTTACAAGAATACGAATAACCCCTAAGTAAAGGAGCAAAGAACTGAAGTATAAAGCTGACTTCTTTTTTTCTTCTTGTTTTGTGATAAGCATTAACGGCGAAGCTCGAAGTGATGCACATGAAATTATGCACTTTGTACTTACTTAGATATTGAGAGGGGTGTCCTTTCACCGAACAGCCTTGAGAGGACCAGGTCTCTGCAGTTTTGTATTTCTGCTTTGATTTTGTTTGTTGTTTGTTTGTTTGTTTTTGTTGTTTAAGTATCATTGTATTAAACTTTTGATGGCGTCCTCGGCATTGTGTTGGACTGTTTTCTTATCTGTGGCATTTTGTTTTCAACTATTTTCGGCATGTTGGTCTTCTTTAACTAACGCCATGACAGTTTTTGGTTTTTTTTTTGCTTTTTGCTGTCCTCACTGCGATGGACATCATCGCTAAACAGTCATGTGTTGTAACATATTAATACAACATCTCTCTGCTTGTGACCACGTCAATAGCAACAGTCTCCTGACGATCGATCTATTCTGATTTTGACCAGTGAGTTTAAGCTGTCACGAATCAACATCTTGGTCTAAGGATGGTATCTTCAGAACAATAACCCTGGCATTCCAATAGCTTATAAAGCGCCACGGGCGTTCCCATAATAGTAATAATAATGGAAATTTTTATCGCGCATTTTTCTGCTTTACAAAAGAAATGCAAAAACACAAATTCACACAACAAACTGAGACAGGCTAAAACATGTCCACAAACAACAGAGAGATATCAACAGACACAACAAACACAAAACAAAAAGAATAATAAGAACACATACATGGGCCAACGCAACATAACATTCAAACGTTCTGTCTATAGAACGACGAATGGGATGATGAAACATACAAAACCGGTAGTCGGTCCCACCTTGCTCAGTCCAGTTGCAGTTCCTCTGACTAATTCACTAGACTTTATCTGGAATCAAGAACTTATTTGGAATCATGCCCTTGCACTTACTTGGAAGAAGACCGCTGGGTCGAGAGGCATGTTGGTCATGAGATAGACTGGCACGATGTACAGTGTGACATACAAGGAGTGAAAAGGCAAGTCACTGGCGATCTGAAAGGAGCATCAGCACAAGTTTGATGTTACAAGCAGGTGGTGGTGTAACGAATGCTGCTACATCGCTGCAGGACGAACTTTATCAGTGGTTATAAAGGTAACACAGACAATACACATACTAAGAACTAGAGTTGAAGGTATGAAGTAGGAGTGGGGAGGACAGAGAAACAAACTATACATTTTTTTCTTTTTTTCAGAGGAGTTTACCTTGGCAAAGTAATAGGCCTCAATGCTGTACAGATTGTCTTGGCTTTCGAAGTACAGAAGCCG